>OY726519.1:1188871-1524259 GCA_963383655.1 Bathymodiolus septemdierum
CAGATCATATATAGATGATGGTAAAATAGCTGTATTACAGATCATACATAGATGATAGTAAAATAGCTGTATTACAGATCATATATAGATGATAGTAAAATAGCTGTATTACAGATCATATATAGATGATAGTAAAATAGCTGTATTACAGATCATATATAGATGATGGTAAAATAGCTGTATTACAGATCATATATAGATGATGGTAAAATAGCTGTATTACAGATCATATATAGATGATGGTAAAATAGCTGTATTACAGATCATATATAGATGATGGTAAAATAGCTGTATTACAGATCATATATAGATGATAGTAAAATAGCTGTATTACAGATCATATATAGATGATAGTAAAATAGCTGTATTACAGATCATATATAGATGATGGTAAAATAGCTGTATTACAAATCATATATAGATGATAGTAAAATAGCTGTATTACAGATCATATATAGATGATAGTAAAATAGCTGTATTACAGATCATATATAGATGATAGTAAAATAGCTGTATTACAGATCATATATAGATGATAGTAAAATAGCTGTATTACAGATCATATATGTTGATTATAGTCACTGTATTGTTTAATAGTAGGTTATACAATCAGTGCATCTAGCCTCTTGTGAGTTTCACTCTCAATTATAGATAGTTGTACTCACACAATTCTATATTATAAAGTTTGTCAGTTAACTTGCTGACTGTCAGAGGTTTTTCTCTGATTTCCACCCCTCCTTTTTTCAGTGAGGGTAGTGTTGCTCAATCATTAGTTTTCTGTGTAGAGTTTTGTGGACCATGTGTATTTTTAATCTTTTTCTCATTGTATTGTCTGTCCTATCTTATTTACGTCTTTTAGTTACCCCTTTGATTTCTTCTAATTTCTTCTTTACAAAATGATCAACAGAATATAAATGAAATATGGTTGAAAGCGGCATCAAACAATTAAGCCTAATCTTTGTTCAACCATGTTGTCTGAAAAATGGGCAACTATTAAGATTTCTTTGTCCTCAAGTTACTGATAACAGTTTGATGATACAAAAGGAGATAATCAGAATCCGTAAATCGAAGGACAGACAACGCAATGGCCAAAAGAAAACGGACAAAAGGACAACGAACGATCTACAAAACACTACACAGAAAACTTCAATTCGAGCAACTCGAACCCCATTAAAAACCGGAGGTGAACTCAGGTGTTCCGGAAGGGTAGGCAGTTCCTGCTCCACTAGTGACTTCCGTCGTGTTACTCTAGTTGCAAAGCCGGTGGTAAGTCATGAATGAAGCAAGGACCGGGAAGTGCTTATGACAAGTGGAACATATCCGTGGTCATTTGTGACACAGATATTCCGTAACGGTCAACCAAGTCATGGTGGCGACCGTAAAACTTTCGAATTGATGACTTCAACTTAACCCGTATGAACCATTGGTTCAGTAGCTTCCTAGCTAGTAGCAATCCTCTATCAAGGAAATCATGATAGGAACCACACGCTCTGGAATATCGGATTAACTGAGAGATATATACTCCATATACATGTACTGTTGGAATATCAGACTGAGAGATATATACTCCATATACATGTACTGTTGGAATATCAGACTGAGAGATATATACTCCATATACATGTACTGTTGGAATATCAGACTGAGAGATATATACTCCATATACATGTACTGTTGGAATATCAGACTGAGAGATATATACTCCATATACATGTACTGTTGGAATATCAGACTGAGAGATATATACTCCATATACATGTACTGTTGGAATATCAGACTGAGAGATATATACTCCATATACATGTACTGTTGGAATATCAGACTGAGAGATATATACTCCATATACATGTACTGTTGGAATATCAGACTGAGAGATATATACTCCATATACATGTACTGTTGGAATATCAGACTGAGAGATATATACTCCATATACATGTACTGTTGGAATATCAGACTGAGAGATATATACTCCATATACATGTACTGTTGGAATATCAGACTGAGAGATATATACTCCATATACATGTACTGTTGGAATATCAGACTGAGAGATATATACTCCATATACATGTACTGTTGGAATATCAGACTGAGAGATATATACTCCATATACATGTACTGTTGGAATATCAGACTGAGAGATATATACTCCATATACATGTACTGTTGGAATATCAGACTGAGAGATATATACTCCATATACATGTACTGTTGGAATATCAGACTGAGAGATATATACTCCATATACATGTACTGTTGGAATATCAGACTGAGAGATATATACTCCATATACATGTACTGTTGGAATATCAGACTGAGAGATATATACTCCATATACATGTACTGTTGGAATATCAGACTGAGAGATATATACTCCATATACATGTACTGTTGGAATATCAGACTGAGAGATATATACTCCATATACATGTACTGTTGGAATATCAGACTGAGAGATATATACTCCATATACATGTACTGTTGGAATATCAGACTGAGAGATATATACTCCATATACATGTACTGTTGGAATATCAGACTGAGAGATATATACTCCATATACATGTACTGTTGGAATATCAGACTGAGAGATATATACTCCATATACATGTACTGTTGGAATATCAGACTGAGAGATATATACTCCATATACATGTACTGTTGGAATATCAGACTGAGAGATATATACTCCATATACATGTACTGTTGGAATATCAGACTGAGAGATATATACTCCATATACATGTACTGTTGGAATATCAGACTGAGAGATATATACTCCATATACATGTACTGTTGGAATATCAGACTGAGAGATATATACTCCATATACATGTACTGTTGGAATATCAGACTGAGAGATATATACTCCATATACATGTACTGTTGGAATATCAGACTGAGAGATATATACTCCATATACATGTACTGTTGGAATATCAGACTGAGAGATATATACTCCATATACATGTACTGTTGGAATATCAGACTGAGAGATATATACTCCATATACATGTACTGTTGGAATATCAGACTGAGAGATATATACTCCATATACATGTACTGTTGGAATATCAGACTGAGAGATATATACTCCATATACATGTACTGTTGGAATATCAGACTTAGAGATATATACTCCATATACATGTACTGTTGGAATATCAGACTGAGAGATATATACTCCATATACATGTACTGTTGGAATATCAGACTTAGAGATATATACTCCATATACATGTACTGTTGGAATATCAGACTGAGAGATATATACTCCATATACATGTACTGTTGGAATATCAGACTGAGAGATATATACTCCATATACATGTACTGTTGGAATATCAGACTGAGAGATATATACTCCATATACATGTACTGTTGGAATATCAGACTGAGAGATATATACTCCATATACATGTACTGTTGGAATATCAGACTGAGAGATATATACTCCATATACATGTACTGTTGGAATATCAGACTGAGAGATATATACTCCATATACATGTACTGTTGGAATATCAGACTGAGAGATATATACTCCATATACATGTACTGTTGGAATATCAGACTGAGAGATATATACTCCATATACATGTACTGTTGGAATATCAGACTGAGAGATATATACTCCATATACATGTACTGTTGGAATATCAGACTGAGAGATATATACTCCATATACATGTACTGTTGGAATATCAGACTGAGAGATATATACTCCATATACATGTACTGTTGGAATATCAGACTGAGAGATATATACTCCATATACATGTACTGTTGGAATATCAGACTGAGAGATATATACTCCATATACATGTACTGTTGGAATATCAGACTGAGAGATATATACTCCATATACATGTACTGTTGGAATATCAGACTGAGAGATATATACTCCATATACATGTACTGTTGGAATATCAGACTGAGAGATATATACTCCATATACATGTACTGTTGGAATATCAGACTGAGAGATATATACTCCATATACATGTACTGTTGGAATATCAGACTGAGAGATATATACTCCATATACATGTACTGTTGGAATATCAGACTGAGAGATATATACTCCATATACATGTACTGTTGGAATATCAGACTGAGAGATATATACTCCATATACATGTACTGTTGGAATATCAGACTGAGAGATATATACTCCATATACATGTACTGTTGGAATATCAGACTGAGAGATATATACTCCATATACATGTACTGTTGGAATATCAGACTGAGAGATATATACTCCATATACATGTACTGTTGGAATATCAGACTGAGAGATATATACTCCATATACATGTACTGTTGGAATATCAGACTGAGAGATATATACTCCATATACATGTACTGTTGGAATATCAGACTGAGAGATATATACTCCATATACATGTACTGTTGGAATATCAGACTGAGAGATATATACTCCATATACATGTACTGTTGGAATATCAGACTGAGAGATATATACTCCATATACATGTACTGTTGGAATATCAGACTGAGAGATATATACTCCATATACATGTACTGTTGGAATATCAGACTGAGAGATATATACTCCATATACATGTACTGTTGGAATATCAGACTGAGAGATATATACTCCATATACATGTACTGTTGGAATATCAGACTGAGAGATATATACTCCATATACATGTACTGTTGGAATATCAGACTGAGAGATATATACTCCATATACATGTACTGTTGGAATATCAGACTGAGAGATATATACTCCATATACATGTACTGTTGGAATATCAGACTGAGAGATATATACTCCATATACATGTACTGTTGGAATATCAGACTGAGAGATATATACTCCATATACATGTACTGTTGGAATATCAGACTGAGAGATATATACTCCATATACATGTACTGTTGGAATATCAGACTGAGAGATATATACTCCATATACATGTACTGTTGGAATATCAGACTGAGAGATATATACTCCATATACATGTACTGTTGGAATATCAGACTGAGAGATATATACTCCATATACATGTACTGTTGGAATATCAGACTGAGAGATATATACTCCATATACATGTACTGTTGGAATATCAGACTGAGAGATATATACTCCATATACATGTACTGTTGGAATATCAGACTGAGAGATATATACTCCATATACATGTACTGTTGGAATATCAGACTGAGAGATATATACTCCATATACATGTACTGTTGGAATATCAGACTGAGAGATATATACTCCATATACATGTACTGTTGGAATATCAGACTGAGAGATATATACTCCATATACATGTACTGTTGGAATATCAGACTGAGAGATATATACTCCATATACATGTACTGTTGGAATATCAGACTGAGAGATATATACTCCATATACATGTACTGTTGGAATATCAGACTGAGAGATATATACTCCATATACATGTACTGTTGGAATATCAGACTGAGAGATATATACTCCATATACATGTACTGTTGGAATATCAGACTGAGAGATATATACTCCATATACATGTACTGTTGGAATATCAGACTGAGAGATATATACTCCATATACATGTACTGTTGGAATATCAGACTGAGAGATATATACTCCATATACATGTACTGTTGGAATATCAGACTGAGAGATATATACTCCATATACATGTACTGTTGGAATATCAGACTGAGAGATATATACTCCATATACATGTACTGTTGGAATATCAGACTGAGAGATATATACTCCATATACATGTACTGTTGGAATATCAGACTGAGAGATATATACTCCATATACATGTACTGTTGGAATATCAGACTGAGAGATATATACTCCATATACATGTACTGTTGGAATATCAGACTGAGAGATATATACTCCATATACATGTACTGTTGGAATATCAGACTGAGAGATATATACTCCATATACATGTACTGTTGGAATATCAGACTGAGAGATATATACTCCATATACATGTACTGTTGGAATATCAGACTGAGAGATATATACTCCATATACATGTACTGTTGGAATATCAGACTGAGAGATATATACTCCATATACATGTACTGTTGGAATATCAGACTGAGAGATATATACTCCATATACATGTACTGTTGGAATATCAGACTGAGAGATATATACTCCATATACATGTACTGTTGGAATATCAGACTGAGAGATATATACTCCATATACATGTACTGTTGGAATATCAGACTGAGAGATATATACTCCATATACATGTACTGTTGGAATATCAGACTGAGAGATATATACTCCATATACATGTACTGTTGGAATATCAGACTGAGAGATATATATATACTCCATATACATGTACTGTTGGAATATCAGACTGAGAGATATATACTCCATATACATGTACTGTTCAAATGTTGCTACATATAAATGGAAAAGTTGAAATCATCTCTTTTGTCGTAAAGTTTTGTTCTTAACCGGACCACACTGTCACTTTCGAGATGTAGGTCAAGGTATGACGCAGACCTAGCTGTATTTCTGGTATCCTTTATTTCAAGCTCAATGGAATAGATGTGATCAACAAAATCACCAAACTTATAATGATTTAGTGAAAGGACATCCTCTATATAGCGGAATGTAAAATTAAAGGATCGGGCTAGCTTCTGTTCGTATTTCTTGAGAAGCCCCTGTATGAATTCTGCCTCGTAGGAATAAAGGTACAACTCGACAATGTTTATGTACCTACTCTGTTGTGTACGTTGTAAGTTGTATTGCTACTTTCCCCATCTGGACAAATTTCTTGACATACTAGTATATGTTACGTACTCTGCAACATAGATATCTAATTTAATGAACACGACACGTTTCTGGAATAATAAATCATTGATATCTAATTTAGTGAACACGACACATTTCTGGAATAATAAAAACATAGATATCTAATTTAATGAACACGACACGTTTCTGGAATAAAAAAAACATAGATATCTAATTTAGTGAACACGACACGTTTCTGGAATAATAAAAACATAGATATCTAATTTAGTGAACATGACACATTTCTGGAATAATAAAAACATAGATATCTAATTTAGTGAACACGACACGTTTCTGGAATAATAAATATATAGATATCTAATTTAGTGAACATGACAAGTTTCTGGAATAATAAAAACATAGATATCTAATTTAATGAACATGACACGTTTCTTTAATAATAAAAATGTAGATATCTAATTTAATGAACACGACACGTTTCTGGAATAAAAAAAACATAGATATCTAATTTAGTGAACACGACACGTTTCTGAAATAATAAAAACATAGATATCTAATTTAGTGAACATGACACATTTCTGGAATAATAAAAACATAGATATCTAATTTAGTGAACACGACACGTTTCTGGAATAATAAATATATAGATATCTAATTTAGTGAACATGACACGTTTCTGGAATAATAAAAACATAGATATCTAATTTAGTGAACACGACACGTTTCTGGAATAATAAATATATAGATATCTAATTTAGTGAACATAACACGTTTCTGGAATAATAAATACATAGATATCTAATTTAGTGAACACGACAAGTTTCTGGAATAATAAAAACTTAGATATCTAATTTAGTGAACAAGACAAGTTTCTAAAATAATAAAAATGTAGATATCTAATTTAATGAACATGACAAGTTTCTGGAATAATAAATACATAGATATCTAATTTAATGAACATGACACGTTTCTGGAATAATAAAAACATAGATATCTAATTTAATGAACATGACAAGTTTCTGGAATAATAAAAGCATAGATATCTAATTTAGTGAACACGACACGTTTCTGGAATAATAAAAACATAGATATCTAATATAGTGAACACGACAAGTTTCTGGAATAATAAATACACAGTTATCTAATTAAATGAACACGACACGTTTCTGGAATAATAAATACATAGATATCTAATTTAATGAACATGACAAGTTTCTGGAATAATAAATACATAGATATCTAATTTAATGAACATGACACGTTTCTGGAATAATAAAAACATAGATATCTAATTTAATGAACATGACAAGTTTCTATAATAATAAATACATATATATCTAATTTAATGAACATGACAAGTTTCTGGAATAATAAAAATGTAGATATCTAATTTAATGAACATGATACGTTTCTGGAATAATAAATAAATAGATATCTAATTTAATGAACATGACACGTTTCTGGAATAATAAAAACATAGATATCTAATTTAATGAACACGACACGTTTCTGGAATAATAAAAACATAGATATCTAATTTAATGAACATGACACGTTTCTTTAATAATAAAAATGTAGATATCTAATTTAATGAAAATGACAAGTTTCTGGAATAATAAAAACGTAGATATCTAATTTAATGAACACGACACATTTCTGGAATAATAAATACATAGATATCTAATTTAATGAACATGACAAGTTTCTGGAATAATAAAAGCATAGATATCTAATTTAATGAACATGACACGTTTCTTTAATAATAAAAATGTAGATATCTAATTTAATGAAAATGACAAGTTTCTGGAATAATAAAAACGTAGATATCTAATTTAATGAACACGACACATTTCTGGAATAATAAAAACATAGATATCTAATTTAATGAACATGACACGTTTCTGGAATAATAAATACCTAGATATCTAATTTAATGAACATGACACGTTTCTGGAATAATAAATACATAGATATCTAATTTAGTGAACAAGACAAGTTTCTAAAATAATAAAAACATAGATATCTAATTTAGTGAACATGACACGTTTCTGGAATAATAAAAACATAGATATCTAATTTAGTGAACACGACACGTATCTGGAATAATAAAAACATACATATCTAATTTAGTGAACACGACAGGTTTCTGGAATAATAAAAACCTAGATATCTAATTTAGTGAACATGACACGTTTCTGGAATAATAAATACATAGATATCTAATTTAGTGAACAAGACAAGTTTCTAAAATATTAATAACATAGATATCTAATTTAATGAACACGACAAGTTTCTAAAATAATAAAAACATAGATGTCTAAGTTAGTGAACACGACACGCTTCTGGAATAATAAAAACATACATATCTAATTTAGTGAACACGACACGTTTCTGGAATAATAAAAACATAGATATCTAATTTAGTGAACATGACACGTTTCTGGAATAATAAATACATAGATATCTAATTTAGTGAACAAGAAAAGTTTCTAAAATATTAAAAACATAGATATCTAATTTAATGAACACGACATGTTTCTGGAATAATAAAAACATAGATATCTAATTTAGTGAACACGACACGTTTCTGGAATAATAAAAACATAGATATCTAATTTAGTGAACATGACACGTTTCTGGAATAATAAATACATAGATATCTAATTTGGTGAACAAGACAAGTTTCTAAAATAATAAAAACATAGATATCTAATTTAGTGAACACGACAAGTTTCTAAAATAATAAAAACATAGATATCTAATTTAGTGAACATGACACGTTTCTGGAATAATAAAAACATAGATATCTAATTTAGTGAACACGACATGTTTCTGGAATAATAAAAACATAGATATCTAATTTAATGAACATGACAAGTTTCTGGAATAATAAAAACATAGATATCTAATTTAATGAACATGACACGTTTCTTTAATAATAAAAATGTAGATATCTAATTTAATGAAAATGACAAGTTTCTGGAATAATAAAAACATAGATATATAATTTAATGAACACGACACATTTCTGGAATAATAAAAACATAGATATCTAATTTAATGAACATGACACGTTTCTGGAATAATAAATACATAGATATCTAATTTAATGAACATGACACGTTTCTGGAATAATAAAAACATAGATATCTAATTTAATGAATAAGACACCTTTCTGGAATAATAAAAATGTAGATATCTAATTTAATGAACATGACACGTTTCTGGAATAATAAAAACTTAGATATCTAATTTAATAAACAAGACACGTTTCTGGAATAATAAAAATGTAGATATCTAATTTAATGAACATGACAAGTTTCTGGAATAATAAATACATAGATATCTAATTTAATGAACATGACACGTTTCTGGAATAATAAATACATAGATATCTAATTTAATGAACATGACACGTTTCTGGAATAATAAAAACATAGATATCTAACTTAATGAATAAGACACCTTTCTGGAATAATAAAAATGTAGATATCTAATTTAATGAACATGACACGTTTCTGGAATAATAAAAACTTAGATATCTAATTTAATAAACAAGAAACGTTTCTGGAATAATAAAAATGTAGATATCTAATTTAATGAACATGACAAGTTTCTGGAATAATAAATACATAGATATCTTATTTAATGAACATGACACGTTTCTGGAATAATAAAAACATAGATATCTAATTTAATGAACACGACACGTTTCTGGAATAATAAAAACATAGATATCTAATTTAATGAACATGACACGTTTCTTTAATAATAAAAATGTAGATATCTAATTTAATGAACACGACACGTTTCTGGAATAAAAAAAACATAGATATCTAATTTAGTGAACACGACACGTTTCTGAAATAATAAAAACATAGATATCTAATTTAGTGAACATGACACATTTCTGGAATAATAAAAACATAGATATCTAATTTAGTGAACACGACACGTTTCTGGAATAATAAATATATAGATATCTAATTTAGTGAACATGACACGTTTCTGGAATAATAAAAACATAGATATCTAATTTAGTGAACACGACACGTTTCTGGAATAATAAATATATAGATATCTAATTTAGTGAACATAACACGTTTCTGGAATAATAAATACATAGATATCTAATTTAGTGAACACGACAAGTTTCTGGAATAATAAAAACTTAGATATCTAATTTAGTGAACAAGACAAGTTTCTAAAATAATAAAAATGTAGATATCTAATTTAATGAACATGACAAGTTTCTGGAATAATAAATACATAGATATCTAATTTAATGAACATGACACGTTTCTGGAATAATAAAAACATAGATATCTAATTTAATGAACATGACAAGTTTCTGGAATAATAAAAGCATAGATATCTAATTTAGTGAACACGACACGTTTCTGGAATAATAAAAACATAGATATCTAATATAGTGAACACGACAAGTTTCTGGAATAATAAATACACAGTTATCTAATTAAATGAACACGACACGTTTCTGGAATAATAAATACATAGATATCTAATTTAATGAACATGACAAGTTTCTGGAATAATAAATACATAGATATCTAATTTAATGAACATGACACGTTTCTGGAATAATAAAAACATAGATATCTAATTTAATGAACATGACAAGTTTCTATAATAATAAATACATATATATCTAATTTAATGAACATGACAAGTTTCTGGAATAATAAAAATGTAGATATCTAATTTAATGAACATGATACGTTTCTGGAATAATAAATAAATAGATATCTAATTTAATGAACATGACACGTTTCTGGAATAATAAAAACATAGATATCTAATTTAATGAACACGACACGTTTCTGGAATAATAAAAACATAGATATCTAATTTAATGAACATGACACGTTTCTTTAATAATAAAAATGTAGATATCTAATTTAATGAAAATGACAAGTTTCTGGAATAATAAAAACGTAGATATCTAATTTAATGAACACGACACATTTCTGGAATAATAAATACATAGATATCTAATTTAATGAACATGACAAGTTTCTGGAATAATAAAAGCATAGATATCTAATTTAATGAACATGACACGTTTCTTTAATAATAAAAATGTAGATATCTAATTTAATGAAAATGACAAGTTTCTGGAATAATAAAAACGTAGATATCTAATTTAATGAACACGACACATTTCTGGAATAATAAAAACATAGATATCTAATTTAATGAACATGACACGTTTCTGGAATAATAAATACCTAGATATCTAATTTAATGAACATGACACGTTTCTGGAATAATAAATACATAGATATCTAATTTAGTGAACAAGACAAGTTTCTAAAATAATAAAAACATAGATATCTAATTTAGTGAACATGACACGTTTCTGGAATAATAAAAACATAGATATCTAATTTAGTGAACACGACACGTATCTGGAATAATAAAAACATACATATCTAATTTAGTGAACACGACAGGTTTCTGGAATAATAAAAACCTAGATATCTAATTTAGTGAACATGACACGTTTCTGGAATAATAAATACATAGATATCTAATTTAGTGAACAAGACAAGTTTCTAAAATATTAATAACATAGATATCTAATTTAATGAACACGACAAGTTTCTAAAATAATAAAAACATAGATGTCTAAGTTAGTGAACACGACACGCTTCTGGAATAATAAAAACATACATATCTAATTTAGTGAACACGACACGTTTCTGGAATAATAAAAACATAGATATCTAATTTAGTGAACATGACACGTTTCTGGAATAATAAATACATAGATATCTAATTTAGTGAACAAGAAAAGTTTCTAAAATATTAAAAACATAGATATCTAATTTAATGAACACGACATGTTTCTGGAATAATAAAAACATAGATATCTAATTTAGTGAACACGACACGTTTCTGGAATAATAAAAACATAGATATCTAATTTAGTGAACATGACACGTTTCTGGAATAATAAATACATAGATATCTAATTTGGTGAACAAGACAAGTTTCTAAAATAATAAAAACATAGATATCTAATTTAGTGAACACGACAAGTTTCTAAAATAATAAAAACATAGATATCTAATTTAGTGAACATGACACGTTTCTGGAATAATAAAAACATAGATATCTAATTTAGTGAACACGACATGTTTCTGGAATAATAAAAACATAGATATCTAATTTAATGAACATGACAAGTTTCTGGAATAATAAAAACATAGATATCTAATTTAATGAACATGACACGTTTCTTTAATAATAAAAATGTAGATATCTAATTTAATGAAAATGACAAGTTTCTGGAATAATAAAAACATAGATATATAATTTAATGAACACGACACATTTCTGGAATAATAAAAACATAGATATCTAATTTAATGAACATGACACGTTTCTGGAATAATAAATACATAGATATCTAATTTAATGAACATGACACGTTTCTGGAATAATAAAAACATAGATATCTAATTTAATGAATAAGACACCTTTCTGGAATAATAAAAATGTAGATATCTAATTTAATGAACATGACACGTTTCTGGAATAATAAAAACTTAGATATCTAATTTAATAAACAAGACACGTTTCTGGAATAATAAAAATGTAGATATCTAATTTAATGAACATGACAAGTTTCTGGAATAATAAATACATAGATATCTAATTTAATGAACATGACACGTTTCTGGAATAATAAATACATAGATATCTAATTTAATGAACATGACACGTTTCTGGAATAATAAAAACATAGATATCTAACTTAATGAATAAGACACCTTTCTGGAATAATAAAAATGTAGATATCTAATTTAATGAACATGACACGTTTCTGGAATAATAAAAACTTAGATATCTAATTTAATAAACAAGAAACGTTTCTGGAATAATAAAAATGTAGATATCTAATTTAATGAACATGACAAGTTTCTGGAATAATAAATACATAGATATCTTATTTAATGAACATGACACGTTTCTGGAATAATAAAAACATAGATATCTAATTTAATGAACATGACAAGTTTCTGGAATAAAAAATACATAGATATCTAATTTAATGAACATGACACATTTCTGGAATAATAAATAAATAGATATCTAATTTAATGAACACGACACGTTTCTGGAATAATAAAAACATAGATATCTAATTTATAGAACACAACACGTTTCTGGAATAATAAATACATAGATATCTAATTAAGTGAACACGACACGTTTCTGGAATAATAAATACATAGATATCTAATTTAGTGAACATGACAAGTTTCTGGAATAATAAAAACATAGATATCTAATTTAATGAACATGACACGTTTCTTTAATAATAAAAATGTAGATATCTAATTTAATGAACACGACACGTTTCTGGAATAAAAAAAACATAGATATCTAATTTAGTGAACACGACACGTTTCTGGAATAATAAAAACATAGATATCTAATTTAGTGAACATGACACATTTCTGGAATAATAAAAACATAGATATCTAATTTAGTGAACACGACACGTTTCTGGAATAATAAATATATAGATATCTAATTTAGTGAACATGACACGTTTCTGGAATAATAAAAACATAGATATCTAATTTAGTGAACACGACACGTTTCTGGAATAATAAATATATAGATATCTAATTTAGTGAACATGACACGTTTCTGGAATAATAAATACATAGATATCTAATTTAGTGAACACGACAAGTTTCTGGAATAATAAAAACTTAGATATCTAATTTAGTGAACAAGACAAGTTTCTAAAATAATAAAAATGTAGATATCTAATTTAATGAACATGACAAGTTTCTGGAATAATAAATACACAGTTATCTAATTAAATGAACAAGACACGTTTCTGGAATAATAAATACATAGATATCTAATTTAATGAACATGACAAGTTTCTGGAATAATAAATACATAGATATCTAATTTAATGAACATGACACGTTTCTGGAATAATAAAAACATAGATATCTAATTTAATGAACATGACAAGTTTCTATAATAATAAATACATATATATCTAATTTAATGAACATGACAAGTTTCTGGAATAATAAAAATGTAGATATCTAATTTAATGAACATGATACGTTTCTGGAATAATAAATAAATAGATATCTAATTTAATGAACATGACACGTTTCTGGAATAATAAAAACATAGATATCTAATTTAATGAACACGACACGTTTCTGGAATAATAAATACATAGATATCTAATTTAATGAACATGACAAGTTTCTGGAATAATAAAAACATAGATATCTAATTTAATGAACATGACACGTTTCTGGAATAATAAAAATGTAGATATCTAATTTAATGAAAATGACAAGTTTCTGGAATAATAAAAACGTAGATATCTAATTTAATGAACACGACACATTTCTGGAATAATAAAAACATAGATATCTAATTTAATGAACATGACACGTTTCTGGAATAATAAATACCTAGATATCTAATTTAATGAACATGACACGTTTCTGGAATAATAAATACATAGATATCTAATTTAGTGAACAAGACAAGTTTCTAAAATAATAAAAACATAGATATCTAATTTAGTGAACATGACACGTTTCTGGAATAATAAAAACATACATATCTAATTTAGTGAACACGACACGTATCTGGAATAATAAAAACATACATATCTAATTTAGTGAACACGACAGGTTTCTGGAATAATAAAAACCTAGATATCTAATTTAGTGAACATGACACGTTTCTGGAATAATAAATACATAGATATCTAATTTAGTGAACAAGACAAGTTTCTAAAATATTAATAACATAGATATCTAATTTAATGAACACGACAAGTTTCTAACATAATAAAAACATAGATGTCTAAGTTAGTGAACACGACACGCTTCTGGAATAATAAAAACATACATATCTAATTTAGTGAACACGACACGTTTCTGGAATAATAAAAACATAGATATCTAATTTAGTGAACATGACACGTTTCTGGAATAATAAATACATAGATATCTAATTTAGTGAACAAGAAAAGTTTCTAAAATATTAAAAACATAGATATCTAATTTAATGAACACGACATGTTTCTGGAATAATAAAAACATAGATATCTAATTTAGTGAACACGACACGTTTCTGGAATAATAAAAACATAGATATCTAATTTAGTGAACATGACACGTTTCTGGAATAATAAATACATAGATATCTAATTTGGTGAACAAGACAAGTTTCTAAAATAATAAAAACATAGATATCTAATTTAGTGAACACGACAAGTTTCTAAAATAATAAAAACATAGATATCTAATTTAGTGAACATGACACGTTTCTGGAATAATAAAAACATAGATATCTAATTTAGTGAACACGACACGTATCTGGAATAATAAAAACATACATATCTAATTTAGTGAACACGACAGGTTTCTGGAATAATAAAAACCTAGATATCTAATTTAGTGAACATGACACGTTTCTGGAATAATAAATACATAGATATCTAATTTAGTGAACAAGACAAGTTTCTAAAATATTAATAACATAGATATCTAATTTAATGAACACGACAAGTTTCTAAAATAATAAAAACATAGATGTCTAAGTTAGTGAACACGACACGCTTCTGGAATAATAAAAACATACATATCTAATTTAGTGAACACGACACGTTTCTGGAATAATAAAAACATAGATATCTAATTTAGTGAACATGACACGTTTCTGGAATAATAAATACATAGATATCTAATTTAGTGAACAAGAAAAGTTTCTAAAATATTAAAAACATAGATATCTAATTTAATGAACACGACATGTTTCTGGAATAATAAAAACATAGATATCTAATTTAGTGAACACGACACGTTTCTGGAATAATAAAAACATAGATATCTAATTTAGTGAACATGACACGTTTCTGGAATAATAAATACATAGATATCTAATTTGGTGAACAAGACAAGTTTCTAAAATAATAAAAACATAGATATCTAATTTAGTGAACACGACAAGTTTCTAAAATAATAAAAACATAGATATCTAATTTAGTGAACATGACACGTTTCTGGAATAATAAAAACATAGATATCTAATTTAGTGAACACGACATGTTTCTGGAATAATAAAAACATAGATATCTAATTTAATGAACATGACAAGTTTCTGGAATAATAAAAACATAGATATCTAATTTAATGAACATGACACGTTTCTTTAATAATAAAAATGTAGATATCTAATTTAATGAAAATGACAAGTTTCTGGAATAATAAAAACATAGATATATAATTTAATGAACACGACACATTTCTGGAATAATAAAAACATAGATATCTAATTTAATGAACATGACACGTTTCTGGAATAATAAATACATAGATATCTAATTTAATGAACATGACACGTTTCTGGAATAATAAAAACATAGATATCTAATTTAATGAATAAGACACCTTTCTGGAATAATAAAAATGTAGATATCTAATTTAATGAACATGACACGTTTCTGGAATAATAAAAACTTAGATATCTAATTTAATAAACAAGACACGTTTCTGGAATAATAAAAATGTAGATATCTAATTTAATGAACATGACAAGTTTCTGGAATAATAAATACATAGATATCTAATTTAATGAACATGACACGTTTCTGGAATAATAAATACATAGATATCTAATTTAATGAACATGACACGTTTCTGGAATAATAAAAACATAGATATCTAACTTAATGAATAAGACACCTTTCTGGAATAATAAAAATGTAGATATCTAATTTAATGAACATGACACGTTTCTGGAATAATAAAAACTTAGATATCTAATTTAATAAACAAGAAACGTTTCTGGAATAATAAAAATGTAGATATCTAATTTAATGAACATGACAAGTTTCTGGAATAATAAATACATAGATATCTTATTTAATGAACATGACACGTTTCTGGAATAATAAAAACATAGATATCTAATTTAATGAACATGACAAGTTTCTGGAATAAAAAATACATAGATATCTAATTTAATGAACATGACACATTTCTGGAATAATAAATAAATAGATATCTAATTTAATGAACACGACACGTTTCTGGAATAATAAAAACATAGATATCTAATTTATAGAACACAACACGTTTCTGGAATAATAAATACATAGATATCTAATTAAGTGAACACGACACGTTTCTGGAATAATAAATACATAGATATCTAATTTAGTGAACATGACAAGTTTCTGGAATAATAAAAACATAGATATCTAATTTAATGAACATGACACGTTTCTTTAATAATAAAAATGTAGATATCTAATTTAATGAACACGACACGTTTCTGGAATAAAAAAAACATAGATATCTAATTTAGTGAACACGACACGTTTCTTGAATAATAAAAACATAGATATCTAATTTAGTGAACATGACACATTTCTGGAATAATAAAAACATAGATATCTAATTTAGTGAACACGACACGTTTCTGGAATAATAAATATATAGATATCTAATTTAGTGAACATGACACGTTTCTGGAATAATAAAAACATAGATATCTAATTTAGTGAACACGACACGTTTCTGGAATAATAAATATATAGATATCTAATTTAGTGAACATGACACGTTTCTGGAATAATAAATACATAGATATCTAATTTAGTGAACACGACAAGTTTCTGGAATAATAAAAACTTAGATATCTAATTTAGTGAACAAGACAAGTTTCTAAAATAATAAAAATGTAGATATCTAATTTAATGAACATGACAAGTTTCTGGAATAATAAATACACAGTTATCTAATTAAATGAACAAGACACGTTTCTGGAATAATAAATACATAGATATCTAATTTAATGAACATGACAAGTTTCTGGAATAATAAATACATAGATATCTAATTTAATGAACATGACACGTTTCTGGAATAATAAAAACATAGATATCTAATTTAATGAACATGACAAGTTTCTATAATAATAAATACATATATATCTAATTTAATGAACATGACAAGTTTCTGGAATAATAAAAATGTAGATATCTAATTTAATGAACATGATACGTTTCTGGAATAATAAATAAATAGATATCTAATTTAATGAACATGACACGTTTCTGGAATAATAAAAACATAGATATCTAATTTAATGAACACGACACGTTTCTGGAATAATAAATACATAGATATCTAATTTAATGAACATGACAAGTTTCTGGAATAATAAAAACATAGATATCTAATTTAATGAACATGACACGTTTCTGGAATAATAAAAATGTAGATATCTAATTTAATGAAAATGACAAGTTTCTGGAATAATAAAAACGTAGATATCTAATTTAATGAACACGACACATTTCTGGAATAATAAAAACATAGATATCTAATTTAATGAACATGACACGTTTCTGGAATAATAAATACCTAGATATCTAATTTAATGAACATGACACGTTTCTGGAATAATAAATACATAGATATCTAATTTAGTGAACAAGACAAGTTTCTAAAATAATAAAAACATAGATATCTAATTTAGTGAACATGACACGTTTCTGGAATAATAAAAACATACATATCTAATTTAGTGAACACGACACGTATCTGGAATAATAAAAACATACATATCTAATTTAGTGAACACGACAGGTTTCTGGAATAATAAAAACCTAGATATCTAATTTAGTGAACATGACACGTTTCTGGAATAATAAAAACATAGATATCTAATTTAGTGAACATGACACGTTTCTGGAATAATAAATACATAGATATCTAATTTGGTGAACAAGACAAGTTTCTAAAATAATAAAAACATAGATATCTAATTTAGTGAACACGACAAGTTTCTAAAATAATAAAAACATAGATATCTAATTTAGTGAACATGACACGTTTCTGGAATAATAAAAACATAGATATCTAATTTAGTGAACACGACATGTTTCTGGAATAATAAAAACATAGATATCTAATTTAATGAACATGACAAGTTTCTGGAATAATAAAAACATAGATATCTAATTTAATGAACATGACACGTTTCTTTAATAATAAAAATGTAGATATCTAATTTAATGAAAATGACAAGTTTCTGGAATAATAAAAACATAGATATATAATTTAATGAACACGACACATTTCTGGAATAATAAAAACATAGATATCTAATTTAATGAACATGACACGTTTCTGGAATAATAAATACATAGATATCTAATTTAATGAACATGACACGTTTCTGGAATAATAAAAACATAGATATCTAATTTAATGAATAAGACACCTTTCTGGAATAATAAAAATGTAGATATCTAATTTAATGAACATGACACGTTTCTGGAATAATAAAAACTTAGATATCTAATTTAATAAACAAGACACGTTTCTGGAATAATAAAAATGTAGATATCTAATTTAATGAACATGACAAGTTTCTGGAATAATAAATACATAGATATCTAATTTAATGAACATGACACGTTTCTGGAATAATAAATACATAGATATCTAATTTAATGAACATGACACGTTTCTGGAATAATAAAAACATAGATATCTAACTTAATGAATAAGACACCTTTCTGGAATAATAAAAATGTAGATATCTAATTTAATGAACATGACACGTTTCTGGAATAATAAAAACTTAGATATCTAATTTAATAAACAAGAAACGTTTCTGGAATAATAAAAATGTAGATATCTAATTTAATGAACATGACA
This sequence comes from Bathymodiolus septemdierum, assembly GCA_963383655.1. Classification (NCBI taxonomy): domain Eukaryota; kingdom Metazoa; phylum Mollusca; class Bivalvia; order Mytilida; family Modiolidae; genus Bathymodiolus; species Bathymodiolus septemdierum. Next base: position 1,209,398 of record OY726519.1, read on the forward strand.
AGTTTCTGGAATAATAAATACATAGATATCTTATTTAATGAACATGACACGTTTCTGGAATAATAAAAACATAGATATCTAATTTAATGAACATGACAAGTTTCTGGAATAAAAAATACATAGATATCTAATTTAATGAACATGACACATTTCTGGAATAATAAATAAATAGATATCTAATTTAATGAACACGACACGTTTCTGGAATAATAAAAACATAGATATCTAATTTATAGAACACAACACGTTTCTGGAATAATAAATACATAGATATCTAATTAAGTGAACACGACACGTTTCTGGAATAATAAATACATAGATATCTAATTTAGTGAACATGACAAGTTTCTGGAATAATAAAAACATAGATATCTAATTTAATGAACATGACACGTTTCTTTAATAATAAAAATGTAGATATCTAATTTAATGAACACGACACGTTTCTGGAATAAAAAAAACATAGATATCTAATTTAGTGAACACGACACGTTTCTTGAATAATAAAAACATAGATATCTAATTTAGTGAACATGACACATTTCTGGAATAATAAAAACATAGATATCTAATTTAGTGAACACGACACGTTTCTGGAATAATAAATATATAGATATCTAATTTAGTGAACATGACACGTTTCTGGAATAATAAAAACATAGATATCTAATTTAGTGAACACGACACGTTTCTGGAATAATAAATATATAGATATCTAATTTAGTGAACATGACACGTTTCTGGAATAATAAATACATAGATATCTAATTTAGTGAACACGACAAGTTTCTGGAATAATAAAAACTTAGATATCTAATTTAGTGAACAAGACAAGTTTCTAAAATAATAAAAATGTAGATATCTAATTTAATGAACATGACAAGTTTCTGGAATAATAAATACACAGTTATCTAATTAAATGAACAAGACACGTTTCTGGAATAATAAATACATAGATATCTAATTTAATGAACATGACAAGTTTCTGGAATAATAAATACATAGATATCTAATTTAATGAACATGACACGTTTCTGGAATAATAAAAACATAGATATCTAATTTAATGAACATGACAAGTTTCTATAATAATAAATACATATATATCTAATTTAATGAACATGACAAGTTTCTGGAATAATAAAAATGTAGATATCTAATTTAATGAACATGATACGTTTCTGGAATAATAAATAAATAGATATCTAATTTAATGAACATGACACGTTTCTGGAATAATAAAAACATAGATATCTAATTTAATGAACACGACACGTTTCTGGAATAATAAATACATAGATATCTAATTTAATGAACATGACAAGTTTCTGGAATAATAAAAACATAGATATCTAATTTAATGAACATGACACGTTTCTGGAATAATAAAAATGTAGATATCTAATTTAATGAAAATGACAAGTTTCTGGAATAATAAAAACGTAGATATCTAATTTAATGAACACGACACATTTCTGGAATAATAAAAACATAGATATCTAATTTAATGAACATGACACGTTTCTGGAATAATAAATACCTAGATATCTAATTTAATGAACATGACACGTTTCTGGAATAATAAATACATAGATATCTAATTTAGTGAACAAGACAAGTTTCTAAAATAATAAAAACATAGATATCTAATTTAGTGAACATGACACGTTTCTGGAATAATAAAAACATACATATCTAATTTAGTGAACACGACACGTATCTGGAATAATAAAAACATACATATCTAATTTAGTGAACACGACAGGTTTCTGGAATAATAAAAACCTAGATATCTAATTTAGTGAACATGACACGTTTCTGGAATAATAAAAACATAGATATCTAATTTAGTGAACATGACACGTTTCTGGAATAATAAATACATAGATATCTAATTTGGTGAACAAGACAAGTTTCTAAAATAATAAAAACATAGATATCTAATTTAGTGAACACGACAAGTTTCTAAAATAATAAAAACATAGATATCTAATTTAGTGAACATGACACGTTTCTGGAATAATAAAAACATAGATATCTAATTTAGTGAACACGACATGTTTCTGGAATAATAAAAACATAGATATCTAATTTAATGAACATGACAAGTTTCTGGAATAATAAAAACATAGATATCTAATTTAATGAACATGACACGTTTCTTTAATAATAAAAATGTAGATATCTAATTTAATGAAAATGACAAGTTTCTGGAATAATAAAAACATAGATATATAATTTAATGAACACGACACATTTCTGGAATAATAAAAACATAGATATCTAATTTAATGAACATGACACGTTTCTGGAATAATAAATACATAGATATCTAATTTAATGAACATGACACGTTTCTGGAATAATAAAAACATAGATATCTAATTTAATGAATAAGACACCTTTCTGGAATAATAAAAATGTAGATATCTAATTTAATGAACATGACACGTTTCTGGAATAATAAAAACTTAGATATCTAATTTAATAAACAAGACACGTTTCTGGAATAATAAAAATGTAGATATCTAATTTAATGAACATGACAAGTTTCTGGAATAATAAATACATAGATATCTAATTTAATGAACATGACACGTTTCTGGAATAATAAATACATAGATATCTAATTTAATGAACATGACACGTTTCTGGAATAATAAAAACATAGATATCTAACTTAATGAATAAGACACCTTTCTGGAATAATAAAAATGTAGATATCTAATTTAATGAACATGACACGTTTCTGGAATAATAAAAACTTAGATATCTAATTTAATAAACAAGAAACGTTTCTGGAATAATAAAAATGTAGATATCTAATTTAATGAACATGACAAGTTTCTGGAATAATAAATACATAGATATCTTATTTAATGAACATGACACGTTTCTGGAATAATAAAAACATAGATATCTAATTTAATGAACATGACAAGTTTCTGGAATAAAAAATACATAGATATCTAATTTAATGAACATGACACATTTCTGGAATAATAAATAAATAGATATCTAATTTAATGAACACGACACGTTTCTGGAATAATAAAAACATAGATATCTAATTTATAGAACACAACACGTTTCTGGAATAATAAATACATAGATATCTAATTAAGTGAACACGACACGTTTCTGGAATAATAAATACATAGATATCTAATTTAGTGAACATGACAAGTTTCTGGAATAATAAAAACATAGATATCTAATTTAATGAACATGACACGTTTCTTTAATAATAAAAATGTAGATATCTAATTTAATGAACACGACACGTTTCTGGAATAAAAAAAACATAGATATCTAATTTAGTGAACACGACACGTTTCTTGAATAATAAAAACATAGATATCTAATTTAGTGAACATGACACATTTCTGGAATAATAAAAACATAGATATCTAATTTAGTGAACACGACACGTTTCTGGAATAATAAATATATAGATATCTAATTTAGTGAACATGACACGTTTCTGGAATAATAAAAACATAGATATCTAATTTAGTGAACACGACACGTTTCTGGAATAATAAATATATAGATATCTAATTTAGTGAACATGACACGTTTCTGGAATAATAAATACATAGATATCTAATTTAGTGAACACGACAAGTTTCTGGAATAATAAAAACTTAGATATCTAATTTAGTGAACAAGACAAGTTTCTAAAATAATAAAAATGTAGATATCTAATTTAATGAACATGACAAGTTTCTGGAATAATAAATACACAGTTATCTAATTAAATGAACAAGACACGTTTCTGGAATAATAAATACATAGATATCTAATTTAATGAACATGACAAGTTTCTGGAATAATAAATACATAGATATCTAATTTAATGAACATGACACGTTTCTGGAATAATAAAAACATAGATATCTAATTTAATGAACATGACAAGTTTCTATAATAATAAATACATATATATCTAATTTAATGAACATGACAAGTTTCTGGAATAATAAAAATGTAGATATCTAATTTAATGAACATGATACGTTTCTGGAATAATAAATAAATAGATATCTAATTTAATGAACATGACACGTTTCTGGAATAATAAAAACATAGATATCTAATTTAATGAACACGACACGTTTCTGGAATAATAAATACATAGATATCTAATTTAATGAACATGACAAGTTTCTGGAATAATAAAAACATAGATATCTAATTTAATGAACATGACACGTTTCTGGAATAATAAAAATGTAGATATCTAATTTAATGAAAATGACAAGTTTCTGGAATAATAAAAACGTAGATATCTAATTTAATGAACACGACACATTTCTGGAATAATAAAAACATAGATATCTAATTTAATGAACATGACACGTTTCTGGAATAATAAATACCTAGATATCTAATTTAATGAACATGACACGTTTCTGGAATAATAAATACATAGATATCTAATTTAGTGAACAAGACAAGTTTCTAAAATAATAAAAACATAGATATCTAATTTAGTGAACATGACACGTTTCTGGAATAATAAAAACATACATATCTAATTTAGTGAACACGACACGTATCTGGAATAATAAAAACATACATATCTAATTTAGTGAACACGACAGGTTTCTGGAATAATAAAAACCTAGATATCTAATTTAGTGAACATGACACGTTTCTGGAATAATAAAAACATAGATATCTAATTTAGTGAACATGACACGTTTCTGGAATAATAAATACATAGATATCTAATTTGGTGAACAAGACAAGTTTCTAAAATAATAAAAACATAGATATCTAATTTAGTGAACACGACAAGTTTCTAAAATAATAAAAACATAGATATCTAATTTAGTGAACATGACACGTTTCTGGAATAATAAAAACATAGATATCTAATTTAGTGAACACGACATGTTTCTGGAATAATAAAAACATAGATATCTAATTTAATGAACATGACAAGTTTCTGGAATAATAAAAACATAGATATCTAATTTAATGAACATGACACGTTTCTTTAATAATAAAAATGTAGATATCTAATTTAATGAAAATGACAAGTTTCTGGAATAATAAAAACATAGATATATAATTTAATGAACACGACACATTTCTGGAATAATAAAAACATAGATATCTAATTTAATGAACATGACACGTTTCTGGAATAATAAATACATAGATATCTAATTTAATGAACATGACACGTTTCTGGAATAATAAAAACATAGATATCTAATTTAATGAATAAGACACCTTTCTGGAATAATAAAAATGTAGATATCTAATTTAATGAACATGACACGTTTCTGGAATAATAAAAACTTAGATATCTAATTTAATAAACAAGACACGTTTCTGGAATAATAAAAATGTAGATATCTAATTTAATGAACATGACAAGTTTCTGGAATAATAAATACATAGATATCTAATTTAATGAACATGACACGTTTCTGGAATAATAAATACATAGATATCTAATTTAATGAACATGACACGTTTCTGGAATAATAAAAACATAGATATCTAACTTAATGAATAAGACACCTTTCTGGAATAATAAAAATGTAGATATCTAATTTAATGAACATGACACGTTTCTGGAATAATAAAAACTTAGATATCTAATTTAATAAACAAGAAACGTTTCTGGAATAATAAAAATGTAGATATCTAATTTAATGAACATGACAAGTTTCTGGAATAATAAATACATAGATATCTTATTTAATGAACATGACACGTTTCTGGAATAATAAAAACATAGATATCTAATTTAATGAACATGACAAGTTTCTGGAATAAAAAATACATAGATATCTAATTTAATGAACATGACACATTTCTGGAATAATAAATAAATAGATATCTAATTTAATGAACACGACACGTTTCTGGAATAATAAAAACATAGATATCTAATTTATAGAACACAACACGTTTCTGGAATAATAAATACATAGATATCTAATTAAGTGAACACGACACGTTTCTGGAATAATAAATACATAGATATCTAATTTAGTGAACATGACAAGTTTCTGGAATAATAAAAACATAGATATCTAATTTAATGAACATGACACGTTTCTTTAATAATAAAAATGTAGATATCTAATTTAATGAACACGACACGTTTCTGGAATAAAAAAAACATAGATATCTAATTTAGTGAACACGACACGTTTCTGGAATAATAAAAACATAGATATCTAATTTAGTGAACATGACACATTTCTGGAATAATAAAAACATAGATATCTAATTTAGTGAACACGACACGTTTCTGGAATAATAAATATATAGATATCTAATTTAGTGAACATGACACGTTTCTGGAATAATAAAAACATAGATATCTAATTTAGTGAACACGACACGTTTCTGGAATAATAAATATATAGATATCTAATTTAGTGAACATGACACGTTTCTGGAATAATAAATACATAGATATCTAATTTAGTGAACACGACAAGTTTCTGGAATAATAAAAACTTAGATATCTAATTTAGTGAACAAGACAAGTTTCTAAAATAATAAAAATGTAGATATCTAATTTAATGAACATGACAAGTTTCTGGAATAATAAATACACAGTTATCTAATTAAATGAACAAGACACGTTTCTGGAATAATAAATACATAGATATCTAATTTAATGAACATGACAAGTTTCTGGAATAATAAATACATAGATATCTAATTTAATGAACATGACACGTTTCTGGAATAATAAAAACATAGATATCTAATTTAATGAACATGACAAGTTTCTATAATAATAAATACATATATATCTAATTTAATGAACATGACAAGTTTCTGGAATAATAAAAATGTAGATATCTAATTTAATGAACATGATACGTTTCTGGAATAATAAATAAATAGATATCTAATTTAATGAACATGACACGTTTCTGGAATAATAAAAACATAGATATCTAATTTAATGAACACGACACGTTTCTGGAATAATAAATACATAGATATCTAATTTAATGAACATGACAAGTTTCTGGAATAATAAAAACATAGATATCTAATTTAATGAACATGACACGTTTCTGGAATAATAAAAATGTAGATATCTAATTTAATGAAAATGACAAGTTTCTGGAATAATAAAAACGTAGATATCTAATTTAATGAACACGACACATTTCTGGAATAATAAAAACATAGATATCTAATTTAATGAACATGACACGTTTCTGGAATAATAAATACCTAGATATCTAATTTAATGAACATGACACGTTTCTGGAATAATAAATACATAGATATCTAATTTAGTGAACAAGACAAGTTTCTAAAATAATAAAAACATAGATATCTAATTTAGTGAACATGACACGTTTCTGGAATAATAAAAACATACATATCTAATTTAGTGAACACGACACGTATCTGGAATAATAAAAACATACATATCTAATTTAGTGAACACGACAGGTTTCTGGAATAATAAAAACCTAGATATCTAATTTAGTGAACATGACACGTTTCTGGAATAATAAATACATAGATATCTAATTTAGTGAACAAGACAAGTTTCTAAAATATTAATAACATAGATATCTAATTTAATGAACACGACAAGTTTCTAACATAATAAAAACATAGATGTCTAAGTTAGTGAACACGACACGCTTCTGGAATAATAAAAACATACATATCTAATTTAGTGAACACGACACGTTTCTGGAATAATAAAAACATAGATATCTAATTTAGTGAACATGACACGTTTCTGGAATAATAAATACATAGATATCTAATTTAGTGAACAAGAAAAGTTTCTAAAATATTAAAAACATAGATATCTAATTTAATGAACACGACATGTTTCTGGAATAATAAAAACATAGATATCTAATTTAGTGAACACGACACGTTTCTGGAATAATAAAAACATAGATATCTAATTTAGTGAACATGACACGTTTCTGGAATAATAAATACATAGATATCTAATTTGGTGAACAAGACAAGTTTCTAAAATAATAAAAACATAGATATCTAATTTAGTGAACACGACAAGTTTCTAAAATAATAAAAACATAGATATCTAATTTAGTGAACATGACACGTTTCTGGAATAATAAAAACATAGATATCTAATTTAGTGAACACGACACGTTTCTGGAATAATAAAAACACAGATATCTAATTTAATGAACATGACACGTTTCTGGAATAATAAAAACATAGATATCTAATTTAATGAACATGACAAGTTTCTGGAATAATAAAAACATAGATATCTAATTTAATGAACATGACACGTTTTTGGAATAATAAAAATGTAGATATCTAATTTAATGAAAATGACAAGTTTCTGGAATAATAAAAACATAGATATATAATTTAATGAACACGACACATTTCTGGAATAATAAAAACATAGATATCTAATTTAATGAACATGACACGTTTCTGGAATAATAAATACATAGATATCTAATTTAATGAACATGACACGTTTCTGGAATAATAAAAACATAGATATCTAATTTAATGAATAAGACACCTTTCTGGAATAATAAAAATGTAGATATCTAATTTAATGAACATGACACGTTTCTGGAATAATAAAAACTTAGATATCTAATTTAATAAACAAGACACGTTTCTGGAATAATAAAAATGTAGATATCTAATTTAATGAACATGACAAGTTTCTGGAATAATAAATACATAGATATCTAATTTAATGAACATGACACGTTTCTGGAATAATAAATACATAGATATCTAATTTAATGAACATGACACGTTTCTGGAATAATAAAAACATAGATATCTAACTTAATGAATAAGACACCTTTCTGGAATAATAAAAATGTAGATATCTAATTTAATGAACATGACACGTTTCTGGAATAATAAAAACTTAGATATCTAATTTAATAAACAAGAAACGTTTCTGGAATAATAAAAATGTAGATATCTAATTTAATGAACATGACAAGTTTCTGGAATAATAAAAACATAGATATCTAATTTAATGAACACGACACGTTTCTGGAATAATAAATACATAGATATCTAATTTAATGAACATGACAAGTTTCTGGAATAATAAAAACATAGATATCTAATTTAATGAACATGACACGTTTCTGGAATAATAAAAATGTAGATATCTAATTTAATGAAAATGACAAGTTTCTGGAATAATAAAAACGTAGATATCTAATTTAATGAACACGACACATTTCTGGAATAATAAATAAATAGATATCTAATTTAATGAACATGACACGTTTCTGGAATAATAAAAACATAGATATCTAATTTAATGAACACGACACGTTTCTGGAATAATAAATACATAGATATCTAATTTAATGAACATGACAAGTTTCTGGAATAATAAAAACATAGATATCTAATTTAATGAACATGACACGTTTCTGGAATAATAAAAATGTAGATATCTAATTTAATGAAAATGACAAGTTTCTGGAATAATAAAAACGTAGATATCTAATTTAATGAACACGACACATTTCTGGAATAATAAAAACATAGATATCTAATTTAATGAACATGACACGTTTCTGGAATAATAAATACCTAGATATCTAATTTAATGAACATGACACGTTTCTGGAATAATAAATACATAGATATCTAATTTAGTGAACAAGACAAGTTTCTAAAATAATAAAAACATAGATATCTAATTTAGTGAACATGACACGTTTCTGGAATAATAAAAACATACATATCTAATTTAGTGAACACGACACGTATCTGGAATAATAAAAACATACATATCTAATTTAGTGAACACGACAGGTTTCTGGAATAATAAAAACCTAGATATCTAATTTAGTGAACATGACACGTTTCTGGAATAATAAAAACATAGATATCTAATTTAGTGAACATGACACGTTTCTGGAATAATAAATACATAGATATCTAATTTGGTGAACAAGACAAGTTTCTAAAATAATAAAAACATAGATATCTAATTTAGTGAACACGACAAGTTTCTAAAATAATAAAAACATAGATATCTAATTTAGTGAACATGACACGTTTCTGGAATAATAAAAACATAGATATCTAATTTAGTGAACACGACATGTTTCTGGAATAATAAAAACATAGATATCTAATTTAATGAACATGACAAGTTTCTGGAATAATAAAAACATAGATATCTAATTTAATGAACATGACACGTTTCTTTAATAATAAAAATGTAGATATCTAATTTAATGAAAATGACAAGTTTCTGGAATAATAAAAACATAGATATATAATTTAATGAACACGACACATTTCTGGAATAATAAAAACATAGATATCTAATTTAATGAACATGACACGTTTCTGGAATAATAAATACATAGATATCTAATTTAATGAACATGACACGTTTCTGGAATAATAAAAACATAGATATCTAATTTAATGAATAAGACACCTTTCTGGAATAATAAAAATGTAGATATCTAATTTAATGAACATGACACGTTTCTGGAATAATAAAAACTTAGATATCTAATTTAATAAACAAGACACGTTTCTGGAATAATAAAAATGTAGATATCTAATTTAATGAACATGACAAGTTTCTGGAATAATAAATACATAGATATCTAATTTAATGAACATGACACGTTTCTGGAATAATAAATACATAGATATCTAATTTAATGAACATGACACGTTTCTGGAATAATAAAAACATAGATATCTAACTTAATGAATAAGACACCTTTCTGGAATAATAAAAATGTAGATATCTAATTTAATGAACATGACACGTTTCTGGAATAATAAAAACTTAGATATCTAATTTAATAAACAAGAAACGTTTCTGGAATAATAAAAATGTAGATATCTAATTTAATGAACATGACAAGTTTCTGGAATAATAAATACATAGATATCTTATTTAATGAACATGACACGTTTCTGGAATAATAAAAACATAGATATCTAATTTAATGAACATGACAAGTTTCTGGAATAAAAAATACATAGATATCTAATTTAATGAACATGACACATTTCTGGAATAATAAATAAATAGATATCTAATTTAATGAACACGACACGTTTCTGGAATAATAAAAACATAGATATCTAATTTATAGAACACAACACGTTTCTGGAATAATAAATACATAGATATCTAATTAAGTGAACACGACACGTTTCTGGAATAATAAATACATAGATATCTAATTTAGTGAACATGACAAGTTTCTGGAATAATAAAAACATAGATATCTAATTTAATGAACATGACACGTTTCTTTAATAATAAAAATGTAGATATCTAATTTAATGAACACGACACGTTTCTGGAATAAAAAAAACATAGATATCTAATTTAGTGAACACGACACGTTTCTGGAATAATAAAAACATAGATATCTAATTTAGTGAACATGACACATTTCTGGAATAATAAAAACATAGATATCTAATTTAGTGAACACGACACGTTTCTGGAATAATAAATATATAGATATCTAATTTAGTGAACATGACACGTTTCTGGAATAATAAAAACATAGATATCTAATTTAGTGAACACGACACGTTTCTGGAATAATAAATATATAGATATCTAATTTAGTGAACATGACACGTTTCTGGAATAATAAATACATAGATATCTAATTTAGTGAACACGACAAGTTTCTGGAATAATAAAAACTTAGATATCTAATTTAGTGAACAAGACAAGTTTCTAAAATAATAAAAATGTAGATATCTAATTTAATGAACATGACAAGTTTCTGGAATAATAAATACACAGTTATCTAATTAAATGAACAAGACACGTTTCTGGAATAATAAATACATAGATATCTAATTTAATGAACATGACAAGTTTCTGGAATAATAAATACATAGATATCTAATTTAATGAACATGACACGTTTCTGGAATAATAAAAACATAGATATCTAATTTAATGAACATGACAAGTTTCTATAATAATAAATACATATATATCTAATTTAATGAACATGACAAGTTTCTGGAATAATAAAAATGTAGATATCTAATTTAATGAACATGATACGTTTCTGGAATAATAAATAAATAGATATCTAATTTAATGAACATGACACGTTTCTGGAATAATAAAAACATAGATATCTAATTTAATGAACACGACACGTTTCTGGAATAATAAATACATAGATATCTAATTTAATGAACATGACAAGTTTCTGGAATAATAAAAACATAGATATCTAATTTAATGAACATGACACGTTTCTGGAATAATAAAAATGTAGATATCTAATTTAATGAAAATGACAAGTTTCTGGAATAATAAAAACGTAGATATCTAATTTAATGAACACGACACATTTCTGGAATAATAAAAACATAGATATCTAATTTAATGAACATGACACGTTTCTGGAATAATAAATACCTAGATATCTAATTTAATGAACATGACACGTTTCTGGAATAATAAATACATAGATATCTAATTTAGTGAACAAGACAAGTTTCTAAAATAATAAAAACATAGATATCTAATTTAGTGAACATGACACGTTTCTGGAATAATAAAAACATACATATCTAATTTAGTGAACACGACACGTATCTGGAATAATAAAAACATACATATCTAATTTAGTGAACACGACAGGTTTCTGGAATAATAAAAACCTAGATATCTAATTTAGTGAACATGACACGTTTCTGGAATAATAAATACATAGATATCTAATTTAGTGAACAAGACAAGTTTCTAAAATATTAATAACATAGATATCTAATTTAATGAACACGACAAGTTTCTAACATAATAAAAACATAGATGTCTAAGTTAGTGAACACGACACGCTTCTGGAATAATAAAAACATACATATCTAATTTAGTGAACACGACACGTTTCTGGAATAATAAAAACATAGATATCTAATTTAGTGAACATGACACGTTTCTGGAATAATAAATACATAGATATCTAATTTAGTGAACAAGAAAAGTTTCTAAAATATTAAAAACATAGATATCTAATTTAATGAACACGACATGTTTCTGGAATAATAAAAACATAGATATCTAATTTAGTGAACACGACACGTTTCTGGAATAATAAAAACATAGATATCTAATTTAGTGAACATGACACGTTTCTGGAATAATAAATACATAGATATCTAATTTGGTGAACAAGACAAGTTTCTAAAATAATAAAAACATAGATATCTAATTTAGTGAACACGACAAGTTTCTAAAATAATAAAAACATAGATATCTAATTTAGTGAACATGACACGTTTCTGGAATAATAAAAACATAGATATCTAATTTAGTGAACACGACACGTTTCTGGAATAATAAAAACACAGATATCTAATTTAATGAACATGACACGTTTCTGGAATAATAAAAACATAGATATCTAATTTAATGAACATGACAAGTTTCTGGAATAATAAAAACATAGATATCTAATTTAATGAACATGACACGTTTTTGGAATAATAAAAATGTAGATATCTAATTTAATGAAAATGACAAGTTTCTGGAATAATAAAAACATAGATATATAATTTAATGAACACGACACATTTCTGGAATAATAAAAACATAGATATCTAATTTAATGAACATGACACGTTTCTGGAATAATAAATACATAGATATCTAATTTAATGAACATGACACGTTTCTGGAATAATAAATACATAGATATCTAATTTAATGAACATGACACGTTTCTGGAATAATAAAAACATAGATATCTAATTTAATGAATAAGACACCTTTCTGGAATAATAAAAATGTAGATATCTAATTTAATGAACGTGACACGTTTCTGGAATAATAAAAATTTAGATATCTAATTTAATAAACAAGACACGTTTCTGGAATAATAAAAATGTAGATATCTAATTTAATGAACATGACAAGTTTCTGGAATAATAAATACATAGATATCTAATTTAATGAACATGACACGTTTCTGGAATAATAAAAACATAGATATCTAATTTAATGAACATGACAAGTTTCTGGAATAAAAAATACATAGATATCTAATTTAATGAACATGACACGTTTCTGGAATGATAAATAAATAGATATCTAATTTAATGAACACGACACGTTTCTGGAATAATAAAAACATAGATATCTAATTTATAGAACACAACACGTTTCTGGAATAATAAATACATAGTTATCTAATTAAGTGAACACGACACGTTTCTGGAATAATAAATACATAGATATCTAATTTAATGAACATGACAAGTTTCTGGAATAATAAAAACATAGATATCTAATTTAGTGAACATGACACGTTTCTGGAATAATAAATACATAGATATCTAATTTAATGAACATGACAAGTTTCTGGAATAATAAAAACATAGATATCTAATTTAATGAACAAGACACGTTTCTGGAATAATAAAAATGTAGATATCTAATTTAATGAACATGACAAGTTTCTGGAATAATAAATACATAGATATCTAATTTAATGAACATGACACGTTTATGGAATAATAAAAACATAGATATCTAATTTAATGAACATGACAAGTTTCTGGAATAATAAATACATAGATATCTAATTTAATGAACATGACAAGTTTCTGGAATAATAAATACATAGATATCTAATTTAATGAACACGACATATTTCTGGAATAATAAAAACATAGATTTCTAATTTAGTGAAAACGACACGTTTCTGGAATAATAAATACATAGATATCTAATTTAATGAACACGACACGTTTCTGGAATAATAAATACATAGATATCTAATTTAATGAACATGACAAGTTTCTGGAATAATAAAAACATAGATATCTAATTTAATGAACATGACACGTTTCTGGAATAATAAAAATGTAGATATCTAATTTAATGAAAATGACAAGTTTCTGGAATAATAAAAACGTAGATATCTAATTTAATGAACACGACACATTTCTGGAATAATAAAAACATAGATATCTAATTTAATGAACATGACACGTTTCTGGAATAATAAATACCTAGATATCTAATTTAATGAACATGACTCGTTTCTGGAATAATAAATACATAGATATCTAATTTAGTGAACAAGACAAGTTTCTAAAATAATAAAAACATAGATATCTAATTTAGTGAACATGACACGTTTCTGGAATAATAAAAACATACATATCTAATTTAGTGAACACGACACGTATCTGGAATAATAAAAACATACATATCTAATTTAGTGAACACGACAGGTTTCTGGAATAATAAAAACCTAGATATCTAATTTAGTGAACATGACACGTTTCTGGAATAATAAATACATAGATATCTAATTTAGTGAACAAGACAAGTTTCTAAAATATTAATAACATAGATATCTAATTTAATGAACACGACAAGTTTCTAAAATAATAAAAACATAGATGTCTAAGTTAGTGAACACGACACGCTTCTGGAATAATAAAAACATACATATCTAATTTAGTGAACACGACACGTTTCTGGAATAATAAAAACATAGATATCTAATTTAGTGAACATGACACGTTTCTGGAATAATAAATACATAGATATCTAATTTAGTGAACAAGAAAAGTTTCTAAAATATTAAAAACATAGATATCTAATTTAATGAACACGACATGTTTCTGGAATAATAAAAACATAGATATCTAATTTAGTGAACACGACACGTTTCTGGAATAATAAAAACATAGATATCTAATTTAGTGAACATGACACGTTTCTGGAATAATAAATACATAGATATCTAATTTGGTGAACAAGACAAGTTTCTAAAATAATAAAAACATAGATATCTAATTTAGTGAACAAGACAAGTTTCTAAAATAATAAAAACATAGATATCTAATTTAGTGAACATGACACGTTTCTGGAATAATAAAAACATAGATATCTAATTTAGTGAACACGACATGTTTCTGGAATAATAAAAACATAGATATCTAATTTAATGAACATGACAAGTTTCTGGAATAATAAAAACATAGATATCTAATTTAATGAACATGACACGTTTCTTTAATAATAAAAATGTAGATATCTAATTTAATGAAAATGACAAGTTTCTGGAATAATAAAAACATAGATATATAATTTAATGAACACGACACATTTCTGGAATAATAAAAACATAGATATCTAATTTAATGAACATGACACGTTTCTGGAATAATAAATACATAGATATCTAATTTAATGAACATGACACGTTTCTGGAATAATAAAAACATAGATATCTAATTTAATGAATAAGACACCTTTCTGGAATAATAAAAATGTAGATATCTAATTTAATGAACATGACACGTTTCTGGAATAATAAAAACTTAGATATCTAATTTAATAAACAAGACACGTTTCTGGAATAATAAAAATGTAGATATCTAATTTAATGAACATGACAAGTTTCTGGAATAATAAATACATAGATATCTAATTTAATGAACATGACACGTTTCTGGAATAATAAATACATAGATATCTAATTTAATGAACATGACACGTTTCTGGAATAATAAAAACATAGATATCTAACTTAATGAATAAGACACCTTTCTGGAATAATAAAAATGTAGATATCTAATTTAATGAACATGACACGTTTCTGGAATAATAAAAACTTAGATATCTAATTTAATAAACAAGAAACGTTTCTGGAATAATAAAAATGTAGATATCTAATTTAATGAACATGACAAGTTTCTGGAATAATAAATACATAGATATCTTATTTAATGAACATGACACGTTTCTGGAATAATAAAAACATAGATATCTAATTTAATGAACATGACAAGTTTCTGGAATAAAAAATACATAGATATCTAATTTAATGAACATGACACATTTCTGGAATAATAAATAAATAGATATCTAATTTAATGAACACGACACGTTTCTGGAATAATAAAAACATAGATATCTAATTTATAGAACACAACACGTTTCTGGAATAATAAATACATAGATATCTAATTAAGTGAACACGACACGTTTCTGGAATAATAAATACATAGATATCTAATTTAGTGAACATGACAAGTTTCTGGAATAATAAAAACATAGATATCTAATTTAATGAACATGACACGTTTCTTTAATAATAAAAATGTAGATATCTAATTTAATGAACACGACACGTTTCTGGAATAAAAAAAACATAGATATCTAATTTAGTGAACACGACACGTTTCTGGAATAATAAAAACATAGATATCTAATTTAGTGAACATGACACATTTCTGGAATAATAAAAACATAGATATCTAATTTAGTGAACACGACACGTTTCTGGAATAATAAATATATAGATATCTAATTTAGTGAACATGACACGTTTCTGGAATAATAAAAACATAGATATCTAATTTAGTGAACACGACACGTTTCTGGAATAATAAATATATAGATATCTAATTTAGTGAACATGACACGTTTCTGGAATAATAAATACATAGATATCTAATTTAGTGAACACGACAAGTTTCTGGAATAATAAAAACTTAGATATCTAATTTAGTGAACAAGACAAGTTTCTAAAATAATAAAAATGTAGATATCTAATTTAATGAACATGACAAGTTTCTGGAATAATAAATACACAGTTATCTAATTAAATGAACAAGACACGTTTCTGGAATAATAAATACATAGATATCTAATTTAATGAACATGACAAGTTTCTGGAATAATAAATACATAGATATCTAATTTAATGAACATGACACGTTTCTGGAATAATAAAAACATAGATATCTAATTTAATGAACATGACAAGTTTCTATAATAATAAATACATATATATCTAATTTAATGAACATGACAAGTTTCTGGAATAATAAAAATGTAGATATCTAATTTAATGAACATGATACGTTTCTGGAATAATAAATAAATAGATATCTAATTTAATGAACATGACACGTTTCTGGAATAATAAAAACATAGATATCTAATTTAATGAACACGACACGTTTCTGGAATAATAAATACATAGATATCTAATTTAATGAACATGACAAGTTTCTGGAATAATAAAAACATAGATATCTAATTTAATGAACATGACACGTTTCTGGAATAATAAAAATGTAGATATCTAATTTAATGAAAATGACAAGTTTCTGGAATAATAAAAACGTAGATATCTAATTTAATGAACACGACACATTTCTGGAATAATAAAAACATAGATATCTAATTTAATGAACATGACACGTTTCTGGAATAATAAATACCTAGATATCTAATTTAATGAACATGACACGTTTCTGGAATAATAAATACATAGATATCTAATTTAGTGAACAAGACAAGTTTCTAAAATAATAAAAACATAGATATCTAATTTAGTGAACATGACACGTTTCTGGAATAATAAAAACATACATATCTAATTTAGTGAACACGACACGTATCTGGAATAATAAAAACATACATATCTAATTTAGTGAACACGACAGGTTTCTGGAATAATAAAAACCTAGATATCTAATTTAGTGAACATGACACGTTTCTGGAATAATAAATACATAGATATCTAATTTAGTGAACAAGACAAGTTTCTAAAATATTAATAACATAGATATCTAATTTAATGAACACGACAAGTTTCTAACATAATAAAAACATAGATGTCTAAGTTAGTGAACACGACACGCTTCTGGAATAATAAAAACATACATATCTAATTTAGTGAACACGACACGTTTCTGGAATAATAAAAACATAGATATCTAATTTAGTGAACATGACACGTTTCTGGAATAATAAATACATAGATATCTAATTTAGTGAACAAGAAAAGTTTCTAAAATATTAAAAACATAGATATCTAATTTAATGAACACGACATGTTTCTGGAATAATAAAAACATAGATATCTAATTTAGTGAACACGACACGTTTCTGGAATAATAAAAACATAGATATCTAATTTAGTGAACATGACACGTTTCTGGAATAATAAATACATAGATATCTAATTTGGTGAACAAGACAAGTTTCTAAAATAATAAAAACATAGATATCTAATTTAGTGAACACGACAAGTTTCTAAAATAATAAAAACATAGATATCTAATTTAGTGAACATGACACGTTTCTGGAATAATAAAAACATAGATATCTAATTTAGTGAACACGACACGTTTCTGGAATAATAAAAACACAGATATCTAATTTAATGAACATGACACGTTTCTGGAATAATAAAAACATAGATATCTAATTTAATGAACATGACAAGTTTCTGGAATAATAAAAACATAGATATCTAATTTAATGAACATGACACGTTTTTGGAATAATAAAAATGTAGATATCTAATTTAATGAAAATGACAAGTTTCTGGAATAATAAAAACATAGATATATAATTTAATGAACACGACACATTTCTGGAATAATAAAAACATAGATATCTAATTTAATGAACATGACACGTTTCTGGAATAATAAATACATAGATATCTAATTTAATGAACATGACACGTTTCTGGAATAATAAATACATAGATATCTAATTTAATGAACATGACACGTTTCTGGAATAATAAAAACATAGATATCTAATTTAATGAATAAGACACCTTTCTGGAATAATAAAAATGTAGATATCTAATTTAATGAACGTGACACGTTTCTGGAATAATAAAAATTTAGATATCTAATTTAATAAACAAGACACGTTTCTGGAATAATAAAAATGTAGATATCTAATTTAATGAACATGACAAGTTTCTGGAATAAAAAATACATAGATATCTAATTTAATGAACATGACACGTTTCTGGAATGATAAATAAATAGATATCTAATTTAATGAACACGACACGTTTCTGGAATAATAAAAACATAGATATCTAATTTATAGAACACAACACGTTTCTGGAATAATAAATACATAGTTATCTAATTAAGTGAACACGACACGTTTCTGGAATAATAAATACATAGATATCTAATTTAATGAACATGACAAGTTTCTGGAATAATAAAAACATAGATATCTAATTTAGTGAACATGACACGTTTCTGGAATAATAAATACATAGATATCTAATTTAATGAACATGACAAGTTTCTGGAATAATAAAAACATAGATATCTAATTTAATGAACAAGACACGTTTCTGGAATAATAAAAATGTAGATATCTAATTTAATGAACATGACAAGTTTCTGGAATAATAAATACATAGATATCTAATTTAATGAACATGACACGTTTATGGAATAATAAAAACATAGATATCTAATTTAATGAACATGACAAGTTTCTGGAATAATAAATACATAGATATCTAATTTAATGAACATGACAAGTTTCTGGAATAATAAATACATAGATATCTAATTTAATGAACACGACATATTTCTGGAATAATAAAAACATAGATTTCTAATTTAGTGAAAACGACACGTTTCTGGAATAATAAATACATAGATATCTAATTTAATGAACACGACACGTTTCTGGAATAATAAATACATAGATATCTAATTTAATGAACATGACAAGTTTCTGGAATAATAAAAACATAGATATCTAATTTAATGAACATGACACGTTTCTGGAATAATAAAAATGTAGATATCTAATTTAATGAAAATGACAAGTTTCTGGAATAATAAAAACGTAGATATCTAATTTAATGAACACGACACATTTCTGGAATAATAAAAACATAGATATCTAATTTAATGAACATGACACGTTTCTGGAATAATAAATACCTAGATATCTAATTTAATGAACATGACACGTTTCTGGAATAATAAATACATAGATATCTAATTTAGTGAACAAGACAAGTTTCTAAAATAATAAAAACATAGATATCTAATTTAGTGAACATGACACGTTTCTGGAATAATAAAAACATACATATCTAATTTAGTGAACACGACACGTATCTGGAATAATAAAAACATACATATCTAATTTAGTGAACACGACAGGTTTCTGGAATAATAAAAACCTAGATATCTAATTTAGTGAACATGACACGTTTCTGGAATAATAAATACATAGATATCTAATTTAGTGAACAAGACAAGTTTCTAAAATATTAATAACATAGATATCTAATTTAATGAACACGACAAGTTTCTAAAATAATAAAAACATAGATGTCTAAGTTAGTGAACACGACACGCTTCTGGAATAATAAAAACATACATATCTAATTTAGTGAACACGACACGTTTCTGGAATAATAAAAACATAGATATCTAATTTAGTGAACATGACACGTTTCTGGAATAATAAATAGATAGATATCTAATTTAGTGAACAAGAAAAGTTTCTAAAATATTAAAAACATAGATATCTAATTTAATGAACACGACATGTTTCTGGAATAATAAAAACATAGATATCTAATTTAGTGAACACGACACGTTTCTGGAATAATAAAAACATAGATATCTAATTTAGTGAACATGACACGTTTCTGGAATAATAAATACATAGATATCTAATTTGGTGAACAAGACAAGTTTCTAAAATAATAAAAACATAGATATCTAATTTAGTGAACACGACAAGTTTCTAAAATAATAAAAACATAGATATCTAATTTAGTGAACATGACACGTTTCTGGAATAATAAAAACATAGATATCTAATTTAGTGAACACGACACGTTTCTGGAATAATAAAAACACAGATATCTAATTTAATGAACATGACACGTTTCTGGAATAATAAAAACATAGATATCTAATTTAATGAACATGACAAGTTTCTGGAATAATAAAAACATAGATATCTAATTTAATGAACATGACACGTTTTTGGAATAATACAAATGTAGATATCTAATTTAATGAAAATGACAAGTTTCTGGAATAATAAAAACATAGATATATAATTTAATGAACACGACACATTTCTGGAATAATAAAAACATAGATATCTAATTTAATGAACATGACACGTTTCTGGAATAATAAATACATAGATATCTAATTTAATGAACATGACACGTTTCTGGAATAATAAATACATAGATATCTAATTTAATGAACATGACACGTTTCTGGAATAATAAAAACATAGATATCTAATTTAATGAATAAGACACCTTTCTGGAATAATAAAAATGTAGATATCTAATTTAATGAACGTGACACGTTTCTGGAATAATAAAAACTTAGATATCTAATTTAATAAACAAGACACGTTTCTGGAATAATAAAAATGTAGATATCTAATTTAATGAACATGACAAGTTTCTGGAATAATAAATACATAGATATCTAATTTAATGAACATGACACGTTTCTGGAATAATAAAAACATAGATATCTAATTTAATGAACATGACAAGTTTCTGGAATAAAAAATACATAGATATCTAATTTAATGAACATGACACGTTTCTGGAATGATAAATAAATAGATATCTAATTTAATGAACACGACACGTTTCTGGAATAATAAAAACATAGATATCTAATTTATAGAACACAACACGTTTCTGGAATAATAAATACATAGTTATCTAATTAAGTGAACACGACACGTTTCTGGAATAATAAATACATAGATATCTAATTTAATGAACATGACAAGTTTCTGGAATAATAAAAACATAGATATCTAATTTAGTGAACATGACACGTTTCTGGAATAATAAATACATAGATATCTAATTTAATGAACATGACAAGTTTCTGGAATAATAAAAACATAGATATCTAATTTAATGAACAAGACACGTTTCTGGAATAATAAAAATGTAGATATCTAATTTAATGAACATGACAAGTTTCTGGAATAATAAATACATAGATATCTAATTTAATGAACATGACACGTTTATGGAATAATAAAAACATAGATATCTAATTTAATGAACATGACAAGTTTCTGGAATAATAAATACATAGATATCTAATTTAATGAACATGACAAGTTTCTGGAATAATAAATACATAGATATCTAATTTAATGAACACGACATATTTCTGGAATAATAAAAACATAGATTTCTAATTTAGTGAAAACGACACGTTTCTGGAATAATAAATACATAGATATCTAATTTAATGAACACGACACGTTTCTGGAATAATAAATACATAGATATCTAATTTAATGAACATGACAAGTCGTCAGTATGTGGTACATCGTCATTATGTGTTACATCGTCAGTATATGTTACATCGTCAGTATGTGTTACATCATCAGTATGTGTTACGCCGTCAGTATGTGTTACATTATTAGTATGTGCTATATCTTCAGTATGTGTTACATCGTTAGTATGTGTTACATCATCAGTGTGTGCTACATCATCAGTATGTGCTACATCGTCAGTGTGTGTTACATCGTCAGTATGTGTTGCATCGTCAGTATGTGTTACATCGTCAGTATGTGTTACATCATCAGTATGTAACATCGTCAGTGTGTGCTACATCGTCAGTCTGTGCTACATCGTCAATCTGTGCTACATCGTCAGTATGTGTTACATCGTCAGTGTGTGTTAAATCATCAGTATGTGTTACATCGTCAATGTGTTATATCGTCAGTATCTGTTACATCGTCAGTGTGTGCTACATCGTCAGTGTGTGTTACATCGTCAGTATGTGTTACATCATCAGTGTGCGCTACATCATCAGTATGTGCTACATCGTTAGTGTGTGTTACATCGTCAGTGTGTGTTGCATCGTCAGTATGTGCTACATCGTTAGTGTGTGTTACATCGTCAGTGTGTGTTACATCGTCAGTATGTGCTACATCATCAGTATTTGTTATTTCATCAGTATGTGCTACATCGTTAGTATGTGGTATATCGCCAGTATGTGTTACATCATCAGTATGTGTTACATCGTCAGTATGTGTTACATCATTTGTGTCTGTTAAATCGTCAGTATGTGTTACACCGTCAGTATGTGTTACATCATCAGTGTATGTTACATCATCAGTATGTGCTACATCGTTAGTGTGTGCTACATCGTTAGTATGTGTTACATCGTCAGTATGTGTTACATCGTCAGTGTGTGCTACATCTTCAGTATGTGTTACATCGTCAGTGTGTGTTACATTGTCAGTGTGTATTACATCGTCAGTATGTGCTACATCATCAGTATGTGTTACATCGTCAGTATGTGTTACATCATCAGTTTGTGTTACATCGTCAGTGTGTGTTACATCATCAGTGTTTGCTACATCGTCAGTATGTGCTACATCGTCAGTGTGTGTTACATCGTCAGTATGTGTTACATCATCAGTGTATTACATCGTCAGTGTGTGTTACATCGTCAGTGTGTGCTATACCGTCAGTGTGTGTTACATCATCAGTGTATTACATCGTCAGTGTGTGCTACATCGTCAGTGTGTGCTACATCGTCAGTATGTGTTACATTGTCAGTCTGTGTTACATCGTCACTCTGTGTTGCATCGTCAGTCTGTGCTACATCGTCAGTATGTGTTACATCGTCAGTGTGTGTTACATCGCCAGTGTGTGCTACATCGTCAGTATGTGTTACATCGTCAGTGTGTGTTACATCGTCAGTATGTGTTACATCGTCAGTGTGTGTTACATCATCAGTATCTGTTACATCATCATTATATGTTACATCGTCACTTTGTGTCACATTGTCAGTGTGTGCTACATCGTCAATATGTGCTACATCGCTAAAGTGTGTTAAATCATCAGTATGTGTTACATCGTCCGTATGTGTTACAGCGTCCGTATGTGTTACATCGTCAGTATGTGGTACATCATCAGTGTGTGCTACACCGTCAGTATGTGCTACATCATTAGTATGTGCTACATCATCAGTATTTGTTATATTATCAGTATGTGGTACATCGTCAGTATGTGGTACATCGCCAGTATGTGGTACATCGCCAGTATGTGTTACATCATCAGTATATGTTACATCGTCAGTATGTGTTACATCATCAGTGTGTGTTACACCGTCAGTATGTGCTACATCATCAGTATGTGCTACATCATCAGTATTTGTTATATTATCAGTATGTGTTACATCGTCAGTATGAGCTACATCATCAGTATTTGTTACATCGTCAGTATGTGTTACATCATTTGTGTGTGTTACATCGTCAGTATGTGTTACATCACCAGTGTGTGTTATATCATTAGTATGTGTTACATCATCAGTGTGTGCTACAACGTCAGTGTGTGTTACATCGTCAGTATGTGTTACATCGTCAGTGTTTGTTACATTGTCAGTGTGTGTTACACCGTCAGTATGTGCTACATCATCAGTATGTGTTACATCGTCAGTATGTGTTACATCGTCAGTATGTGTTACATCATCAGTGTGTGCTACATCGTCAGTGTGTGTTACATCATCAGTGTGTGCTACATCATCAGTATGTGTTACATCGTCAGTGTGTGTTACATCATCAGTATGTGCTACATCATCAGTGTGTTACATCGTCAATGTGTGCTACATCGTCAGTGTGTGTTACATCGTCAGTATGTGTTACATCGTCAGTCTGTGTTACATCGTCAGTATGTGTTGCATCGTCAGTCTGTACATCGTCAGTATGTGTTACATCGTCAGTATGTGCTACATCGTCAGAGTGTATTACATCGTCAGTATGTGCTACATCGTCAGTGTGTGTTACATCGTCAGTATCTGTTACATCATCATTATGTGTTACATCATCATTATGTGTTACATCGTCACTGTGTGCTACATCGTCAGTGTGTGTTACATCGTCAGTATGTTTTACATCGTCAGTGTGTGCCACATCGTCATTATGTGTTACATCGTCAGTGTGTGTTACACCGTCAGTATGTGTTTCATCGTCAGTATGTGTTACATCATCAGTGTGTGCTAAATCGTCAGTGTGTGCTACATCGTCAGTATGTGTTACATCGTCAATATGTGTTACATCGTCAGTGTGTGTTACATCGTCAATATGTGTTACATTGTCAATTTGTGCTACATCGTCAGTATGTGTTACATAGCCAGTGTGTGGTACATCGTCAGCACTTTAAAAATAAGCAACCTAAACATAGACGCTTAATGCCTTTTTCAATTTCATTAATTCTTGCCAATAACGATATCATTATAATGCCAAAACACCAAATATCTTCATCTCAAAATACACAAGCAAACAAGTTTTCCAAGCCAACAACTAACCAATATGTTCTCAAAAACACCACCAACAAGTACGTATTCAAAACCGCCAATTACGTTCTCCAGACATGTCATCCATACCAACACCTATAATACGTCATCAAGCCACAACTAAGCACTCTAAATCATCAAACTTTTGCTATTACAAAATCACTGCAATTTAAACGTTCATCATTATCTGAAAACATTAACCCAATCTAAACGTTCATCATTATCTGAAAACATAAATCCAATCTAAACGTTCATCATTATCTGAAAACATTAACCCAATCTAAATGTTCATCATTATCTGAAAACATTAACCCAATCTAAACGTTCATCATTATCTGAAAACATTAACCCAATCTAAACGTTCATCATTATCTGAAAACATAAACCTAATCTAAACGTTCATCATTATCTGAAAACATTAACCAATTTTAACGTTCATCATTATCTGAAAACATTAACCCAATCTAAACGTTCATCATTATCTGAAAACATTAACCCAATCTAAACGTTCATCATTATCTGAAAACATAAACCCAATCTAAACGTTCATCATTATCTGAAAACATTAACCCAATCTAAACGTTCATCATTATCTGCAAACATAAATCCAATCTAAACGTTCATCATTATCTGAAAACATTAACCCAATCTAAATGTTCATCATTATCTGAAAACATTAATCCAATCTAAACGTTCATCATTATCTAAAAACATTAACCCAATCTAAACGTTCATCATTATCTGAAAACATTAACCCAATCTAAACGTTCATCATTATCTGAAAACATAAACCTAATCTAAACGTTCATCATTATCTGAAAACATTAACCAATTTTAACGTTCATCATTATCTGAAAACATTAACCCAATCTAAACGTTCATTATTATCTGAAAACATAAGCCCAATCTAAACGTTCATCATTATCTGAAAACATAAACCTAATCTAAACGTTCATCATTATCTGAAAACATTAACCCAATCTAAACGTTCATCATTATCTGAAAACATTAACCCAATCTAAACGTTCATCATTATCTGAAAACATTAGCCCAATCTAAACGTTCATCATTATCTGAAAGCATTAACCCAATCTAAACGTTCATCATTATCTGAAAACATTAACCCAATCTAAACGTTCATCATTATCTGAAAACATTAACCCAATCTAAACGTTCATCATTATCTGAAAACATTAACCCAATCTAAACGTTCATCATTATCTGAAACATAAACCCAATCTAAACGTTCATCATTATCTGAAAACATTAATCCAATCTAAACGTTTATCATTATCTGAAACATAAACCCAATCTAAACGTTCATCATTATCTGAAAACATTAAACCAATCTAAGCGTTCATCGTTATCTGAAAGCATAAACCCAATCTAAACGTTCATCATTATCTGAAAACATTAACCCAATCTAAACGTTCATCATTATCTGAAAACATTAACCCAATCTAAACGTTCATCATTATCTGAAAACATAAACCTAATCTAAACGTTCATCATTATCTGAAAACATTAACCCAATCTAAACGTTCATCATTATCTGAAAACATTAACCCAATCTAAACGTTCATCATTATCTGAAAACATAAACCTAATCTAAACGTTCATCATTATCTGAAAACATTAACCCAATCTAAACGTTCATCATTATCTGAAAACATTAACCCAATCTAAACGTTCATCATTATCTGAAAACATTAACCCAATCTAAACGTTCATCATTATCTGAAAACATTAACCCAATCTAAACGTTCATCATTATCTGAAAACATTAACCCAATTTAAACGTTCATCATTATCTGAAAACATTAACCCAATCTAAACGTTCATCATTATCTGAAAACATTAACCCAATCTAAACGTTCATCATTATCTGAAAACATTAACCCAATCTAAACGTTCATCATTATCTGAAAACATTAACCCAATCTAAACGTTCATCATTATCTGAAAACATTAACCCAATCTAAACGTTCATCATTATCTGAAAACATTAACCCAATCTAAACGTTCATCATTATCTGAAAACATTAACCCAATCTAAACGTTCATCATTATCTGAAAACATAAACCTAATCTAAACGTTCATCATTATCTGAAAACATTAACCCAATCTAAACGTTCATCATTATCTGAAAACATTAACCCAATCTAAACGTTCATCATTATCTGAAAACATTAACCCAATCTAAACGTTCATCATTATCTGAAAACATTAACCCAATCTAAACGTTCATCATTATCTGAAAACATTAACCCAATCTAAACGTTCATCATTATCTGAAAACATTAACCCAATCTAAACGTTCATCATTATCTGAAAACATTAACCCAATCTAAACGTTCATCATTATCTGAAAACATTAACCCAATCTAAACGTTCATCATTATCTGAAAACATTAACCCAATCTAAACGTTCATCATTATCTGAAGACATAAACCAATTAAACACTACAGCTGATTAAGCTGTTATTAAATGCATTGTAAACCACATATTTGGCAGTCTCGATTAACCCTTATCTTTAGCATCTGTGGCATTCAGTGGTTATATTCCCACCAAACAAGAGAATCATATCATGTATTCTCCATCCACAGGGATGAGGACGATCTATCTGTGGATTAAGCAATAATATTATATTCACCTCCTAACTCAAATCTAAATCCTCACCAACTTAGAAGTATAATCAAGGAATTACCTCAATTATTGTGATTGTCGTCATTTAACAGACAAAACCTTGTTTTGAGGTCACAAACCACATTCTGTTTACATCCAAAGGTTTAACGACTTGCTGTTCTACTAAGGTTCATGTATATTTAATGACGCTCAAACACTTGTTTACATCAGGGCAATGTGACATGACTATCGATCTGATTATTCCAGATCCATCTATTTTAGTTGACTTCTCCTGGAAAGTCCATAATGACACTGTAGAAGTGATCATAACACGATTATTCTTGGGAATTTACATTCTACATTCTTTTTACATTAAGTAAAACCGGAAACATAAAATTTTAGGAAGTTACTAGTCTGCCATTTTAATAAGTACATATATTTCTTTAAACCAAACTGTGAAAACCTGTCATTGATCCCCTGTTAAATTGAATGAATAGCTGATACAATAATGCATAAATCATCATCAAACTCCAAACACACTAGTAAATCCTGGTTGAATACGGATTTGGAGATGCCACAAAAAATTGGCAGTTTTAAGATATCAAATGTGGTAATCAAGGCGTAAATTAAATGACAGACAATACAATGGCCAAAATAAAAAAGACAAAAGTACAAACAAGATCTACACAACATTACACAGATAACTAGAGATTTAAAGACATATCCAATATCAGATAATCTTGGTAATTTTTATATCTTCAGAGAAACTGTTGAGGGAATAATTCAGCAAGTATGATGCATTTGTAGGCATATTTTGCTATGAAAATAATTGTCACACACCAATGAGTAAATATTGGAATATGGTACACGGGTCAAAGGTTAAGCAAGAAATTATATCTTCAATAAATCAGGTGATCTTTTTAAAACATTCTACAGCTGAAAATTGTCATAAGATTTTCAACGTAGTAAAAAAACGACAAAAAGAGCAAACTGAATTTTGAATCTGAAATTTTGGAGGAATGTAATATACCATATTTCATTAGTAAGACTGAACAAAATGGCTGAACAAGGCGAATGATACAGCATGTGAACTCCAGACTATTATTGGATCTTATGAGTAGTGTATTGGAAATTGAAAAATTAGAAAAATAACTTTTTATTAAATAATTAGCTACAGAAACAACAATGCCAAGACCAATTAAAAACCATTCTGAATCGTGATCTAGTTGAATACCATTTAAAGGATAAGTAATGATGGTCATCAATGGTGTCTTAAATCCAATTGCCATTCACTAGTGGAGCAGGAACTGCCTACCATTCCTTAACACGTACGTTCACTCCCGGCTTTTTGTGGTATTCATATTGATCGATCTTTAGTTTTCTGTGTAGTGTTTTGTAGATCACCGTTTGTCCTTTATCTTTTGGCCATTGTATTGTCTGTCTTTCTAAGATTTACGACGTATTACTACCCCTTTCTTTTGGCCATTGCATTGTCTGTCTTTCTAAGATTTACGACGTATTACTACCCCTTTCTTTTGGCCATTGTATTGTCTGTCTTTCTAAGATTTACGACGTGTTACTACCCCTTTCTTTTGGCCATTGCATTGTCTGTCTTTCTAAGATTTACGACGTATTACTACCCCTTTCTTTTGGCCATTGCATTGTCGGTCTTTCTAAGATTTACGACGTATTACTACCCCTTTCTTTTGGCCATTGCATTGTCTGTCTTTCTAAGATTTACGACGTGTTACTACCCCTTTCTTTTGGCCATTGTATTGTCTGTCTTTCTACGATTTACGACGTATTACTACCCCTTTCTTTTGGCCATTGTATTGTCGGTCTTTCTAAGATTTACGATGTATTACTACCCCTTTCTTTTGGCCATTGCATTGTCTGTCTTTCTAAGATTTACGACGTATTACTACCCCTTTCTTTTGGCCATTGCATTGTCTGTCTTTCTAAGATTTACGACGTGTTACTACCCCTTTCTTTTGGCCATTGTATTGTCTGTCTTTCTACGATTTACGACGTATTACTACCCCTTTCTTTTGGCCATTGTATTGTCGGTCTTTCTAAGATTTACGATGTATTACTACCCCTTTCTTTTGGCCATTGCATTGTCTGTCTTTCTAAGATTTACGACGTATTACTACCCCTTTCTTTTGGCCATTGTATTGTCTGTCTTTCTAAGATTTACGACGTATTACTACCCCTTTCTTTTGGCCATTGCATTGTCTGTCTTTCTAAGATTTACGACGTATTACTACCCCTTTCTTTTGGCCATTGTATTGTCTGTCTTTCTAAGATTTACGACGTATTACTACCCCTTTCTTTTGGCCATTGCATTGTCTGTCTTTCTAAGATTTACGACGTATTACTACCCCTTTCTTTTGGCCATTGCATTGTCGGTCTTTCTAAGATTCACGACGTCTTACTACCCCTTTCTTTTGGCCATTGTATTGTCTGTCTTTCTAAGATTTACGACGTGTTACTACCCCTTTCTTTTGGCCATTGCATTGTCTGTCTTTCTAAGATTTACGACGTATTACTACCCCTTTCTTTTGGCCATTGTATTGTCGGTCTTTCTAAGATTTACGACGTATTACTACCACCCCTTTCTTTTGGCCATTGCATTGTCTGTCTTTCTAAGATTTACGACGTATTACTACCCCTTTCTTTTGGCCATTGTATTGTCTGTGTTTCTAAGATTTACGACGTATTACTATCCATTTCTTTTGGCCATTGCATTGTCTGTCTTTCTAAGATTTACGACGTATTACTACCCCTTTCTTTTGGACATTGCATTGTCGGTCTTTCTAAGATTTACGACGTATTACTACCCCTTTTTTTTGGCCATTGTATTGTCTGTCTTTCTAAGATTTACGACGTATTACTACCCATTTCTTTTGGCCATTGCATTGTCTGTCTTTCTAAGATTTACGACGTGTTACTACCCCTTTCTTTTGGCCATTGCATTGTCGATCTTTCTAAGACTTATGACGTATTACTACCCCTTTCTTTTGGCCATTGCATTGTCTGTCTTTCTAAGATTTACGACGTATTACTACCCCTTTCTTTTGGCCATTGTATTGTCTGTCTTTCTAAGATTTACGCCGTATTACTACCCATTTCTTTTGGCCATTGCATTGTCTGTCTTTCTAAGATTTACGACGTATTACTACCCCTTTCTTTTGGCCATTGCATTGTCGGTCTTTCTAAGATTCACGACGTATTACTACCCCTTTCTTTTGGCCATTGTATTGTCGGTCTTTCTAAGATTTACGACGTATTACTACCCCTTTCTTTTGGCCATTGTATTGTCGGTCTTTCTAAGATTTACGACGTATTACTACCCCTTTCTTTTGGCCATTGCATTGTCGGTCTTTCTAAGATTTACGACGTATTACTACCCCTTTCTTTTGGCCATTGTATTGTCTGTCTTTCTACGATTTACGACGTATTACTACCCCTTTCTTTTGGCCATTGTATTGTCTGTCTTTCTAAGATTTACGACGTATTACTACCCCTTTCTTTTGGCCATTGCATTGTCTGTCTTTCTAAGATTTACGACGTATTACTACCCCTTTCTTTTGGCCATTGTATTGTCTGTCTTTCTAAGATTTACGACGTATTTCTACCTCTTTCTTTTGGCCATTGCATTGTCGGTCTTTCTAAGATTTACGACGTATTACTACTCCTTTCTTTTGGCCATTGCATTGTCGGTCTTTCTAAGATTTACAACGTATTACTACCCCTTTCTTTTGGCCATTGCATTGTCTGTCTTTCTAAGATTTACGACGTATTACTACCCCTTTCTTTTGGCCATTGTATTGTCTGTCTTTCTAAGATTTACGACGTGTTACTACCCCTTTCTTTTGGCCATTGTATTGTCTGTCTTTCTAAGATTTACGACGTATTACTACCCCTTTCTTTTGGCCATTGCATTGTCGGTCTTTCTAAGATTTACGACGTATTACTACCCCTTTCTTTTGGCCATTGTATTGTCTGTTTTTCTAAGATTTACGACGTATTACTACCCCTTTCTTTTGGCCATTGCATTGTCTGTCTTTCTAAGATTTACGACGTATTACTACCCCTTTCTTTTGGCCATTGTATTGTCGGTCTTTCTAAGACTTACGACGTATTACTACCCCTTTCTTTTGGCCATTGCATTGTCTGTCTTTCTAAGATTTACGACGTATTACTACCCCTTTCTTTTGGCCATTGCATTGTCTGTCTTTCTAAGATTTACGACGTATTACTACTCCTTTCTTTTGACCATTGCATTGTCTGTCTTTCTAAGATTTACGACGTATTACTACCCCTTTCTTTTGGCCATTGCATTGTCTGTCTTTCTAAGATTTACGACGTATTACTACCCCTTTCTTTTGGGCATTGCATTGTCTGTCTTTCTAAGACTTACGACGTGTTACTACCCCTTTCTTTTGGCCATTGTATTGTCTGTCTTTCTAAGATTTACGACGTATTACTACCCCTTTCTTTTGGCCATTGTATTGTCGGTCTTTCTAAGATTTACGACGTATTACTACCTCTTTCTTTTGGCCATTGCATTGTCGGTCTTTCTAAGATTTACGACGTATTACTACCCCTTTCTTTTGGCCATTGTATTGTCTGTCTTTCTAAGATTTACGACGTATTACTACCCATTTCTTTTGGCCATTGCATTGTCTGTCTTTCTAAGATTTACGACGTATTACTACCCCTTTCTTTTGGCCATTGCATTGTCTGTCTTTCTAAGACTTACGACGTATTACTACCCCTTTCTTTTGGCCATTGCATTGTCTGTCTTTCTAAGATTTACGACGTATTACTACCCCTTTCTTTTGGCCATTGTACTGTCTGTCTTTCTAAGATTTACGACGTGTTACTACCCCTTTCTTTTGGCCATTGTATTGTCGGTCTTTCTAAGATTTACGACGTATTACTACCCCTTTCTTTTGGCCATTGCATTGTCTGTCTTTCTAAGATTTACGACGTATTACTACCCCTTTCTTTTGGCCATTGCATTGTCTGTCTTTCTAAGATTTACGACGTATTACTACCCATTTCTTTTGGCCATTGTATTGTCTGTCTTTCTAAGATTTACGACGTATTACTACCCCTTTCTTTTGGCCATTGCATTGTCTGTCTTTCTAAGATTTACGACGTATTACTACCCCTTTCTTTTGGCCATTGCATTGTCGGTCTTTCTAAGATTTACAACGTATTACTACCCCTTTCTTTTGGCCATTGCATTGTCTGTCTTTCTAAGATTTACGACATATTACTACCCCTTTCTTTTGGCCATTGTATTGTCTGTCTTTCTAAGATTTACGACGTATTACTACCCCTTTCTTTTGGCCATTGTATTGTCGGTCTTTCTAAGATTTACGACGTATTACTACCCCTTTCTTTTGGCCATTGCATTGTCTGTCTTTCTAAGATTTACGACGTATTACTACCCCTTTCTTTTGGCCATTGCATTGTCTGTCTTTCTAAGATTTACGACGTATTACTACCCCTTTCTTTTGGCCATTGCATTGTCTGTCTTTCTAAGATTTACGACGTATTACTACCCCTTTCTTTTGGCCATTGTATTGTCTGTCTTTCTAAGATTTAAGACGTGTTACCACCCCTTTCTTTTGGCCATTGTATTGTCGGTCTTTCTAAGATTTACGACGTATTACTACCCCTTTCTTTTGGCCATTGTATTGTCGGTCTTTCTAAGATTTACGACGTATT
This sequence comes from Bathymodiolus septemdierum, assembly GCA_963383655.1. Taxonomy (NCBI): domain Eukaryota; kingdom Metazoa; phylum Mollusca; class Bivalvia; order Mytilida; family Modiolidae; genus Bathymodiolus; species Bathymodiolus septemdierum. Next base: position 1,243,894 of record OY726519.1, read on the forward strand.
ACTACCCCTTTCTTTTGGCCATTGCATTGTCTGTCTTTCTAAGATTTACGACGTATTATTACCCCTTTCTTTTGGCCATTGTATTGTCTGTCTTTCTAAGATTTACGACGTATTACTACCCCTTTCTTTTGGCCATTGCATTGTCGGTCTTTCTAAGACTTACGACGTATTACTACCCCTTTCTTTTGCCCATTGCATTGTCTGTCTTTCTAAGATTTACGACGTATTACTACCCCTTTTTTTTGGCCATTGCATTGTCTGTCTTTCTAAGATTCACGACGTATTACTACCCCTTTCTTTTGGCCATTGCATTGTCTGTCTTTCTAAGATTCACGACGTATTACTACCCCTTTCTTTTGGCCATTGTATTGTCTGTCTTTCTAAGATTTACGACGTGTTTCTACCCCTTTCTTTTGGCCATTGTATTGTCGGTCTTTCTAAGATTTACGACGTATTACTACCCCTTTCTTTTGGCCATTGTATTGTCGGTCTTTCTAAGATTTACGACGTATTACTACCCCTTTCTTTTGGCCATTGCATTGTCGGTCTTTCTAAGATTTACGACGTATTACTACCCCTTTCTTTTGGCCATTGTATTGTCTGTCTTTCAAAGATTTACGACGTATTTCTACCCCTTTCTTTTGGCCATTGCATTGTCTGTGTTTCTAAGATTTACGACGTATTACTACTCCTTTCTTTTGGCCATTGCATTGTCTGTCTTTCTAAGATTTACAACGTATTACTACCCCTTTCTTTTGGCCATTGCATTGTCTGTCTTTCTAAGATTTACGACGTATTACTACCCCTTTCTTTTGGCCATTGTATTGTCTCTCTTTCTAAGATTTACGACGTGTTACTGCCCCTTTCTTTTGGCCATTGTATTGTCGGTCTTTCTAAGATTTACGACGTATTACTACCCCTTTCTTTTGGCCATTGTATTGTCTGTCTTTCTAAGATTTACGACGTATTACTACCCCTTTCTTTTGGCCATTGCATTGTCTGTCTTTCTAAGATTTACGATGTATTACTACCCCTTTCTTTTGGCCATTGTATTGTCTGTCTTTCTAAGATTTACGACGTATTACTACCCCTTTCTTTTGGCCATTGCATTGTCTGTCTTTCTAAGACTTACGACGTATTACTACCCCTTTCTTTTGGCCATTGCATTGTCTGTCTTTCTAAGATTTACGACGTATTACTACCCCTTTCTTTTGGCCATTGTATTGTCGGTCTTTCTAAGATTTACGACGTATTACTACCCCTTTCTTTTGGCCATTGCATTGTCGGTCTTTCTAAGATTCACGACGTATTACTACCCCTTTCTTTTGGCCATTGTATTGTCTGTCTTTCTAAGATTTACGACGTATTTCTACCCCTTTCTTTTGGCCATTGTATTGTCGGTCTTTCTAAGATTTACGACGTATTACTACCCCTTTCTTTTGGCCATTGCATTGTCGGTCTTTCTAAGATTTACGACGTATTACTACCCCTTTCTTTTGGCCATTGCATTGTCTGTCTTTCTAAGATTTACGACGTATTACTACCCCTTTCTTTTGGCCATTGCATTGTCGGTCTTTCTAAGATTTACGACGTATTACTACCCCTTTCTTTTGGTCATTGTATTGTCGGTCTTTCTAAGATTTACGACGTATTACTACCCCTTTCTTTTGGCCATTGTATTGTCGGTCTTTCTAAGATTTACGACGTATTACTACCCCTTTCATTTGGCCATTGCATTGTCTGTCTTTCTAAGATTTACGACGTATTACTACCCCTTTCTTTTGGCCATTTATTGTCTGTCTTTCTAAGATTTACGACGTATTACTACCCCTTTCTTTTGACCATTGTATTGTCGGTCTTTCTAAGATTTACGACGTATTACTACCCCTTTCTTTTGGCCATTGCATTGTCGGTCTTTCTAAGATTTACGACGTATTACTACCCCTTTCTTTTGGCCATTGCATTGTCCTGTCTTTCTAAGATTTACGACGTATTACTACCCCTTTCTTTTGGCCATTGTATTGTCTGTCTTTCTAAGATTTACGACGTATTACTACCCCTTTCTTTTGGCCATTGTATTGTCTGTCTTTCTAAGATTTACGACGTATTACTATCCCTTTATTTTGGCCATTGTATTGTCTGTTTTTCTAAGATTTACGACGTATTACTATCCCTTTCTTTTGGCCATTGTATTGTCTGTCTTTCTGTATCTTCAAACTTTTCTTTCAATGTGTTGTGAAAATAATTTTAACTTTTCTACCAGCAAAAATCTGAACTCAGTTTTAAACAGTGAGAGAAAATACACCTCTTGCATTAATTATGCATAGTCAATACACCTTATGTCTGCAGGCTTACAATACACCTTATGTCTGCAGGCTTACAATACACCTTATGTCTGCAGGCTTACAATACACCTTATGTCTGCAAGCTTACAATACACCTTATGTCTGCAGGTTTACAATACACCTGATGTCTGCAGGCTTACATTACACATTATGCTTGCAGGCTTACATTAAAATGTTGTGAGGTATTTTCCATTTCAAAGGTTGTGTTATGCCCCAAACTGGATTCCCGTTAGTACCACTCTGTGAAATTGATATAAACTGTTAATTGCATCAAAGCTGGATTACGGTTGTTTATCGTAAGTCAACATGTCAATAGAACATTAAACTGTTTATCGTAAGTCAACCCGTCAATAGAATATTAAGCTGTTTATCGTAAGTCAACCCGTCAATAGAACATTAAACTGTTTATCGTAAGTCAACCCGTCAATAGAACATTAAACTGTTTATCGTAAGTCAACCCGTCAATAGAACATTAAACTGTTTATCGTAAGTCAGTCAACCCGTCAATAGAACATTAAACTGTTTATCGTAAGTCAACCCGTCAATAGAATATTAAACTGTTTATCGTAAGTCAACCCGTCAATAGAACATTAAACTGTTTATCGTAAGTCAACCCGTCAATAGAACATTAAACTGTTTATCGTAAGTCAACCCGTCAATAGAACATTAAACTGTTTATCGTAAGTCAACCCGCCAATAGAACATTAAACTGTTTATCGTAAGTCAACCCGTCAATAGAACATTAAACTGTTTATCGTAAGTCAACCCGTCAATAGAACATTAAACTGTTTATCGTAAGTCAACCCGTCAATAGAACATTAAACTGTTTATCGTAAGTCAACCCGTCAATAGAACATTAAACTGTTTATCGTAAGTCAACCCGTCAATAGAACATTAAACTGTTTATCGTAAGTCAACCCGTCAATAGAACATTAAACTGTTTATCGTAAGTCAACCCGTCAATAGAACATTAAACTGTTTATCGTAAGTCAACCCGTCAATAGAACATTAAACTGTTTATCGTAAGTCAACCCGTCAATAGAACATTAGACTGTTTATTGTAAGTCAACCCGTCAATAGAACATTAAACTGTTTATCGTAAGTCAACCCGTCAATAGAACATTAAACTGTTTATCGTAAGTCAACCCGTCAATAGAACATTAAACTGTTTATCGTAAGTCAGTCAACCCGTCAATAGAACATTAAACTGTTTATCGTAAGTCAACCCGTCAATAGAACATTAAACTGTTTATCGTAAGTCAACCCGTCAATAGAACATTAAATTGTTTATCGTAAGTCAACCCGTCAATAGAACATTAAACTGTTTATCGTAAGTCAACCCGTCAATAGAACATTAAACTGTTTATCGTAAGTCAACCCGTCAATAGAACATTAAACTGTTTATCGTAAGTCAACCCGTCAATAGAACATTAAACTGTTTATCGTAAGTCAACCCGTCAATAGAACATTAAACTGTTTATTGTAAGTCAACCCGTCAATAGAACATTAAACTGTTTATCGTAAGTCAACCCGTCAATAGAACATTAAACTGTTTATCGTAAGTCAACCCGTCAATAGAACATTAAACTGTTTATCGTAAGTCAGTCAACCCGTCAATAGAACATTAAACTGTTTATCGTAAGTCAACCCGTCAATAGAACATTAAACTGTTTATCGTAAGTCAACCCGTCAATAGAACATTAAATTGTTTATCGTAAGTCATCCCGTCAATAGAACATTAAACTGTTTATCGTAAGTCAACCCGTCAATAGAACATTAAACTGTTTATCGTAAGTCAACCCGTCAATAGAACATTAAACTGTTTATCGTAAGTCAACCCGTCAATAGAACATTAAACTGTTTATCGTAAGTCAACCCGTCAATAGAACATTAAACTGTTTATCGTAAGTCGTCAATAGGTAAATTTGTAAAAATTATTAATTCTCTCGCCGATATTCAAATTAAGTTCACTCATGTGTATCTTTCTGTTTAGATTTAACTCTCTCTGATTGGTTGATTCATAATCTGTACTCACCTGTAAATTTCCCGCAAACGTATATATCATTCGGTTTAAAATATTTGGTTGAGATAACACGGTTTAATTTTTTTTAGATATATTAGTTGATACAGTGAGTTGTACTCTTTCTATTACTAAGGAAAGGCTGGATGAAATTTCATCCTTAGTTGAAGATTGATTAATAAGAAGCAAGTGTACTTTGAAGGAGTTGCAATCCTTGCTTGGAAAGTTAAATTTTGTTAGTACGTGTGTACGCCCCGGACGACTGTTTGTGTCCAGGTTACTAACTTGATTAAAAACTTTTGGTGGTCAAAATGTTTCCAAGAAAATTCCAAAATATGTTAAATTGGACTTAGTATGGTGGAGTAAGTTTTTGATCATTTATAATGGCGTGTCCATGATGTTTCTACAAGATTTTTCCACACCAGATTGTATTCTATCTTGTGATTCTACTTTGGTTGGTTGTGGTGGACTGTGTGGCGATTTGTATTTTCACAAAACCTTTCCCAGGTTTATTCAAAAGAAAAAGTTGCATATAAATGCCCTTGAACTTCTGTGCTTAGTTGTTAGTTTGAAATTTTGGGCGCACAGGCTTCGAGGGTTAAAAGTGGTAATTTATTGTGACAATTCTTCTTCGGTAACTGTAGTAAATTCTGGGACCTGCAGGAACTCTTTTATGAAATCTTGTTTGAGGGAGATATGTTTCCTCGCTGCTTCGTACGAATTTCTGTTAAAATGTCGTCATTTAACTACAGTTGAAAATAGGTTAGCAGATTTGTTGTCTAGGTGGGATTTGCATTCAACGATTAGTGAGGATTTTTTAAACCATGCACAAAATAATGCATGGTCTGAAGTAGTAGTTGAAGATGAGTTGTTTTTATTTTCAGCCCCTTGGTAAGATGTTGTTATTCTGTTTGTAGATGTGCAGTTGTATAATCTTCGAAAAGACACAGAATTATCCAAAAAGTCGGCTTTTGCGGAAGGGACTTGCAAGAATTTAAAAATTCAATTTAAATCTTACTTCTTATTTTGTACATATTTCAAGCTCACACCATTACCCACTACAGTCAGTAAATTATGTCTTTATGGAGAATTTTTGAGTAGAAGCTTTAAAAGTGTAAATTCTATTCAAAATTATATTAGCGAAGTTAAAACATTACACTTACTTGCAGGATTTGAATTTCCATCTGAAAATTGGTTTTCTGTCAAATTATTATATCGTGATTTAGCACGAGAAAATCCACATTTGCCTCATAGGGCATTACCAATTACTCCTGATATTCTACTTCAGATGCACAAAAAACTTGATATGTCAAATTCAGTAGATGTAACTTACTGGTGTTCCTATTTGTTTGCCTTTTTCTTGATGGCAAGAAAATCAAATTGGTACCGGTTTCTGTTAAAAAATTTGATCCGTCCAAACAATTGTGCAGAAAAAATATTATAGTTCATAGGAACTACTTGGTAATAAAACATTTATGGTCAAAAACTATTCAATTTGGAGACAGAAAGTTAGAAATATCCCTAATTAAAATTCCTAATTCTCCATTATGTCCATATCAGGCATATACTAATATGTGCAAGTTAGTTCCGGCAGATAATGATGACCCTGCATTTTTAATTTGTCATGGACATGTTAGGAAAGTTTTAACTTGCATACAATATCAAAGAAAATTAAGAGATACTTTAAAAAGATGCAAATTAAATCCATCCAATTACTCATCACATTCATTTCCAAGGGGTGGTGCCAGTTGGGCATTTCATTCAAAAGTTCCGTCCGAACTAATTCAGTTTCATGAGGACTGGCATAGTGATGCCTACAAAATTTACCTGGAATTTGACTTGGAGGATAAGTTATCAATTTCTCGCTCCATGGCAAACATGATTTCTCATTAACTTTCATTGCAGGTGCTTCACATTCAAAGAAATTGGTTTTATTAGTTTCTGACTCCACTTGTAAATAACATTGACTGGATGGACGTTGAATCAATTTCTGGTGCCAACATATATACAATTCATCAATTTTTAAAAGACAACAAGGCACGTGTTAAAAAATACACGCACCTAATTTTGCATGTTGGCACTAATGACATTGGGAATGGGTTATGCAGTAAACTTATAACACAATATTATTGTAATTTACTAGAATTAATTACACACAATTTTTCCAATATTAATATAATTATGTCAGCAATTTTACCTCGACCAATTGATTTTGATACAACGAAACAATTAGTTATTGAAACCAACAATTGCTTTGCTAATTTAGCTTAAAAAGAAATGTTCAATTTGTTAAAAAATATAAACAATTTGTTAAGCAACCAGGTTCATCGTATAAAAGAAAATGTTTTTGTAAATATGGATTACATTTAAGTTATTTAGGGGTTTCAGTTCTTAATTTTTTTTTCATAGGTGTTGTTAATCATATACAATAATTGTAAGGTTTTAGAAAAAGATGCTTTGTGGTTTATCTTGATTATTTTTCAGAAGATGATAGTCACGAAACGGACGCTAGATCATTACTTCTATTGCTGGTCTATCTGCAAACCCATATTAGTTTGCAGAATTCCAGTCAAGGACTAAGGTACGTTCTTTACAGTTGTTAAGTACTTATAATCATACTGATAAACACAATATATTTTTTAACTGGTCTGATAGACACTCAACACTTATAGTGGCCGTTGGTTTGGTGCTTTATATCAATTTATGTTAATTGAATTAATATAAATATTAATTACATAATTTGTTCTAAACATTTATAAAATATGTATGTATATAATTTGCCAAAATAATCAACATTTATCTTATTTCTGTGTTATTTTATTTATATGCAAAATGAGAGCGGAAGGAATTGGACATTAAACTCTTACGATGAAGGTGTTTGTTCAACAAAATGAACTAATAAGAAAACAATAATCTGTATAAAGATACAATTACATTCAAAGATTTCTGAAATCCGAAAATACCAAAAAGAAATCTATTCTTCGATAATTCAGCACACTTAGCTGTATAATAAGGTCAGACAACGCTGAATACGATAGAAGTAATACAACCGGATGTAAGGGAGATAATTCAGCACACTTAGCTGTATAATAAGGTCAGACAACGCTGAATACGATAGAAGTAATACAACCGGATGTAAGGGAGATAATTCAGCACACTTAGCTGTATAATAAGGTCAGACAACGCTGAATACGATAGAAGTAATACAACCGGATGTAAGGGAGATAATTCAGCACACTTAGCGGTATAATAAGGTCAGACAACGCTGAATACGATAGAAGTAACACAACCGGATGTAAGGGAGATAATTCAGCACACTTAGCTGTATAATAAGGTCAGACAACGCTGAATACGATAGAAGTAACACAACCGGATGTAAGGGAGATAATAGTGTAACAGCTACTGTAGCTTTTAATGCCCATTTTAATTTCCCAGTTCTATTTACAGAACAGAGACAACACATTAGTTATTTGTTCTGAAGAAAATCAATTTATGTAATACACAGATTTTCTGTCCTGTCTTTTGTTTATTGAAAGTTGTAAAACTAACACTATTTTCATTTTTTTTTAATTTACAAAAACCTTGTTGCTATTAAACATAAATACTTTATGTGTGGATACAAAGTCACAAACCAGGAAGAACATGATGCCTTAGACTCTCCAATATACATTTAGTTACTGAAGTTTAACCCTGAATATGAGAAAGATTTAAACATTCTGAGTCAGTGGAAAGTTGTGAACCGTAAAGGAAGACTACACTGCATGCATGAAATTCAATCGATAGTTAACACAACTGCTTGTTCCTAAAAACCTACACGAAAGACTAATTATTATAGAATGTCGCCGTATGGGAGACTAATTATTATAGAATGTCGCCGTATGGGACTTTATAGGGTAACAAAACCTACACGAAAGACTAATTATTATAGAATGTCGCCGTATGAAAGACTAATTATTATAGAATGTCGCCGGGACTTTCTAGGGTAACACATGATTTAATTATTTTAATGATATGTACAGAATAGTATACAAATGGGACGTCAATGCATGTTGTGTTTGATGTGTCGTGTTCACTAAATTAGATATCTATGCTTTTATTATTCCAGAAACGTGTCGTGTTCATTAAATTAGATATCTATGTATTTATTATTCCAGAAACGTGTCGTGTTCACTAAATTAGATATCTATGTTTTTATTATTCCAGAAACTTGTCTTGTTCACTTAATTAGATATCTATGTTTCTATTATTCCAGAAACGTGTCGTGTTCACTAAATTAGATATCTATGTTTTTATTATTCCAGAAACTTGTGTTCACTTAATTAGATATCTATGTTTTTATTATTCCAGAAACGTGTTGTCTTCACTAAATTAGATATCTATGTTTTTATTATTCCAGAAACGTGTCGTGTTCATTAAATTAGATATCTATGTTTTTATTATTCCAGAAACGTGTCGTGTTCACTAAATTAGATATCTATGTTTTTATTATTCCAGAAACGTTTCGTGTTCACTTAATTAGATATCTATGTTTTTATTATTCCAGAAACGTGTTGTCTTCACTAAATTAGATATCTATGTTTTTATTATTCCAGAAACGTGTCATGTTAACTTAGATATCTATGTTTTTATTATTCCAGAAAGTGTCGTGTTCATTAAATTAGATATCTATGTTTTTATTATTCCAGAAACGTGTCGTGTTCACTTAATTAGATATCTATGTTTTTATTATTCCAGAAACTTGTTGTGTTCACTAAATTAGATATCTATGTTTTTATTATTCCAGAAACTTGTCGTGATCACTAAATTAGATATCTATGTTTTTATTATTCCAGAAACGTGTCGTGTTCACTAAATTAGATATCTATGCTTTTATTATTCCAGAAACGTGTCGTGTTCATTAAATTAGATATCTATGTATTTACTATTCCAGAAACGTGTCGTGTTCACTAAATTAGATATCTATGTTTTTATTATTCCAGAAACTTGTCTTGTTCACTTAATTAGATATCTATGTTTTTATTATTCCAGAAACGTGTCGTGTTCATTAAATTAGATATCTATGTTTTTATTATTCCAGAAACTTGTCGTGTTCACTTAATAAGATATCTATGTTTTTTATTATTCCAGAAACGTGTCATGTTCATTAAATTAGATATCTATGTTTTTATTATTCCAGAAACGTGTCGTGTTCATTAAATTAGATATCTATGTTTTTATTATTCCAGAAACGTGTCGTGTTCACTAAATTAGATATCTACGTTTTTATTATTCCAGAAACTTGTCGTGTTCATTAAAATAGATATCTATGTTTTTATTATTCCAAAAACGTGTCGTGTTCACTAAATTAGATATCTATGTATTTATTATTCCAGAAACGTGTCATGTTCATTAAATTAAATATCTATGTTTTTATTATTCCAGAAACTTGTCATGTTCATTAAATTAGATATATATGTTTTTATTATTCCAGAAACGTGTTGTCTTCACTAAATTAGATATCTATGTTTTTATTATTCCAGAAACGTGTCGTGTTCACTCAGATATCTATGTTTTTATTATTCCAGAAACGTGTCGTGTTCACTAAATTAGATATCTATGCTTTTATTATTCCAGAAACGTGTCGTGTTCATTAAATTAGATATCTATGTATTTATTATTCCAGAAACGTGTCGTGTTCACTAAATTAGATATCTATGTTTTTATTATTCCAGAAACTTGTCTTGTTCACTTAATTAGATATCTATGTTTTTATTATTCCAGAAACGTGTCGTGTTCACAAAATTAGATATCTATGTTTTTATTATTCCAGAAACTTGTGTTCACTTAATTAGATATCTATGTTTTTATTATTCCAGAAACGTGTTGTCTTCACTAAATTAGATATCTATGTTTTTATTATTCCAGAAACGTGTCGTGTTAACTTAGATATCTATGTTTTTATTATTCCAGAAAGTGTCGTGTTCATTAAATTAGATATCTATGTTTTTATTATTCCAGAAACGTGTCGTGTTCACTAAATTAGATATCTATGTTTTAATTATTCCAGAAACGTTTCGTGTTCACTAAATTAGATATCTATGTTTTTATTATTCCAGAAACGTGTCATGTTAACTTAGATATCTATGTTTTTATTATTCCAGAAAGTGTCGTGTTCATTAAATTAGATATCTATGTTTTTATTATTCCAGAAACGTGTCGTGTTCACTTAATTAGATATCTATGTTTTTATTATTCCAGAAACTTGTTGTGTTCACTAAATTAGATATCTATGTTTTTATTATTCCAGAAACTTGTCGTGATCACTAAATTAGATATCTATGTTTTTATTATTCCAGAAACGTGTCGTGTTCACTAAATTAGATATCTATGCTTTTATTATTCCAGAAACGTGTCGTGTTCATTAAATTAGATATCTATGTATTTACTATTCCAGAAACGTGTCGTGTTCACTAAATTAGATATCTATGTTTTTATTATTCCAGAAACTTGTCTTGTTCACTTAATTAGATATCTATGTTTTTATTATTCCAGAAACGTGTCGTGTTCATTAAATTAGATATCTATGTTTTTATTATTCCAGAAACTTGTCGTGTTCACTTAATAAGATATCTATGTTTTTTATTATTCCAGAAACGTGTCATGTTCATTAAATTAGATATCTATGTTTTTATTATTCCAGAAACGTGTCGTGTTCATTAAATTAGATATCTATGTTTTTATTATTCCAGAAACGTGTCGTGTTCACTAAATTAGATATCTACGTTTTTATTATTCCAGAAACTTGTCGTGTTCATTAAAATAGATATCTATGTTTTTATTATTCCAAAAACGTGTCGTGTTCACTAAATTAGATATCTATGTATTTATTATTCCAGAAACGTGTCATGTTCATTAAATTAAATATCTATGTTTTTATTATTCCAGAAACTTGTCATGTTCATTAAATTAGATATATATGTTTTTATTATTCCAGAAACGTGTTGTCTTCACTAAATTAGATATCTATGTTTTTATTATTCCAGAAACGTGTCGTGTTCACTCAGATATCTATGTTTTTATTATTCCAGAAACGTGTCGTGTTCATTAAATTAAATATCTATGTTTTTATTATTTCAGAAACGTGTCGTGTTCACTTAATTAGATATCTATGTTTTTATTATTCCAGAAACTTGTTGTGTTCACTTAATTAGATATTTATGTTTTTATTATTCCAGAAACGTGTCGTGTTCATTAAATTAGATATCTATGTTTTTATTATTCCAGAAACTTGTCGTGTTCACTTAATAAGATATATATGTTTTTTATTATTCCAGAAACGTGTCATGTTCATTAAATTAGATATCTATGTTTTTATTATTCCAGAAACGTGTCGTGTTCATTAAATTAGATATCTATGTTTTTATTATTCCAGAAACGTGTCGTGTTCACTAAATTAGATATCTACGTTTTTATTATTCCAGAAACTTGTCGTGTTCATTAAAATAGATATCTATGTTTTTATTATTCCAAAAACGTGTTGTGTTCACTAAATTAGATATCTATGTATTTATTATTCCAGAAACGTGTCATGTTCATTAAATTAAATATCTATGTTTTTATTATTCCAGAAACTTGTCATGTTCATTAAATTAAATATATATGTTTTTATTATTCCAGAAACGTGTTGTCTTCACTAAATTAGATATCTATGTTTTTATTATTTCAGAAACGTGTCGTGTTCACTCAGATATCTATGTTTTTATTATTCCAGAAACGTGTCGTGTTCATTAAATTAAATATCTATGTTTTTATTATTTCAGAAACGTGTCGTGTTCACTTAATTAGATATCTATGTTTTTATTATTCCAGAAACTTGTTGTGTTCACTAAATTAGATATCTATGCTTTTATTATTCCAGAAACGTTTCGTGTTCACTAAATTAGACATGTATGTTTGTATTATTCCAGAAACGTGTCGTGTTCACTAAATTAGATATCTATGTTTTTATTATTCCAGAAACGTGTCGTGTTCACTTAATTAGATATCTATGTTTTTATTATTCCAGAAACGTGTCGTGTTCATTAAATTAGATATCTATGTTTTTATTATTCCAGAAACTTGTCGTGTTCACTAAATTAGATATCTATGTTTTTATTATTCCAGAAACGTGTCGTGTTCACTAAATTAGATATCTATGTTTTTATTATTCCAGAACCTTGTCATGTTCATTAAATTAGATATCTACATTTTTATTATTCCAGAAACGTGTCGTGTTCACTTAATTAGATATCTATGTTTTTATTATTCCAGAAACGTGTCGTGTTCACTAAATTAGATATCTATGTTTTTATTATTCCAGAAACTTGTCGTGTTCACTAAATTAGATATCTATGTTTTTATTATTCCAGAAACGTGTCGTGTTCACTAAATTAGATATCTATGTTTTTATTATTCCAGAAACTTGTCATGTTCATTAATTTAGATATCTATGTATTTATTATTCCAGAAACGTGTCGTGTTCACTTAATTAGATAACTATGTATTTATTATTCCAGAAACTTGTCGTGTTCACTAAATTAGATATCTATGTTTTTATTATTCCAGAAATGTGTCGTGTTCATTAAATTAGATATCTACATTTTTATTATTCCAGAAACGTGTCATCTTCATTAAATTAGATATCTATGTATTTATTATTCCAGAAACTTGTCATGTTCATTAAATTAGATATCTATGTTTTTATTATTCCAGAAACGTGTCATGTTCACTTAATTAGATATCTATGTTTTTATTAATCCAGAAACGTGTCATGTTCACTAAATTAGATATCTATGTTTTTATTATTCCCGAAACGTGTATTTATTATTCCAGAAATGTGTCGTGTTCACTAAATTAGATATCCATGTATTTATTATTCCAGAAACGTGTCGTGTTCACTAAATTAGATATCTATGTATTTATTATTCCAGAAACTTGTCTTGTTCACTTAATTAGATATCTATGTTTTTATTATTCCAGAAACGTGTCGTGTTCATTAAATTAAATATCTATGTTTTTATTATTCCAGAAACTTATCATGTTCACTTAATTAGATATCTATGTTTTTTATTATTCCAGAAACGTGTCATGTTCATTAAATTAGATATCTATGGGGGGTTTTTTTCCAGAAACGTGTCGTATTCATTAAATTAGATATCTACGTTTTTATTATTCCAGAAATGTGTCGTGTTCATTAAAATAGATATCTATGTATTTATTATTCCAGAAACTTGTCATGTTCATTAGATTAAATATCTATTTTTTTATTATTCCAGAAACCTGTCATGTTCATTAAATTAGATGTCTATGTTTTTATTATTTCAGAAACGTGTTGTCTTCACTAAATTGGATATCTATGTTTGTATTATGCCAGAAACATGTCGTGTTCATTAAATTAGATATAAATGTTTTTATTATTGCAGAAATGTGCCGTGTCCACTTAATTAGATATCTATGTTTTTATTATTCCAGAAACTTGTTGTGTTCACTAAATTAGATATCTATGCTTTTATTATTCCAGAAACGTTTCGTGTTCACTAAATTAGATATCTATGTTTTTATTATTCCAGAAATGTGTCGTGTTCACTAAATTAGATATCTATGTTTTTATTATTCCAGAAACGTTTCGTGTTCACTAAATTAGATATCTATGTTTTTATTATTCCAGAAACGTGTCGTGTTCACTTAATTAGATATCTATGTTTTTATTATTTCAGAAACGTGTCGTGTTCATTAAATTAGATATCTATGTTTTTATTATTCCAGAAACTTGTCGTGTTCACTAAATTAGATATCTATGTTTTTAAAATTCCAGAAACGTGTCGTGTTCACTAAATTAGATATCTGTTTTTATTATTCCAGAAACTTGTCATGTTCATTAAATTAGATATCTACATTTTTATTATTCCAGAAACATGTCTTGTTCATTAAATTAGATATCTATGTTTTTATTATTCCAGAAACTTGTCGTGTTCATTAAATTAGATATCTACGTTTTTATTATTCTAGAAACGTGTCATGTTCATTAAATTAGATAGCTATGTTTTTATTATTCCAGAAGCGTGTCGTGTTCACTAAATTAGATATCTATGCTTTTATTATTCCAGAAACGTGTCGTGTTCACTAATTTAGATATCTATGTTTTTATTATTCCAGAAACATGTCATTTTCATTAAATTAGATATCTATGTTTTTATTATTCCAGAAACTTGTCTTGTTCACTTAATTAAATATCTATGTTTTTATTATTCCAGAAACGTGTCGTGTTCATTAAATTAGATATCTATGTATTTATTATTCCAGAAATGTGTCATGTTCACTAAATTAGATATCTGTTTTTATTATTCCAGAAACGTGTTGTGTTCACTAAATTAGATATGTTTTTATTATTCCAGAAACGTGTCGTGTTCATTAAATTAGATATCTATGTTTTTATTATTCCAGAAACGTGTCGTGTTCACTAAATTAGATATCTATGTTTTTATTATTCCAGAAACGTGTCGTGTTCATTAAATTAGATATCTATGTTTTTATTATTCCAGAAACGTGTCGTGTTCATTAAATTAGATATCTATGTATTTATTATTCCAGAAACGTGTCGTGTTCACTAAATTAGATATCTATGCTTTTATTATTCCAGAAACGTGTCGTGTTCATTAAATTAGATATCTATGTATTTAATATTCCAGAAATGTGTCATGTTCACTAAATTAGATATCTATGTTTTTATTATTCCAGAAACTTGTCGTGTTCACTTAATTAGATATATATGTTTTTTTTATTATTCCAGAAACGTGTCATGCTCATTAAATTAGATATCTATGTTTCTATTATTCCAGAAACGTGTCGTGTTCATTAAATTAGATATCTACATTTTTATTATTCCAGAAATGTGTCGTGTTCATTAAAATAGATATCTATGTTTTTATTATTCCAGAAACGTGTCGTGTTCATTAAATTAGATATCTATGTTTTTATTATTCCAGAAACTTGTCTTGTTCACTTAATTAAATATCTATGTTTTTATTATTCCAGAAACGTGTCGTGTTCATTAAATTAGATATCTATGTATTTATTATTCCAGAAATGTGTCATGTTCACTAAATTAGATATCTGTTTTTATTATTCCAGAAACGTGTTGTGTTCACTAAATTAGATATGTTTTTATTATTCCAGAAACGTGTCGTGTTCATTAAATTAGATATCTATGTTTTTATTATTCCAGAAACGTGTCGTGTTCACTAAATTAGATATCTATGTTTTTATTATTCCAGAAACGTGTCGTGTTCATTAAATTAGATATCTATGTTTTTATTATTCCAGAAACGTGTCGTGTTCATTAAATTAGATATCTATGTATTTATTATTCCAGAAACGTGTCGTGTTCACTAAATTAGATATCTATGCTTTTATTATTCCAGAAACGTGTCGTGTTCATTAAATTAGATATCTATGTATTTAATATTCCAGAAATGTGTCATGTTCACTAAATTAGATATCTATGTTTTTATTATTCCAGAAACTTGTCGTGTTCACTTAATTAGATATATATGTTTTTTTTATTATTCCAGAAACGTGTCATGCTCATTAAATTAGATATCTATGTTTCTATTATTCCAGAAACGTGTCGTGTTCATTAAATTAGATATCTACATTTTTATTATTCCAGAAATGTGTCGTGTTCATTAAAATAGATATCTATGTTTTTATTATTCCAGAAACGTGTCGTGTTCATTAAATTAGATATCTATGTTTTTATTATTCCAGAAACATGTCGTGTTCACTAAATTAGATATCTACGTTTTTATTATTCCAGAAATGTGTCATGTTCATTAAATTAGATATCTATGTTTTTATTATTCCAGAAACGTGTTGTCTTCACTAAATTAGATATCTATGTTTTTATTATTCCAGAAATTTGTCATGTTCATTAAATTAGATATCTATGATTTTATTATTCCAGAAACGTGTCGTGTTCACTAAATTAGATATCTATGCTTTTATTATTCCAGAAACGTGTCGTGTTCACTTAGATATCTATGTTTTTATTATTCCAGAAACGTGTCGTGTTCACTAAATTAGATATCTATGTTTTTATTATTCCAGAAACGTGTCGTGTTCATTAAATTAGATATCTATGTTTTTATTATTCCAGAAACGTGTCGTGTTCACTTAGATATCTATGTTTTTATTATTCCAGAAACTTGTTGTGTTCACTAAATTAGATATCTATGTTTTTATTATTCCAGAAACGTGTCGTGTTCACTTAGATATCTATGTTTTATTATTCCAGAAACGTGTCGTGTTCATTAAATTAGATATCTATGTTTTTATTATTCCAGAAACGTGTCGTGTTCACTTAATTAGATATCTATGTTTTTATTATTCCAGAAACTTGTGTTCACTAAATTAGATATCTATGCTTTTATTATTCCAGAAACGTTTCGTGTTCACTAAATTAGATATCTATGTTTTTATTATTCCAGAAACGTGTTGTGTTCATTAAATTAGATATCTATGTTTTTATTATTCCAGAAACGTGTCGTGTTCACTTAGATATCTATGTTTTTATTATTCCAGAAACTTGTTGTGTTCACTAAATTAGATATCTATGTTTTTATTATTCCAGAAACGTGTCGTGTTCACTTAGATATCTATGTTTTTATTATTCCAGAAACTTGTTGTGTTCACTTAGATATCTATGTTTTTATTATTCCAGAAACGTGTCGTGTTCATTAAATTAGATATCTATGTTTTTATTATTCCAGAAACGTGTCGTGTTCACTTAATTAGATATCTATGTTTTTATTATTCCAGAAACTTGTGTTCACTAAATTAGATATCTATGCTTTTATTATTCCAGAAACGTTTCGTGTTCACTAAATTAGATATCTATGTTTTTATTATTCCAGAAACGTGTTGTGTTCATTAAATTAGATATCTATGTTTTTATTATTCCAGAAACGTGTCGTGTTCACTTAGATATCTATGTTTTTATTATTCCAGAAACGTGTCGTGTTCATTAAATTAGATATCTATGTTTTTATTATTCCAGAAACGTGTCGTGTTCACTTAGATATCTATGTTTTTATTATTCCAGAAACTTGTTGTGTTCACTAAATTAGATATCTATGCTTTTATTATTCCAGAAACGTGTCGTGTTCACTTAGATATCTATGTTTTTATTATTCCAGAAACTTGTTGTGTTCACTTAGATATCTATGTTTTTATTATTCCAGAAACATGTCGTGTTCATTAAATTAGATATCTATGTTTTTATTATTCCAGAAACGTGTCGTGTTCACTTAATTAGATATCTATGTTTTTATTATTCCAGAAACTTGTTGTGTTCACTAAATTAGATATCTATGCTTTTATTATTCCAGAAACGTTTCGTGTTCACTAAATTAGATATCTATGTTTTTATTATTCCAGAAACGTGTCGTGTTCACTAAATTAGATATCTATGTTTTTATTATTCCAGAAACTTGTCGTGTTCACTAAATTAGATATCTATGTTTTTATTATTCCAGAAACGTGTCGTGTTCACTAAATTAGATATCTATGTTTTTATTATTCCAGAAACTTGTCATGTTCATTAATTTAGATATCTATGTATTTATTATTCCAGAAACGTGTCGTGTTCACTTAATTAGATAACTATGTATTTATTATTCCAGAAACTTGTCGTGTTCACTAAATTAGATATCTATGTTTTTATTATTCCAGAAATGTGTCGTGTTCATTAAATTAGATATCTACATTTTTATTATTCCAGAAACGTGTCATCTTCATTAAATTAGATATCTATGTATTTATTATTCCAGAAACTTGTCATGTTCATTAAATTAGATATCTATGTTTTTATTATTCCAGAAACGTGTCATGTTCATTTAATTAGATATCTATGTTTTTATTAATCCAGAAACGTGTCATGTTCACTAAATTAGATATCTATGTTTTTATTATTCCCGAAACGTGTATTTATTATTCCAGAAATGTGTCGTGTTCACTAAATTAGATATCCATGTATTTATTATTCCAGAAACGTGTCGTGTTCACTAAATTAGATATCTATGTATTTATTATTCCAGAAACTTGTCTTGTTCACTTAATTAGATATCTATGTTTTTATTATTCCAGAAACGTGTCGTGTTCATTAAATTAAATATCTATGTTTTTATTATTCCAGAAACTTATCATGTTCACTTAATTAGATATCTATGTTTTTTATTATTCCAGAAACGTGTCATGTTCATTAAATTAGATATCTATGGGGTTTTTTTTTCCAGAAACGTGTCGTATTCATTAAATTAGATATCTACGTTTTTATTATTCCAGAAATGTGTCGTGTTCATTAAAATAGATATCTATGTATTTATTATTCCAGAAACTTGTCATGTTCATTAGATTAAATATCTATTTTTTTATTATTCCAGAAACCTGTCATGTTCATTAAATTAGATGTCTATGTTTTTATTATTTCAGAAACGTGTTGTCTTCACTAAATTGGATATCTATGTTTGTATTATGCCAGAAACATGTCGTGTTCATTAAATTAGATATAAATGTTTTTATTATTGCAGAAATGTGCCGTGTCCACTTAATTAGATATCTATGTTTTTATTATTCCAGAAACTTGTTGTGTTCACTAAATTAGATATCTATGCTTTTATTATTCCAGAAACGTTTCGTGTTCACTAAATTAGATATCTATGTTTTTATTATTCCAGAAATGTGTCGTGTTCACTAAATTAGATATCTATGTTTTTATTATTCCAGAAACGTTTCGTGTTCACTAAATTAGATATCTATGTTTTTATTATTCCAGAAACGTGTCGTGTTCACTTAATTAGATATCTATGTTTTTATTATTTCAGAAACGTGTCGTGTTCATTAAATTAGATATCTATGTTTTTATTATTCCAGAAACTTGTCGTGTTCACTAAATTAGATATCTATGTTTTTAAAATTCCAGAAACGTGTCGTGTTCACTAAATTAGATATCTGTTTTTATTATTCCAGAAACTTGTCATGTTCATTAAATTAGATATCTACATTTTTATTATTCCAGAAACATGTCTTGTTCATTAAATTAGATATCTATGTTTTTATTATTCCAGAAACTTGTCGTGTTCATTAAATTAGATATCTACGTTTTTATTATTCTAGAAACGTGTCATGTTCATTAAATTAGATAGCTATGTTTTTATTATTCCAGAAGCGTGTCGTGTTCACTAAATTAGATATCTATGCTTTTATTATTCCAGAAACGTGTCGTGTTCACTAATTTAGATATCTATGTTTTTATTATTCCAGAAACATGTCATTTTCATTAAATTAGATATCTATGTTTTTATTATTCCAGAAACTTGTCTTGTTCACTTAATTAAATATCTATGTTTTTATTATTCCAGAAACGTGTCGTGTTCATTAAATTAGATATCTATGTATTTATTATTCCAGAAATGTGTCATGTTCACTAAATTAGATATCTGTTTTTATTATTCCAGAAACGTGTTGTGTTCACTAAATTAGATATGTTTTTATTATTCCAGAAACGTGTCGTGTTCATTAAATTAGATATCTATGTTTTTATTATTCCAGAAACGTGTCGTGTTCACTAAATTAGATATCTATGTTTTTATTATTCCAGAAACGTGTCGTGTTCATTAAATTAGATATCTATGTTTTTATTATTCCAGAAACGTGTCGTGTTCATTAAATTAGATATCTATGTATTTATTATTCCAGAAACGTGTCGTGTTCACTAAATTAGATATCTATGCTTTTATTATTCCAGAAACGTGTCGTGTTCATTAAATTAGATATCTATGTATTTAATATTCCAGAAATGTGTCATGTTCACTAAATTAGATATCTATGTTTTTATTATTCCAGAAACTTGTCGTGTTCACTTAATTAGATATATATGTTTTTTTTATTATTCCAGAAACGTGTCATGCTCATTAAATTAGATATCTATGTTTCTATTATTCCAGAAACGTGTCGTGTTCATTAAATTAGATATCTACATTTTTATTATTCCAGAAATGTGTCGTGTTCATTAAAATAGATATCTATGTTTTTATTATTCCAGAAACGTGTCGTGTTCATTAAATTAGATATCTATGTTTTTATTATTCCAGAAACATGTCGTGTTCACTAAATTAGATATCTACGTTTTTATTATTCCAGAAATGTGTCATGTTCATTAAATTAGATATCTATGTTTTTATTATTCCAGAAACGTGTTGTCTTCACTAAATTAGATATCTATGTTTTTATTATTCCAGAAACTTGTCATGTTCATTAAATTAGATATCTATGATTTTATTATTCCAGAAACGTGTCGTGTTCACTAAATTAGATATCTATGCTTTTATTATTCCAGAAACGTGTCGTGTTCACTTAGATATCTATGTTTTTATTATTCCAGAAACGTGTCGTGTTCACTAAATTAGATATCTATGTTTTTATTATTCCAGAAACGTGTCGTGTTCATTAAATTAGATATCTATGTTTTTATTATTCCAGAAACGTGTCGTGTTCACTTAGATATCTATGTTTTTATTATTCCAGAAACTTGTTGTGTTCACTAAATTAGATATCTATGTTTTTATTATTCCAGAAACGTGTCGTGTTCACTTAGATATCTATGTTTTATTATTCCAGAAACGTGTCGTGTTCATTAAATTAGATATCTATGTTTTTATTATTCCAGAAACGTGTCGTGTTCACTTAATTAGATATCTATGTTTTTATTATTCCAGAAACTTGTGTTCACTAAATTAGATATCTATGCTTTTATTATTCCAGAAACGTTTCGTGTTCACTAAATTAGATATCTATGTTTTTATTATTCCAGAAACGTGTTGTGTTCATTAAATTAGATATCTATGTTTTTATTATTCCAGAAACGTGTCGTGTTCACTTAGATATCTATGTTTTTATTATTCCAGAAACTTGTTGTGTTCACTAAATTAGATATCTATGTTTTTATTATTCCAGAAACGTGTCGTGTTCACTTAGATATCTATGTTTTTATTATTCCAGAAACTTGTTGTGTTCACTTAGATATCTATGTTTTTATTATTCCAGAAACGTGTCGTGTTCATTAAATTAGATATCTATGTTTTTATTATTCCAGAAACGTGTCGTGTTCACTTAATTAGATATCTATGTTTTTATTATTCCAGAAACTTGT
This sequence comes from Bathymodiolus septemdierum, assembly GCA_963383655.1. Classification (NCBI taxonomy): domain Eukaryota; kingdom Metazoa; phylum Mollusca; class Bivalvia; order Mytilida; family Modiolidae; genus Bathymodiolus; species Bathymodiolus septemdierum. The sequence continues at coordinate 1,265,483 of OY726519.1, forward strand.
TGTGTTCACTAAATTAGATATCTATGCTTTTATTATTCCAGAAACGTTTCGTGTTCACTAAATTAGATATCTATGTTTTTATTATTCCAGAAACGTGTCGTGTTCATTAAATTAGATATCTATGTTTTTATTATTCCAGAAACGTGTCGTGTTCACTTAGATATCTATGTTTTTATTATTCCAGAAACTTGTTGTGTTCACTAAATTAGATATCTATGCTTTTATTATTCCAGAAACGTGTCGTGTTCACTTAGATATCTATGTTTTTATTATTCCAGAAACTTGTTGTGTTCACTTAGATATCTATGTTTTTATTATTCCAGAAACGTGTCGTGTTCATTAAATTAGATATCTATGTTTTTATTATTCCAGAAACGTGTCGTGTTCACTTAATTAGATATCTATGTTTTTATTATTCCAGAAACTTGTTGTGTTCACTAAATTAGATATCTATGCTTTTATTATTCCAGAAACGTTTCGTGTTCACTAAATTAGATATCTATGTTTTTATTATTCCAGAAACGTGTCGTGTTCACTAAATTAGATTTCTATGTTTTTATTATTTCAGAAACGTGTCGTGTTCACTAAATTAGATATCTATGATTTTATTATTTCAGAAACGTGTCGTGTTCACTAAATTAGATATCTATGTTTTTATTATTCCAGAAACATTTCGTGTTCACTAAATTAGATATCTATGTTTTTATTATTCCAGAAACGTGTCGTGTTCACTTAATTAGATATCTATGTTTTTATTATTCCAGAAACGTGTCGTGTTCATTAAATTAGATATCTATGTTTTTATTATTCCAGAAACTTGTCGTGTTCAGTAAATTAGATATCTATGTTTTTATTATTCCAGAAATGTGTCGTGTTCACTAAATTAGATATCTATGTTTTTATTATTCCAGAAACTTGTCATGTTCACTTAATTAGATAAACAATTTCAACAGACAAAATTAGGAAACTTTGTGGATTGGAACTAAAGGATATTTTAATTCAACAGGAATTAAATTTCATAGGAAAGGAGCCAAACTATTATACCGGAAAGAAAAAGGACATTTATTACCAGGAATTTAACTGAACATTCAAGGCCAGTTGTAAACTTTATAAATTAGATTATTGTAATTAGGTATAATTAATAAGTAATTTTGTTGTTTTATTAAAGTATAGAAACTTAATTGATTGTTGGTTGTATCTTTCTGTTACAAGAATATTCTAGAAAAAACTTATGTAACAGAGGAAATCAAAGTACCCTGAGAAAACCACAGACCTGTCCCAAGTCACTGACAAACTTAATCACATAATGTTGTATCCGAGTACACCTCACCATGAGCGGGATTAAAACTCACAATTTTTGTGGTGATAGGCACTTATTGCACAGGTAGTTGTAAATCCAATTACCATATGATCACGATGACCGCCCCTCCTCCCTCTAATAATGTGAAGATGAAAAGGATTATTCCACAACTGGTAAATTCCAATAAGGTATATAGATAGGTTGAATAACGTGACAATGAAATCAAACAAGACCTTTGATATATTTTATTTAAAAATCGTGTAGATTTTTATGTATAATCAACCTACAGTTATTTCTCATATTATGCCATTAAATACATCACAGAAATAAATACAAAACATCATAAAATAGTGTAACAAATATCAATTTGTCATGACAACATATTTATTTTAAAAGAACAAATTTCAACAAAACCTATTTTTAGAGAAATAAACCTCAGATATTCATAAATAATACATGTATAAAAAGCATGATAAACTAAACTCAAATAAACTAAACTAGCAAAATCTCTGAGGTTTTTTGGATTAGAGGGTTATGGTGTTTAACGCCATTTTCAACAATATTTTAGTTTTATCGTGGCAGTCAGTTTTATTAGTGAAGAAACCGGAGTACCTAGAGAAAACCACTGACCTGCTGCAAGTCACTGACAAATTTTATCACATAATGTTGTATAGAGTATGCCTCGCCTGAGTGGCGCTTGAACTCACAACATTAGTGGTGATAGGCACCGATTGCATAGGTAGTTGTAAATCCAAATACCATGCGATCACGACGGCTCCTCCTAGGTTTTTGTATTGAATGGTTTTATAAATGTAAAATATGGAGAGAAATTACTTCAAGATGTATAAGTTTCTGTATCTAATTTAAGAATTAAACAATTTCAAAAATAGACCACTACAAAACAATTTGGAAAATATAACAAACAATTTATTTTCTTTAATTTTAAATCAAAATGGCCGAAATCAGAAAGTAACTTCTAGACAGTTCAAAAAAGTTAATTTTTTTAATGTTAAGTCATATTAATTGACTAACTACAGTTGTCCATTTGAACTTTTAACATATATCAATTTAAACTTTACATGGGGAATAATATAATATGTCTGTGTTGATGTGTTTATTTCATGTTAAATAAGACAGAGAAAAAAACACAAGATAAAACTGGAATGTTTAAATATCACAATGTACTATTATAAGACATGATTATCTATATAAAGGTAACACGGAAATTAACATAATCTAAATAGACAAAAATACCAGTAAATAAATTATAATAAATAAAATTTGACAATTAAATATTAATTTCTTCATCAAGAATCTATGCCATTGTGTCACACATACTGAAAGATCATATTTTGTTTAACGTGATCATGGACATTATAATTGTAATTATTTCCTCTCATGAATTAAATCAAATTGAAATACCAGAATAAATAATTTAGATTGTGCTTTAAATAAGTCAATTGTCATAGTTACGTACAGAAGACGAGTCACGGGAAAGCAGGATTGACCTACATGTTTTATATTTCCCACCTTTTTTGTTTGTTTTCCAGAAGTAAATAACAACAATGGCGGCTCCCTCTGTAAAGTAAACTTTATAACTGTGACCAGTGCCGCTAAATATCAACTTCTCATGAAGATTTTTTTAACAAAATGAGAAGATCTAAGATTTAATCCACTAGATGTTTAATGAGTTTAATAAACTTATCAAAAGATAATGACAATTCAAATGAACATCGAAGGTCAGCGGACACAGCTAATACACAAAGTGCAACACTTCAAACAAAATCAGAAGGTCTGCAGACACAGCTAATACACAAAGTGCAAGTTCGATGTCAATAGCCAAATGTCACGGACCTCAGACCTGCATAATTTTGAACCCTCGTCTTCACATTTATTTCAAAATGTTGCTATTATTCAATATTCTAATTCATGAATGTGAAAAATAACAAATATACACTGGTCAACATGAATGACTTAAAGCTTGGAAATGAGACATTATGTTTTGAGAACCAATCAAGATTGACCCTCTTTCTGCCTAACATATCTATCTATGAAGTAAGCACCAACCATTGGAAAATCATCCAACACAAGCATAAATATATCACACACCACACAATAGAGCAGCAGTATCTATGGTTTTATTATAATATCGGTTAGTAATGCATAATGTTATTGCCATGAAAAAAAGTATTAAGACATACAGATTCAGACATGTTTTTACAAACACTAAGAGCAGTGATTTTGGTTTAAAGATTACAATGTACAATGCATTATGGGATTTGTAGTTGGTTCTTATTCACAGTGAGACTCCTGTATAACAAACATCTAACCATGCTTCAATATTATTATGTTATAATGGAAATTCTATAAATTTGATCAGATTTAAATAAATAACTAACCAAAGGAATTCATCAATAAATTTCTCCTTAACAAGTCAACAGAAAATTCACTATTCAGTTGTCTCTCTTATCAGACCACTCACATGAAAGATTGCCTCTCTTATCAGGCCACTCACATGAAAGATTGCCTCTCTTATCAGGCCACTCACATGAAATATTGCCTCTCCTATCATGCCACTCACATCAAAGATTGCCTCTCTTATCAGGCCACTCACATGAAAGATTGCCTCTCTTATCAGGCCACTCACATGAAAGATTGCCTCTCCTATCTGGCCACTCACATCAAAGACTGCCTCTTTTATCAGGCCACTCACATGAAAGATTGCCTCTCTTATCAGGCCACTCACATCAAAGATTGCCTCTCTTATCAGGCCACTCACATCAAAGATTGCCTCTCTTATTAGGCCACTTACATCAAAGATTGCTTCTCTTATCAGGCCACTCACATCAAAGATTGCTTCTCTTATCAGGCCACTCACATCAAAGATTGCCTCTCTTATCAGGCCACTCACATCAAAGATTGCCTCTCTTATCAGGCCACTCACATCAAATATTGCCTCTCTTATCAGGTCACTCACATCAAAGATTGCCTCTCTTATCAGGCCACTCACATCAAAGATTGCCTCTCTTATCAGGCCATTCACATCAAAGATTGCCTCTCTTATCAGGCCATTCACATCAAAGATTGCCTCTCTTATCAGGCCACTCACATCAAAGATTGCCTCTCTTATCAGGCCACTCACATCAAAGATTGCCTCTCTTATCAGGTCACTCAAATCAAAGATTGCCTCTCTTATCAGGCCACTCACATCAAAGATTGCCTCTCTTATCAGGCCACTCACATGAAAGATTGCCTCTCTTATCAGGCCACTCACATCAAAGATTGCCTCTCTTATCAGGCCACTCACATGAAAGATTGCCTCTCTTATCAGGCCACTCACATGAAAGATTGCCTCTCTTATCAGGCCACTCACATCAAAGATTGCCTCTCTTATCAGGCCACTCACATCAAAGATTGCCTCTCTTATCAGGCCACTCACATCAAAGATTGCCTCTCTTATCAGGCCACTCAAATCAAAGATTGCCTCTCTTATCAGGCCACTCACATCAAAGATTGCCTCTCTTATCAGGCCACTCACATGAAAGATTGCCTCTCTTATCAGGCCACTCACATGAAAGATTGCCTCTCTTATCAGGCCACTCACATGAAAGATTGCCTCTCTTATCAGGCCACTCACATGAAAGATTGCCTCTCTTATCAGGCCACTCACATGAAAGATTGCCTCTCTTATCAGGCCACTCACATGAAAGATTGCCTCTCTTATCAGGCCACTCACATCAAAGATTGCCTCTCTTATCAGGCCACTCACATCAAAGATTGCCTCTCTTATCAGGCCACTCACATCAAAGACTGCCTCTCTTATCAGGCCACTCACATGAAAGATTGCCTTTCTTATCAGGCCACTCACATGAAAGATTGCCTCTCTTATCAGGCCACTCACATCAAAGATTACCTCTCTTATCAGGCCACTCACATCAAAGACTGCCTCTTTTATCAGGCCACTCACATCAAAGATTGCCTCTCTTATCAGGCCACTCACATCAAAGATTGCCTCTCTTATCAGGCCACTCACATCAAAGATTGCCTCTCTTCTCAGGCCAGACTTCAGTTTAACTGAAACAGTAAAATCCTGCTAAATTGCCCCCCCCCCCCCAAGAGAGGCAAACCTTTTTCTATGGCTATTTTTTCAATGTAGAATGGTTGTCCTTATAAGAGGGTGGACTAATACACATGTGTTTGTTATAAGAGGGTGGACTAATACACATGTGTTTGTTATATAAGAGGGTGGACTAATACACATGTGTTTGTTATACAAGAGTTTTTACTGTCATAGGTTCCTGGATTTCTTAAAGATTTGTAGACGTACATCTTGCCATGACATTACCATACAACAACATGATAAAATCGTCAATAACCCTCTATTATTCTATAATTTAATCCTATTGAATTATATAAAGAAATCGCCCCCACAAACCTCATGTATCCACACATAAGGTATCAAATTTAATAAATGAAGTGTGACTCACAAAACAAACAAACCCAACAAGTTACCCCTAAAAGTCAAATATCAAACTCCAAAGTATCAAAAGCTTGTTAGTTGCATATTTCACTCATAGAGGTTCAAAAACCCAACTGAAACTCATTATCAACAAACATAAAACAATACAATATGATAAATACAGGAGAAACTATTTATAAACATGTCTGACATTGATGTCATTAACATGTCAGACATTGATGTCATTAACATGTCAGACATTGATGTCATTAACATATCAGACTTGATGTCATTAACATGTCAGACATTGATGTCATTAACATGTCAGACATTGATGTCATTAACATGTCAGACATGATGTCATTAACATGTCAGACTTGATGTCATTAACATGTCAGACATTGATGTCATTAACATGGCACAAACACATATAATATACATGATAAATACAGGAAGAGAACATATTTATAAACATGTCAGACATTGATGTCATTAACATGTCTGACATTGATGTCATTAACATGTCTGACATTGATGTCATTAACATGTCAGACATTGATGTCATCAATATGTCAGACATTGATGTCATTAACATGTCAGACATTGATGTCATTAACATGTCAGACTTGATGTCATTAACATATCAGACTTGATGTCATTAACATGTCAGATTTGATGTCATTAACATGTCAGACATTGATGTCATTAACATGTCAGATATTGATGTCATTAACATATCAGACATTGATGTCATTAACATGTCAGACATTGATGTCATTAAGATATCAGACATTGATGTCATTAACATGTCAGACATTGATGTCATTAACATGTCAGACATTGATGTCATTAACATGTCAGACATTGATGTCATTAACATGTCAGATATTGATGTCATTAACATGTCAGACATTGATGTCATTAACATGTCAGACATTGATGTCATTAACATGTCAGACATTGATGTCATTAACAAGTCAGACATTGATGTCATTAACATGTCAGACATTGATGTCATTAACATGTCAGACATTGATGTCATTAACATGTCAGACATTGATGTCATTAACATGTCAGACATTGATGTCATTAACATGTCAGACTTGATGTCATTAACATGTCAGACATTGATGTCATCAATATGTCAGACATTGATGTCATTAACATGTCAGACATTGATGTCATTAACATGTCAGACTTGATGTCATTAACATATCAGACTTGATGTCATTAACATGTCAGATTTGATGTCATTAACATGTCAGACATTGATGTCATTAACATGTCAGATATTGATGTCATTAACATATCAGACATTGATGTCATTAACATGTCAGACATTGATGTCATTAAGATATCAGACATTGATGTCATTAACATGTCAGACATTGATGTCATTAACATGTCAGACATTGATGTCATTAACATGTCAGACATTGATGTCATTAACATGTCAGATATTGATGTCATTAACATGTCAGACATTGATGTCATTAACATGTCAGACATTGATGTCATTAACATGTCAGACATTGATGTCATTAACAAGTCAGACATTGATGTCATTAACATGTCAGACATTGATGTCATTAACATGTCAGACATTGATGTCATTAACATGTCAGACATTGATGTCATTAACATGTCAGACATTGATGTCATTAACATGTCAGACTTGATGTCATTAACATGTCAGACATTGATGTCATTAACATATCAGACTTGATGTCATTAACATGTCAGATTTGATGTCATTAACATGTCAGACATTGATGTCATTAACATGTCAGACATTGATGTCATTAACATGTCAGACAATGATGTCATTAACATATCTGACATTGATGTCATTAACATGTCAGACTTGATGTCATTAACATGTCAGACTTGATGTCATTAACATGTCAGACATTGATGTTATTAACATGTCAGACATTGAGGATATTAACATGGCACAAACACATATAATATACATGATAATTACAGGAATGTATCAACTCATTCTTATTATCACAAATTATTTAATATATTGATTAGATAGACTTTAACACCACTATTTGATGGCTAGACCTATAAAATTACAAGGTACTCTTCTAAAGGTTTTTATAGCAAAGCTTATCTTGACTGTAACCATGGGTGAGAATCAAACTGACAACTCTAGTGATGGATAGGCACTGATTATTATTAATACAACTACCATATGATCACAGCCATGTCTGTCCTTCTTATCATAAATAGCATTATGAAATATTCAACATGCTCATTTAACACAACTTAGATAACATGAAAAAAAGTGAAAATGGTGTGGCTTAAATTTATATTAAAAATGATATAATAAACTATGTTGAATAAATTAGTCAGAGAAAATGAGATACTAACATAGAAGAATTATCATCAGAAAATATATCATCATACACTCAGACACTCTCTAATGTTTACCACAAGTTTATATATATCATCATACACTCGGACACTCTCTAATGTTTACCACAAGTTTATATATATCATCATACACTCGGACACTCTAATGTTTACCACAAGTTTATATATATCATCATACACTCGGACACTCCACTTTCTAATGTTTACCACAAGTTTCTGATTGTATTTTATGTTCCTTTTTTTTTAACTCTGTGAATAGCAATTTATACATAAAGTTCTTGTGAAAATCCTTCCAAAAACCCCACAGTAATGACTTTGAATGACTTTGAAATTAACAATAATAAAGTAAATAATTTAATAAAAAAAATATGTTTCAAAACCTGTATTTCCTCATTTACACTTACATTATGACAATGTATACAAATCTAGTCGTTTTAATATCAAATTAAAAATTAAGTTGAAGAAGTTTATAAATACATGTAAAATGATTGAAGAGGTTTATAAATACATGTAAAATGATTGAAGAGGTTTATAAATACATGTAAAATGATTGACGAGGTTTATAAATACATGTAAAATGATTTTGATTACAATCAGAATACTAGATGAGTGGTGATAAATATTTCTACCACTATACAATCACCATGGTAACCGCTTCATTGATATTGATATCAGTATATAGGTAAACAAATATTAGAGTTTGTAAATATACTGATAAAATGTTACATACCTTAAATATCTGTTATAAAATACACTCACACCTAGTTATTTTGACTTCTAATAAAGGTTTGGATTAGGTCTATGGTGCTTAATGCCACTTTCAACAATATTTCAGTTATATCGTGGCGATTAGATTTATTGGTGGCAGAAACTGGAGTGCCCGGAGAAAACCAGCAACCTGTCGTAAGTTACTGACAAACTGCATCACATAATGTTGTATCGAGTACACCTCACCTGAGCAGATTCGAACTCACCACTTCAGTGGAGATAGGAACTGATTGCAGAGGTAGTTGTAAATCCAACTACCATACGATCACAACCACCAACCTTTCCTTAATTGTCTTACAGTATAAATATACAGTCAAACTTGTCTTAACAGTCAAACTTGTTTTAACAGTCAAAATTGTCTTAACAGTCACCATTGGAATGAAGAAAACATCACCGTTTTAGACAAGTGACTGCTTATTTAAGATTGGTAGTTGTCAATTATCAGTTGCAGATACCTAAGGTAATACAATCATATATTGACCTCTAAAGTTAATTACCTATGACCTCTAAAGTTAAATACCTATGACCTCTAAAGTTAATCACCTATGACCTCTAAAGTTAATTACCTATGACCTCTAAAGTTAATCACCTATGACCTCTAAAGTTAATTACCTATGACCTCTAAAGTTAATCACCTATGACCTCTAAAGTTAATTACCTATGACCTCTAAAGTTAATTACCTATGGTTTGTTAAAAGGTCTATCAAGGATATTGACCATTATAGACCTGTAAACTGATGATGGATTCAACTTTTGAGTGACAAATTATTTGAATTAAAATAATGTGCAAAGCAGGTCCAGAAGCTTTGTTTTAAATTGGTCAACTACAACAGGTGACCGTTAGTTCAAGGTGACCTTAAACTACAACAGGTGACCGTTAGTTCAAGGTGACCTTAAAGGAAGGTTTGACTGCAGTCTGTAACAGTTATTTAGAGCTACAACTAGAGCTATAACTCTTCCCTAACCCCACATAAATACTCAGCTGCAGTTATTTAGTTACAACTAGAGCTATAACTCTCCCCTAACCCCACATAAATATTCAGCTTATAGTTATAGATGACCCAGTGATATGATTTAATCATTATGATCTTAATATTTTGGTTTATATGATATGAATTGATTTGAATTAAGATTTATAATCTTGAAGATTCTACATTCACAGAGCACTGTCAGGTAAGTGGATATTTCTTTGACTGTGTGTGGTTCTTCTTAATTCTTCTCTAAAATAATCTATTGTCTTATTTAATCCAACTGCCAATTTGACCTATAAAAGAAATGATGCATGTAATGAACTTTTAGCAATGTTATAAGTATGAAAAATTCGTCCAATCTATACAGCAACTTTGATAAATCTTTATATTAAGGTTCAAAACAAAAGTATGAACCTGTTGAATTTCTATAGTGATATTCTCAGTGTTACAATACCTTAGATTTCTTTTAGTTACTGTGTTACAATTGATTATCTGATCTCTGTTTGACCCCTGGGGTTTATAGAAATAGCATGCTGTTTCTCCACTACATGGTTCAGACCATCAAATAAGATTGTTCACTATTTCGGAGGGATTTACCATAAACAGACATACACGTACAATATTGTGAATGAGTGATTTTCTTGCTGAACTCCAAGCGAGCAAATCTGTCAGCAATATCATAGTGAGAACAAGTCAGCAATATCATGGTGAGAACAAGTCAGCAATATCATGGTGAGAAGAAGTCAGCAATATCATGGTGAGAACAAGTCAGCAATATCATGGTGAGAACAAGTCAGCAATATCATGGTGAGAACAAATCAGCAATATCATGGTGAGAACAAGTCAGCAATATCATGGTGAGAACAAGTCAGCAATATCATGGTGAGAAGAAGTCAGCAATATCATGGTGAGAACAAGTCAGCAATATCATGGTGAGAACAAGTCAGCAATATCATGGTGAGAAGAAGTCAGCAATATCATGGTGAGAACAAGTCAGTAATATCATGGTGAGAACAAGTCAGCAATATCATGGTGAGAACAAGTCAGCAATATCATGGTGAGAACAAGTCAGCAATATCATGGTGAAAACAAGTCAGCAATATCATGGTGAGAACAAGTCAGCAATATCATGGTGAGAACAAGTCAGCAATATCATGGTGAGAACAAGTCAGCAATATCATGGTGAGAACAAGTCAGTAATATCATGGTGAAAACAAGTCAGCAATATCATGGTGAGAACAAGTCAGTAATATCATGGTGAAAACAAGTCAGCAATATCATGGTGAGAACAAGTCAGCAATATCATGGTGAGAACAAGTCAGCAATATCATGGTGAGAACAAGTCAGCAATATCATGGAGAGAACAAATCAGCAATATCATGGTGAAAACAAGTCAGCAATATCATGGTGAGAACTAGTCAGCAATATCATGGTGAGAACAAGTCAGCAATATCATGGTGAGAACAAGTCAGCAATATCATGGTGAGAACAAGTCAGCAATATCATGGTGAGAACAAGTCAGCAATATCATGGTGAGAACAAGTCAGCAATATCATGGTGAGAACAAGTCAGCAATATCATGGTGAGAACAAGTCAGTAATATCATGGTGAGAACAAGTCAGCAATATCATGGTGAAAACACGTCAGTAATATCATGGTGAGAACAAGTCAGCAATATCATGGTGAGAACAAGTCAGCAATATCATGGCGAGAACAAGTTACATTTCGATGAAATGATGATGATGTCTGCTTTATACTAGATCAAAAGCTTAGTTGGATAATTATAGTGCCAGCTCACAGAAACAACAGTTCTCGGGTAGAAATGTTGTCCTACTCGGACATATTATCCCGATTCCAAGCAAACCAATCTTTGTTTTGATTCCTTTATGCTGCGTGGTTAAAGAAGAAGCAAATATAAAAATATAACAATTTTTTTAGACTTTGGTTTGATCCAACCGCTCGAACCCACGATCTATCACACTCAAGGTGAGAATGCTAACCATTACACCACTGATGAACCCACGATCTATCACACTCAAGGTGAGAATGCTAACTATTACACCACTGATGAACCCACGATCTATCACACTCAAGGTGAGACTGCTAGCCATTACACCACTGATGAACCCACGATCTATCACACTCAAGGTGAGAATGCTAACCATTACACCACTGATGAACCCACGATCTATCACACTCAAGGTGAGAATGCTAACCATTACACCACTGATGAACCCACGATCTATCACACTCAAGGTGAGAATGCTAACCATTACACCACTGATGAACCCACGATCTATCACACTCAAGGTGAGAATGCTAACCATTACACCACTGATGAACCCACGATCTATCACACTCAAGGTGAGAATGCTAACTATTACACCACTGATGAACCCACGATCTATCAAACTCAAGGTGAGAATGCTAACCATTACACCACTGATGAACCCACGATCTATCACACTCAAGGTGAGAATGCTAACTATTACACCACTGATGAACCAACGATCTATCACACTCAAGGTGAGAATGCTAACTACTACACTACCGATGAACCCACGATCTATCACACTCAAGGTGAGAATGCTAACCATTACACCACTGATGAACCCATGATCTATCACACTCAAGGTGAGAATGCTAACCATTACACCACTGATGAACCAACGATCTATCACACTCAAGGTGAGAATGCTAACTACTACACTACCGATGAACCCACGATCTATCACACTCAAGGTGAGAATGCTAACCATTACACCACTGATGAACCCACGATCTATCACACTCAAGGTGAGAATGCTAACTACTACACTACCGATGAACCCACGATCTATCACACTCAAGGTGAGAATGTTAACCATTACACCACTGATGAACCCACGATCTATCACTCAAGGTGAGAATGCTAACCATTACACCACTGATGAACCCACGATCTATCACACTCAAGGTGAGACTGCTAACTATTACACCACTGATGAACCCACGATCTATCACACTCAAGGTGAGACTGCTAACTATTACACCACTGATGAACCCACGATCTATCACACTCAAGGTGAGAATGCTAATCATTACACCACTGATGAACCCACGATCTATCACACTCAAGGTGAGAATGCTAACTATTACACCACTGATGAACCCACGATCTATCAAACTCAAGGTGAGAATGCTAACCATTACACCACTGATGAACCCACGATCTATCAAACTCAAGGTGAGAATGCTAACCATTACACCACTGATGAACCCACGATCTATCACACTCAAGGTGAGAATACTAACCATTACACCACTGATGAACCCACGATCTATCACACTCAAGGTGAGAATGCTAACCATTACACCACTGATGAACCCACGATCTATCACACACAAGGTGAGACTGCTAACCATTATACCACTGATGAACCCACGATCTATCACTCAAGGTGAGAATGCTAACTATTACACCACTGATGAACCCACGATCTATCACACTCAAGGTGAGAATGCTAACTACTACACTACCGATGAACCCACGATCTATCACACTCAAGGTGAGAATGCTAACCATTACACCACTGATGAACCCACGATCTATCACACTCAAGGTGAGAATGCTAACCATTACACCACTGATGAACCCACGATCTATCACACTCAAGGTGAGAATGCTAACCATTACACCACTGATGAACCCACGATCTATCACACTCAAGGTGAGACTGCTAACCATTACACCACTGATGAACCCACGATCTATCAAACTCAAGGTGAGAATGCTAACCATTACACCACTGATGAACCTACGATTTATCACACACAAGGTGAGACTGCTAACCATTACACCACTGATGAACCCACGATCTATCACTCAAGGTGAGAATGCTAACCATTACACCACTGATGAACCCACGATCTATCACACTCAAGGTGAGAATGCTAACTACTACACTACCGATGAACCCACGATCTATCACACTCAAGGTGAGAATGTTAACCATTACACCACTGATGAACCCACGATCTATCACTCAAGGTGAGAATGCTAACCATTACACCACTGATGAACTCACGATCTATCACACTCAAGGTGAGACTGCTAACTATTACACCACTGATGAACCCACGATCTATCACACTCAAGGTGAGACTGCTAACTATTACACCACTGATGAACCCACGATCTATCACACTCAAGGTGAGAATGCTAACCATTACACCACTGATGAACCCACGATCTATCACACTCAAGGTGAGAATGCTAACTATTACACCACTGATGAACCCACGATCTATCAAACTCAAGGTGAGAATGCTAACCATTACACCACTGATGAACCCACGATCTATCAAACTCAAGGTGAGAATGCTAACCATTACACCACTGATGAACCCACGATCTATCACACTCAAGGTGAGACTGCTAACCATTACACCACTGATGAACCCACGATCTATCACACTCAAGGTGAGAATGCTAACCATTACACCACTGATGAACCCACGATCTATCACACACAAGGTGAGACTGCTAACCATTATACCACTGATGAACCCACGATCTATCACTCAAGGTGAGAATGCTAACTATTACACCACTGATGAACCAACGATCTATCACACTCAAGGTGAGAATGCTAACTACTACACTACCGATGAACCCACGATCTATCACACTCAAGGTGAGAATGCTAACCATTACACCACTGATGAACCCACGATCTATCACACTCAAGGTGAGAATGCTAACCATTACACCACTGATGAACCAACGATCTATCACACTCAAGGTGAGAATGCTAACTATTACACCACTGATGAACCTACGATCCATCACACTCAAGGTGAGAATGCTAACTATTACACCACTGATGAACCCACGATCTATCACACTCAAGGTGAGAATGCTAACCATTACACCACTGATGAACCCACGATCTATCACACTCAAGGTGAGAATGCTAACCATTACACCACTGATGAACCCACGATCTATCAAACTCAAGGTGAGAATGCTAACCATTACACCACTGATGAACCCACGATTTATCACACACAAGGTGAGACTGCTAACCATTACACCACTGATGAACCAACGATCTATCACTCAAGGTGAGAATGCTAACCATTACACCACTGATGAACCCACGATCTATCACACTCAAGGTGAGAATGCTAACTACTACACTACCGATGAACCCACGATCTATCACACTCAAGGTGAGAATGTTAACCATTACACCACTGATGAACCCACGATCTATCACTCAAGGTGAGAATGCTAACCATTACACCACTGATGAACCCACGATCTATCACACTCAAGGTGAGACTGCCAACTATTACACCACTGATGAACCCACGATCTATCACACTCAAGGTGAGACTGCTAACTATTACACCACTGATGAACCCACGATCTATCACACTCAAGGTGAGAATGCTAATCATTACACCACTGATGAACCCACGATCTATCACACTCAAGGTGAGAATGCTAACTATTACACCACTGATGAACCCACGATCTATCAAACTCAAGGTGAGAATGCTAACCATTACACCACTGATGAACCAACGATCTATCAAACTCAAGGTGAGAATGCTAACCATTACACCACTGATGAACCCACGATCTATCACACTCAAGGTGAGACTGCTAACCATTACACCACTGATGAACCCACGATCTATCACACTCAAGGTGAGAATGCTAACCATTACACCACTGATGAACCCACGATCTATCACACCCAAGGTGAGACTGCTAACCATTATACCACTGATGAACCCACGATCTATCACTCAAGGTGAGAATGCTAACTATTACACCACTGATGAACCCACGATCTATCACACTCAAGGTGAGAATGCTAACTACTACACTACCGATGAACCCACGATCTATCACACTCAAGGTGAGAATGCTAACCATTACACCACTGATGAACCCACGATCTATCACACTCAAGGTGAGAATGCTAACCATTACACCACTGATGAACCCACGATCTATCACACTCAAGGTGAGAATGCTAACCATTACACCACTGATGAACCCACGATCTATCACACTCAAGGTGAGACTGCTAACCATTACACCACTGATGAACCCACGATCTATCAAACTCAAGGTGAGAATGCTAACCATTACACCACTGATGAACCTACGATTTATCACACACAAGGTGAGACTGCTAACCATTACACCACTGATGAACCCACGATCTATCACTCAAGGTGAGAATGCTAACCATTACACCACTGATGAACCCACGATCTATCACACTCAAGGTGAGAATGCTAACTACTACACTACCGATGAACCCACGATCTATCACACTCAAGGTGAGAATGTTAACCATTACACCACTGATGAACCCACGATCTATCACTCAAGGTGAGAATGCTAACCATTACACCACTGATGAACTCACGATCTATCACACTCAAGGTGAGACTGCTAACTATTACACCACTGATGAACCCACGATCTATCACACTCAAGGTGAGACTGCTAACTATTACACCACTGATGAACCCACGATCTATCACACTCAAGGTGAGAATGCTAACCATTACACCACTGATGAACCCACGATCTATCACACTCAAGGTGAGAATGCTAACTATTACACCACTGATGAACCCACGATCTATCAAACTCAAGGTGAGAATGCTAACCATTACACCACTGATGAACCCACGATCTATCAAACTCAAGGTGAGAATGCTAACCATTACACCACTGATGAACCCACGATCTATCACACTCAAGGTGAGACTGCTAACCATTACACCACTGATGAACCCACGATCTATCACACTCAAGGTGAGAATGCTAACCATTACACCACTGATGAACCCACGATCTATCACACACAAGGTGAGACTGCTAACCATTATACCACTGATGAACCCACGATCTATCACTCAAGGTGAGAATGCTAACTATTACACCACTGATGAACCAACGATCTATCACACTCAAGGTGAGAATGCTAACTACTACACTACCGATGAACCCACGATCTATCACACTCAAGGTGAGAATGCTAACCATTACACCACTGATGAACCCACGATCTATCACACTCAAGGTGAGAATGCTAACCATTACACCACTGATGAACCAACGATCTATCACACTCAAGGTGAGAATGCTAACTATTACACCACTGATGAACCTACGATCCATCACACTCAAGGTGAGAATGCTAACTATTACACCACTGATGAACCCACGATCTATCACACTCAAGGTGAGACTGCTAACTATTACACCACTGATGAACCCACGATCTATCACACTCAAGGTGAGAATGCTAACCATTACATCACTGATGAACCCACAATCTATCACACTCAAGGTGAGACTGCTAACCATTACACCACTGATGAACCCACGATCTATCACACTCAAGGTGAGAATGCTAACTACTACACTACCGATGAACCCACGATCTATCACACTCAAGGTGAGAATGCTAACCATTACACCACTGATGAACCCATGATCTATCACACTCAAGGTGAGAATGCTAACCATTACACCACTGATGAACCAACGATCTATCACACTCAAGGTGAGAATGCTAACTACTACACTACCGATGAACCCACGATCTATCACACTCAAGGTGAGAATGCTAACCATTACACCACTGATGAACCCACGATCTATCACACTCAAGGTGAGAATGCTAACCATTACACCACTGATGAACCCACGATCTATCACACTCAAGGTGAGAATGCTAACCATTACACCACTGATGAACCCACGATCTATCACACTCAAGGTGAGACTGCTAACCATTACACCACTGATGAACCCACGATCTATCAAACTCAAGGTGAGAATGCTAACCATTACACCACTGATGAACCCACGATCTATCAAACTCAAGGTGAGAATGCTAACCATTACACCACTGATGAACCCACGATCTATCACTCAAGGTGAGAATGCTAACCATTACACCACTGATGAACCCACGATCTATCACACTCAAGGTGAGAATGCTAACTACTACACTACCGATGAACCCACGATCTATCACACTCAAGGTGAGAATGTTAACCATTACACCACTGATGAACCCACGATCTATCACTCAAGGTGAGAATGCTAACCATTACACCACTGATGAACCAACGATCTATCACACTCAAGGTGAGACTGCTAACTATTACACCACTGATGAACCCACGATCTATCACACTCAAGGTGAGACTGCTAACCATTACACCACTGATGAACCCACGATCTATCACACTCAAGGTGAGAATGCTAACTATTACACCACTGATGAACCCATGATCTATCAAACTCAAGGTGAGAATGCTAACCATTACACCACTGATGAACCCACGATCTATCAAACTCAAGGTGAGAATGCTAACCATTACACCACTGATGAACCCACGATCTATCAAACTCAAGGTGAGAATGCTAACCATTACACCACTGATGAACCCACGATCTATCAAACTCAAGGTGAGAATGCTAACCATTACACCACTGATGAACCCACGATCTATCACACTCAAGGTGAGACTGCTAACCATTACACCACTGATGAACCCACGATCTATCACACTCAAGGTGAGAATGCTAACCATTACACCACTGATGAACCCACGATCTATCACACACAAGGTGAGACTGCTAACCATTATACCACTGATGAACCCACGATCTATCACTCAAGGTGAGAATGCTAACTATTACACCACTGATGAACCAACGATCTATCACACTCAAGGTGAGAATGCTAACTACTACACTACCGATGAACCCACGATCTATCACACTCAAGGTGAGAATGCTAACCATTACACCACTGATGAACCCACGATCTATCACACTCAAGGTGAGAATGCTAACCATTACACCACTGATGAACCAACGATCTATCACACTCAAGGTGAGAATGCTAACTATTACACCACTGATGAACCTACGATCCATCACACTCAAGGTGAGAATGCTAACTATTACACCACTGATGAACCCACGATCTATCACACTCAAGGTGAGACTGCTAACTATTACACCACTGATGAACCCACGATCTATCACACTCAAGGTGAGAATGCTAACCATTACATCACTGATGAACCCACAATCTATCACACTCAAGGTGAGACTGCTAACCATTACACCACTGATGAACCCACGATCTATCACACTCAAGGTGAGAATGCTAACTACTACACTACCGATGAACCCACGATCTATCACACTCAAGGTGAGAATGCTAACCATTACACCACTGATGAACCCATGATCTATCACACTCAAGGTGAGAATGCTAACCATTACACCACTGATGAACCAACGATCTATCACACTCAAGGTGAGAATGCTAACTACTACACTACCGATGAACCCACGATCTATCACACTCAAGGTGAGAATGCTAACCATTACACCACTGATGAACCCACGATCTATCACACTCAAGGTGAGAATGCTAACCATTACACCACTGATGAACCCACGATCTATCACACTCAAGGTGAGAATGCTAACCATTACACCACTGATGAACCCACGATCTATCACACTCAAGGTGAGACTGCTAACCATTACACCACTGATGAACCCACGATCTATCAAACTCAAGGTGAGAATGCTAACCATTACACCACTGATGAACCCACGATCTATCAAACTCAAGGTGAGAATGCTAACCATTACACCACTGATGAACCCACGATCTATCACTCAAGGTGAGAATGCTAACCATTACACCACTGATGAACCCACGATCTATCACACTCAAGGTGAGAATGCTAACTACTACACTACCGATGAACCCACGATCTATCACACTCAAGGTGAGAATGTTAACCATTACACCACTGATGAACCCACGATCTATCACTCAAGGTGAGAATGCTAACCATTACACCACTGATGAACCAACGATCTATCACACTCAAGGTGAGACTGCTAACTATTACACCACTGATGAACCCACGATCTATCACACTCAAGGTGAGACTGCTAACCATTACACCACTGATGAACCCACGATCTATCACACTCAAGGTGAGAATGCTAACTATTACACCACTGATGAACCCATGATCTATCAAACTCAAGGTGAGAATGCTAACCATTACACCACTGATGAACCCACGATCTATCAAACTCAAGGTGAGAATGCTAACCATTACACCACTGATGAACCCACGATCTATCACACTCAAGGTGAGACTGCTAACCATTACACCACTGATGAACCCACGATCTATCACACTCAAGGTGAGAATGCTAACCATTACACCACTGATGAACCCACGATCTATCACACACAAGGTGAGACTGCTAACCATTATACCACTGATGAACCCACGATCTATCACTCAAGGTGAGAATGCTAACTATTACACCACTGATGAACCCACGATCTATCACACTCAAGGTGAGAATGCTAACTACTACACTACCGATGAACCCACGATCTATCACACTCAAGGTGAGAATGCTAACCATTACACCACTGATGAACCCACGATCTATCACACTCAAGGTGAGAATGCTAACCATTACACCACTGATGAACCAACGATCTATCACACTCAAGGTGAGAATGCTAACTATTACACCACTGATGAACCTACGATCCATCACACTCAAGGTGAGAATGCTAACTATTACACCACTGATGAACCCACGATCTATCACACTCAAGGTGAGACTGCTAACCATTACACCACTGATGAACCCACGATCTATCACACTCAAGGTGAGAATGCTAACCATTACATCACTGATGAACCCACGATCTATCACACTCAAGGTGAGACTGCTAACCATTACACCACTGATGAACCCACGATCTATCACACTCAAGGTGAGAATGCTAACTACTACACTACCGATGAACCCACGATCTATCACACTCAAGGTGAGAATGCTAACCATTACACCACTGATGAACCCATGATCTATCACACTCAAGGTGAGAATGCTAACCATTACACCACTGATGAACCAACGATCTATCACACTCAAGGTGAGAATGCTAACTACTACACTACCGATGAACCCACGATCTATCACACTCAAGGTGAGAATGCTAACCATTACACCACTGATGAACCCACGATCTATCACACTCAAGGTGAGAATGCTAACCATTACACCACTGATGAACCCACGATCTATCACACTCAAGGTGAGAATGCTAACCATTACACCACTGATGAACCCACGATCTATCACACTCAAGGTGAGATTGCTAACCATTACACCACTGATGAACCCACGATCTATCAAACTCAAGGTGAGAATGCTAACCATTACACCACTGATGAACCCACGATTTATCACACACAAGGTGAGACTGCTAACCATTACACCACTGATGAACCCACGATCTATCACTCAAGGTGAGAATGCTAACCATTACACCACTGATGAACCCACGATCTATCACACTCAAGGTGAGAATGCTAACTACTACACTACCGATGAACCCACGATCTATCACACTCAAGGTGAGAATGTTAACCATTACACCACTGATGAACCCACGATCTATCACACTCAAGGTGAGAATGCTAACCATTACACCACTGATGAACCCACGATCTATCACACTCAAGGTGAGACTGCTAACTATTACACCACTGATGAACCCACGATCTATCACACTCAAGGTGAGACTGCTAACTATTACACCACTGATGAACCCACGATCTATCACACTCAAGGTGAGAATGCTAACCATTACACCACTGATGAACCCACGATCTATCACACACAAGGTGAGAATGCTAACCATTACACCACTGATGAACCCACGATCTATCACACTCAAGGTGAGACTGCTAACCATTACACCACTGATGAACCCACGATCTATCACACTCAAGGTGAGAATGCTAACCATTACACCACTGATGAACCCACGATCTATCACACACAAGGTGAGACTGCTAACCATTATACCACTGATGAACCCACGATCTATCACTCAAGGTGAGAATGCTAACTATTACACCACTGATGAACCAACGATCTATCACACTCAAGGTGAGAATGCTAACTACTACACTACCGATGAACCCACGATCTATCACACTCAAGGTGAGAATGTTAACCATTACACCACTGATGAACCCACGATCTATCACTCAAGGTGAGAATGCTAACCATTACACCACTGATGAACCCACGATCTATCACACTCAAGGTGAGACTGCTAACTATTACACCACTGATGAACCCACGATCTATCAAACTCAAGGTGAGAATGCTAACCATTACACCACTGATGAACCCACGATCTATCAAACTCAAGGTGAGAATGCTAACCATTACACCACTGATGAACCCACGATCTATCACACTCAAGGTGAGACTGCTAACCATTACACCACTGATGAACCCACGATCTATCACACTCAAGGTGAGAATGCTAACCATTACACCACTGATGAACCCACGATCTATCACACACAAGGTGAGACTGCTAACCATTATACCACTGATGAACCCACGATCTATCACTCAAGGTGAGAATGCTAACTATTACACCACTGATGAACCAACGATCTATCACACTCAAGGTGAGAATGCTAACTACTACACTACCGATGAACCCACGATCTATCACACTCAAGGTGAGAATGCTAACCATTACACCACTGATGAACCCACGATCTATCACACTCAAGGTGAGAATGCTAACCATTACACCACTGATGAACCAACGATCTATCACACTCAAGGTGAGAATGCTAACTATTACACCACTGATGAACCTACGATCCATCACACTCAAGGTGAGAATGCTAACTATTACACCACTGATGAACCCACGATCTATCACACTCAAGGTGAGACTGCTAACCATTACACCACTGATGAACCCACGATCTATCACACTCAAGGTGAGAATGCTAACCATTACATCACTGATGAACCCACGATCTATCACACTCAAGGTGAGACTGCTAACCATTACACCACTGATGAACCCACGATCTATCACACTCAAGGTGAGAATGCTAACTACTACACTACCGATGAACCCACGATCTATCACACTCAAGGTGAGAATGCTAACCATTACACCACTGATGAACCCATGATCTATCACACTCAAGGTGAGAATGCTAACCATTACACCACTGATGAACCAACGATCTATCACACTCAAGGTGAGAATGCTAACTACTACACTACCGATGAACCCACGATCTATCACACTCAAGGTGAGAATGCTAACCATTACACCACTGATGAACCCACGATCTATCACACTCAAGGTGAGAATGCTAACCATTACACCACTGATGAACCCACGATCTATCACACTCAAGGTGAGAATGCTAACCATTACACCACTGATGAACCCACGATCTATCACACTCAAGGTGAGACTGCTAACCATTACACCACTGATGAACCCACGATCTATCAAACTCAAGGTGAGAATGCTAACCATTACACCACTGATGAACCCACGATTTACCACACACAAGGTGAGACTGCTAACCATTACACCACTGATGAACCCACGATCTATCACTCAAGGTGAGAATGCTAACCATTACACCACTGATGAACCCACGATCTATCACACTCAAGGTGAGAATGCTAACTACTACACTACCGATGAACCCACGATCTATCACACTCAAGGTGAGAATGTTAACCATTACACCACTGATGAACCCACGATCTATCACTCAAGGTGAGAATGCTAACCATTACACCACTGATGAACCCACGATCTATCACACTCAAGGTGAGACTGCTAACTATTACACCACTGATGAACCCACGATCTATCACACTCAAGGTGAGACTGCTAACTATTACACCACTGATGAACCCACGATCTATCACACACTCAAGGTGAGAATGCTAACCATTACACCACTGATGAACCCACGATCTATCACACTCAAGGTGAGAATGCTAACTATTACACCACTGATGAACCCACGATCTATCAAACTCAAGGTGAGAATGCTAACCATTACACCACTGATGAACCCACGATCTATCAAACTCAAGGTGAGAATGCTAACCATTACACCACTGATGAACCCACGATCTATCACACTCAAGGTGAGACTGCTAACCATTACACCACTGATGAACCCACGATCTATCACACTCAAGGTGAGAATGCTAACCATTACACCACTGATGAACCCACGATCTATCACACACAAGGTGAGACTGCTAACCATTATACCACTGATGAACCCACGATCTATCACTCAAGGTGAGAATGCTAACTATTACACCACTGATGAACCAACGATCTATCACACTCAAGGTGAGAATGCTAACTACTACACTACCGATGAACCCACGATCTATCACACTCAAGGTGAGAATGCTAACCATTACACCACTGATGAACCCACGATCTATCACACTCAAGGTGAGAATGCTAACCATTACACCACTGATGAACCAACGATCTATCACACTCAAGGTGAGAATGCTAACTATTACACCACTGATGAACCCACGATCTATCACACTCAAGGTGAGAATGCTAACCATTACACCACTGATGAACCCACGATCTATCACACTCAAGGTGAGACTGCTAACCATTACACCACTGATGAACCCACGATCTATCAAACTCAAGGTGAGAATGCTAACCATTACACCACTGATGAACCCACGATCTATCAAACTCAAGGTGAGAATGCTAACCATTACACCACTGATGAACCCACGATCTATCACTCAAGGTGAGAATGCTAACCATTACACCACTGATGAACCCACGATCTATCACACTCAAGGTGAGAATGCTAACTACTACACTACCGATGAACCCACGATCTATCACACTCAAGGTGAGAATGTTAACCATTACACCACTGATGAACCCACGATCTATCACTCAAGGTGAGAATGCTAACCATTACACCACTGATGAACCAACGATCTATCACACTCAAGGTGAGACTGCTAACTATTACACCACTGATGAACCCACGATCTATCACACTCAAGGTGAGACTGCTAACCATTACACCACTGATGAACCCACGATCTATCACACTCAAGGTGAGAATGCTAACTATTACACCACTGATGAACCCATGATCTATCAAACTCAAGGTGAGAATGCTAACCATTACACCACTGATGAACCCACGATCTATCAAACTCAAGGTGAGAATGCTAACCATTACACCACTGATGAACCCACGATCTATCACACTCAAGGTGAGACTGCTAACCATTACACCACTGATGAACCCACGATCTATCACACTCAAGGTGAGAATGCTAACCATTACACCACTGATGAACCCACGATCTATCACACACAAGGTGAGACTGCTAACCATTATACCACTGATGAACCCACGATCTATCACTCAAGGTGAGAATGCTAACTATTACACCACTGATGAACCCACGATCTATCACACTCAAGGTGAGAATGCTAACTACTACACTACCGATGAACCCACGATCTATCACACTCAAGGTGAGAATGCTAACCATTACACCACTGATGAACCCACGATCTATCACACTCAAGGTGAGAATGCTAACCATTACACCACTGATGAACCAACGATCTATCACACTCAAGGTGAGAATGCTAACTATTACACCACTGATGAACCTACGATCCATCACACTCAAGGTGAGAATGCTAACTATTACACCACTGATGAACCCACGATCTATCACACTCAAGGTGAGACTGCTAACCATTACACCACTGATGAACCCACGATCTATCACACTCAAGGTGAGAATGCTAACCATTACATCACTGATGAACCCACGATCTATCACACTCAAGGTGAGACTGCTAACCATTACACCACTGATGAACCCACGATCTATCACACTCAAGGTGAGAATGCTAACTACTACACTACCGATGAACCCACGATCTATCACACTCAAGGTGAGAATGCTAACCATTACACCACTGATGAACCCATGATCTATCACACTCAAGGTGAGAATGCTAACCATTACACCACTGATGAACCAACGATCTATCACACTCAAGGTGAGAATGCTAACTACTACACTACCGATGAACCCACGATCTATCACACTCAAGGTGAGAATGCTAACCATTACACCACTGATGAACCCACGATCTATCACACTCAAGGTGAGAATGCTAACCATTACACCACTGATGAACCCACGATCTATCACACTCAAGGTGAGAATGCTAACCATTACACCACTGATGAACCCACGATCTATCACACTCAAGGTGAGATTGCTAACCATTACACCACTGATGAACCCACGATCTATCAAACTCAAGGTGAGAATGCTAACCATTACACCACTGATGAACCCACGATTTATCACACACAAGGTGAGACTGCTAACCATTACACCACTGATGAACCCACGATCTATCACTCAAGGTGAGAATGCTAACCATTACACCACTGATGAACCCACGATCTATCACACTCAAGGTGAGAATGCTAACTACTACACTACCGATGAACCCACGATCTATCACACTCAAGGTGAGAATGTTAACCATTACACCACTGATGAACCCACGATCTATCACACTCAAGGTGAGAATGCTAACCATTACACCACTGATGAACCCACGATCTATCACACTCAAGGTGAGACTGCTAACTATTACACCACTGATGAACCCACGATCTATCACACTCAAGGTGAGACTGCTAACTATTACACCACTGATGAACCCACGATCTATCACACTCAAGGTGAGAATGCTAACCATTACACCACTGATGAACCCACGATCTATCAAACTCAAGGTGAGAATGCTAACCATTACACCACTGATGAACCCACGATCTATCACACTCAAGGTGAGACTGCTAACCATTACACCACTGATGAACCCACGATCTATCACACTCAAGGTGAGAATGCTAACCATTACACCACTGATGAACCCACGATCTATCACACACAAGGTGAGACTGCTAACCATTATACCACTGATGAACCCACGATCTATCACTCAAGGTGAGAATGCTAACTATTACACCACTGATGAACCAACGATCTATCACACTCAAGGTGAGAATGCTAACTACTACACTACCGATGAACCCACGATCTATCACACTCAAGGTGAGAATGTTAACCATTACACCACTGATGAACCCACGATCTATCACTCAAGGTGAGAATGCTAACCATTACACCACTGATGAACCCACGATCTATCACACTCAAGGTGAGACTGCTAACTATTACACCACTGATGAACCCACGATCTATCAAACTCAAGGTGAGAATGCTAACCATTACACCACTGATGAACCCACGATCTATCAAACTCAAGGTGAGAATGCTAACCATTACACCACTGATGAACCCACGATCTATCACACTCAAGGTGAGACTGCTAACCATTACACCACTGATGAACCCACGATCTATCACACTCAAGGTGAGAATGCTAACCATTACACCACTGATGAACCCACGATCTATCACACACAAGGTGAGACTGCTAACCATTATACCACTGATGAACCCACGATCTATCACTCAAGGTGAGAATGCTAACTATTACACCACTGATGAACCAACGATCTATCACACTCAAGGTGAGAATGCTAACTACTACACTACCGATGAACCCACGATCTATCACACTCAAGGTGAGAATGCTAACCATTACACCACTGATGAACCCACGATCTATCACACTCAAGGTGAGAATGCTAACCATTACACCACTGATGAACCAACGATCTATCACACTCAAGGTGAGAATGCTAACTATTACACCACTGATGAACCTACGATCCATCACACTCAAGGTGAGAATGCTAACTATTACACCACTGATGAACCCACGATCTATCACACTCAAGGTGAGACTGCTAACCATTACACCACTGATGAACCCACGATCTATCACACTCAAGGTGAGAATGCTAACCATTACATCACTGATGAACCCACGATCTATCACACTCAAGGTGAGACTGCTAACCATTACACCACTGATGAACCCACGATCTATCACACTCAAGGTGAGAATGCTAACTACTACACTACCGATGAACCCACGATCTATCACACTCAAGGTGAGAATGCTAACCATTACACCACTGATGAACCCATGATCTATCACACTCAAGGTGAGAATGCTAACCATTACACCACTGATGAACCAACGATCTATCACACTCAAGGTGAGAATGCTAACTACTACACTACCGATGAACCCACGATCTATCACACTCAAGGTGAGAATGCTAACCATTACACCACTGATGAACCCACGATCTATCACACTCAAGGTGAGAATGCTAACCATTACACCACTGATGAACCCACGATCTATCACACTCAAGGTGAGAATGCTAACCATTACACCACTGATGAACCCACGATCTATCACACTCAAGGTGAGACTGCTAACCATTACACCACTGATGAACCCACGATCTATCAAACTCAAGGTGAGAATGCTAACCATTACACCACTGATGAACCCACGATTTACCACACACAAGGTGAGACTGCTAACCATTACACCACTGATGAACCCACGATCTATCACTCAAGGTGAGAATGCTAACCATTACACCACTGATGAACCCACGATCTATCACACTCAAGGTGAGAATGCTAACTACTACACTACCGATGAACCCACGATCTATCACACTCAAGGTGAGAATGTTAACCATTACACCACTGATGAACCCACGATCTATCACTCAAGGTGAGAATGCTAACCATTACACCACTGATGAACCCACGATCTATCACACTCAAGGTGAGACTGCTAACTATTACACCACTGATGAACCCACGATCTATCACACTCAAGGTGAGACTGCTAACTATTACACCACTGATGAACCCACGATCTATCACACACTCAAGGTGAGAATGCTAACCATTACACCACTGATGAACCCACGATCTATCACACTCAAGGTGAGAATGCTAACTATTACACCACTGATGAACCCACGATCTATCAAACTCAAGGTGAGAATGCTAACCATTACACCACTGATGAACCCACGATCTATCAAACTCAAGGTGAGAATGCTAACCATTACACCACTGATGAACCCACGATCTATCACACTCAAGGTGAGACTGCTAACCATTACACCACTGATGAACCCACGATCTATCACACTCAAGGTGAGAATGCTAACCATTACACCACTGATGAACCCACGATCTATCACACACAAGGTGAGACTGCTAACCATTATACCACTGATGAACCCACGATCTATCACTCAAGGTGAGAATGCTAACTATTACACCACTGATGAACCAACGATCTATCACACTCAAGGTGAGAATGCTAACTACTACACTACCGATGAACCCACGATCTATCACACTCAAGGTGAGAATGCTAACCATTACACCACTGATGAACCCACGATCTATCACACTCAAGGTGAGAATGCTAACCATTACACCACTGATGAACCAACGATCTATCACACTCAAGGTGAGAATGCTAACTATTACACCACTGATGAACCTACGATCCATCACACTCAAGGTGAGAATGCTAACTATTACACCACTGATGAACCCACGATCTATCACACTCAAGGTGAGACTGCTAACCATTACACCACTGATGAACCCACGATCTATCACACTCAAGGTGAGAATGCTAACCATTACATCACTGATGAACCCACGATCTATCACACTCAAGGTGAGACTGCTAACCATTACACCACTGATGAACCCACGATCTATCACACTCAAGGTGAGAATGCTAACTATTACATCACTGATGTGGTTTCATGTCACACAAATACATGTACAATGTAAAAAATGTCACACAAATACATGTACAATGTAAAAAATGTCACACAAATACATGTACAATGTAAAAAATGTCACACAAATACATGTACAATGCAAAAAATGTCACACAAATACATGTACAATGTAAAAAATGTCACACAAATACATGTACAATGCAAAAAATGTCACACAAATACATGTACAATGTAAAAAATGTCACACAAATACATGTACAATGCAAAAAATGTCACACAAATACATGTACAATGTAAAAAATGTCACACAAATACATGTACAATGTAAAAAATGTCACACAAATACATGTACAATGCAAAAAATGTCACACAAATACATGTACAATGTAAAAAAAAGCACACAAATACATGTACAATGTAAAAAATGTCACACAAATACATGTACAATGTAAAAAATGTCACACAAATACATGTACAATGCAAAAAATGTCACATAAATACATGTACAATGCAAAAAATGTCACACAAATACATGTACAATGTCAACTAGAGGCTCAGTCCAGCCTGTGTCACTCACCTGTCAGATCAACCAGAAAGAAGCATTGCCTATCGTGGCCATGTTTGTAAATATTCGGGACAAAATGAGCAATTGGTAGAGAATACCTTCCATAGATGCTTCCTACCAAGTTTCGGTTCATTTGGCCAATCAGTTTCAGAGGAGAAGATTTTTAGAAATCAACTACTCAAAAACAAGAATTGACTACGGTGGCCATGTTAGTTAATGAATCGGAATGAAATGAGCAATATTAATAGCCAGGAACCTTCCATAGATGCTTCCTATCAAGTTTCAGTTCATTTGGCCAAGCGGTTTCAGAGAAGATTTTTTCAGAAATCGACCAACCAGAAACAAGAATTGTCAATGGCAGCAATGTTTGTACATGGATCGGGACTAAATGAGCAATTTTTATAGAGGACCTTCCATAGATGCTTCCTACAAAGTTACGGTTCATTTGGCCAAGCAGTTTCAGAGGAGGAGATTAAAATGTGAAAAGTTAACAGACGATGGAAGGACACCAAGTGATGGCAAAAGCTCACATTGTCTTTGGCAAGGTGAGCTAAAAATGCCACACAAATACATTTGCATGGATGGCATTTGGAAACCTAAACTAGAGGCTCAGTGGGCTGAGCCTGTGTCGCTCACCTTTCATTCTGCTTTGAGGAAACTTAATACAGAATCTTCCATACATGTAGATGCTTCCTACCAAGTTTCGGTTCATATGGCTAAGCACTAACACAGTTTCAAAGGAGAAGATTTTTTAGAACTCTACCAATCAGAAACAAGAATTGCATGTGGTGGCCATGTTTGCTAACCGATCGGGACGAAATGAGCAATCTTCATAGAGGACATTCCATAGATGCTTCCTACCAAGTTTCGGTGGTAGCCATGTTTGTTAACCGATCGGGACGAAATGAGCAATCTTCATAGAGGACATTCCATAGATGATTCCTACCAAGTTTCGGTGGTAGCCATGTTTGTTAACCGATCAGGACGAAATGAGCAATCTTCATAGAGGACATTCCATAGATGCTTCCTACCATGTTTCGCTTCATTTGGCCAAGCGGTTTCAGAGGAGAAGATTTAAAAAAATTGGCCAATCACAAAACAAGAATTGCCTGTGGTGGCCATGTTTGGTAATGGATCATAACAAAATGTGCACTCTTTAGAGAGGATCTTCCATAGATGCTTCCTACCAAGTTTCAGTTCATTTGGCCGAGGGTTTTCAGAGGAGAAGATTAAAATGTGAAAAGTAAACGGATGACAGACGAGACGACGGACACCAAGTGATGGCAAAAGTTCATATTGCCTTTGGCAAGGTTTGCTAAAAAGAATATTAAAATGTGAATACCTACTTGTAATGTATAGAATAAACATGTTACACTACATCAGCATTAGTTAATTTCTAAGGGAGATAAAGGCAAGAGTTATCTTTCTTTTAACAGAAGAGAAGATTTTTTAGAAATCAACCAATCAGAAACAAGAATTAACCAATCGGGACAAAATGAGCATTCTTTATAGAGGACATTCCATAAATGCTTCCTACCAATTTTCGGTTTATTTGGCCAAGCGGTTTCAGAGGAGAAGATTTAAAAAAATCGGTCAATCAGAAACGAGAATTGCCTGTGGCGGCCATGTTTGTTAATGGATTGGGACGAAATGAGCAATCTTTACAGAGGACCTTCCATAGATGCTTCCTACCAAGTTTCGGTTCATTTGGTCAAACGGTTTCAGAGGAGAAGATTTTTAAAAATCGGCCACTCAGAAACAAGAATTGCCTGTAACGGCCATGTTTGCTCATGGATTGGGACGAAATGAGCAATCTTTATAGAGGACATTTCATAGATGCTTCCTACCAAGTTTCAGTTCATTTGGCTGAAGGGTTTCAGAGGAGAAGAATAAAACCATGGACTACAGACGCCAAGTGATGGCAAAAGCTCACATTGCCTTTGGCAAAGTGAGCTAAAAATCAGTTTAAGAGAAATTTTATCAATTAGTGTGACGCATGACGACTCTAAGACAATGGATAGTGATCTCTGCTCTGAAATACAGAACTGCTATAAAAGCGCTTTCCTTTACTTGCATTTGTGTCCAAATGTAATGTTGGATAGTCTCTCATGTTCATTTACATCCATATCCTTTCTTACTAATTAATCTGCTAGAGAGGCTACGAAAATGTGATTGAAAATTAAATATGACAAAAGAGATTTACTTTAGGTTCCCAGTTAAGATACTTCTTGGCTCTAGAGATATCTGGTTTTCTTTTTCTTGGATCATCAGTCATGGCAGGTTTATGAACAATCTCACTAGTAGCACCTGTTAAATACAATAACATTAACTACTTCACTGATCATATCAATTATGTAAAGTTTAAACAGTGATGGTCAACAAATCCACCAATATCAACAAAAACAAACAATCACATCTTAAACCATTGAATCTTGATAATTGGACATCCAATGGCAAGACAGATATGATCAAAAAACAAAAACTCCATATATTGGGTTCCACTAAAAAATATTACTATTACAAAAATACTGAGTTATTTATGAATTAAGTTGACAAAGTTAATTATTATTGTAATAATACAAATTATAACTTCAAATGTCATTATTCTCTATAGTTATTGTAATAATACAAATTATAACTTCAAATGTCATTATTCTCTATAGTTATTGTAATAATACAAATTATAACTTCAAATGTCATTATTCTCTATAGTTATTGTAATAATACAAATTATAACTTCAAATGTCATTATTCTCTATAGTTATTGTAATAATACAAAATATAACTTCAAATGTCAAAACTCTCTATAGTTATTGTAATAATACAAATTATAACTTCAAATGTCATTATTCTCTATAGTTATTGTAATAATACAAATTATAACTTCAAATGTCATTATTCTCTATAGTTATTGTAATAATACAAATTATAACTTCAAATGTCATTACTCTCTATAGTTATTGTAATAATACAAATTATAACTTCAAATGTCATTATTCTCTATAGTTATTGTAATAATACAAATTATAACTTCAAATGTCATTATTCTCTATAGTTATTGTAATAATACAAAATATAACTTCAAATGTCATTACTCTCTATAGTTATTGTAATAATACAAATTATAACTTCAA
The DNA here is from genome assembly GCA_963383655.1 of Bathymodiolus septemdierum. Classification (NCBI taxonomy): domain Eukaryota; kingdom Metazoa; phylum Mollusca; class Bivalvia; order Mytilida; family Modiolidae; genus Bathymodiolus; species Bathymodiolus septemdierum. Next base: position 1,298,820 of record OY726519.1, read on the forward strand.
ATGTCATTATTCTCTATAGTTATTGTAATAATACAAATTATAACTTCAAATGTCATTATTCTCTATAGTTATTGTAATAATACAAATTATAACTTCAAATGTCATTACTCTCTATAGTTATTGTAATAATACAAATTATAACTTCAAATGTCATTATTCTCTATAGTTATTGTAATAATACAAATTATAACTTCAAATGTCATTATTCTCTATAGTTATTGTAATAATACAAAATATAACTTCAAATGTCATTACTCTCTATAGTTATTGTAATAATACAAATTATAACTTCAAATGTCATTATTCTCTATAGTTATTGTAATAATACAAAATATAACTTCAAATGTCATTACTCTCTATAGTTATTGTAATAATACAAATTATAACTTCAAATGTCATTATTCTCTATAGTTATTGTAATAATACAAATTATAACTTCAAATGTCATTACTCTCTATAGTTATTGTAATAATACAAATTATAACTTCAAATGTCATTATTCTCTATAGTTATTGTAATAATACAAAATATAACTTCAAATGTCATTACTCTCTATAGTTATTGTAATAATACAAATTATAACTTCAAATGTCATTATTCTCTATAGTTATTGTAATAATACAAAATATAACTTCAAATGTCATTACTCTCTATAGTTATTGTAATAATACAAATTATAACTTCAAATGTCATTATTCTCTATAGTTATTGTAATAATACAAATTATAACTTCAAATGTCATTACTCTCTATAGTTATTGTAATAATACAAATTATAACTTCAAATGTCATTACTCTCTATAGTTATTGTAATAATACAAATTATAACTTCTAATGTCATTACTCTCTATAGTTATTGTAATAATACAAATTATAACTTCAAATGTCATTATTCTCTATAGTTATTGTAATAATACAAATTATAACTTCAAATGTCATTACTCTCTATAGTTATTGTAATAATACAAATTATAACTTCAAATGTCATTATTCTCTATAGTTATTGTAATAATACAAATTATAACTTCTAATGTCATTACTCTCTATAGTTATTGTAATAATACAAATTATAACTTCAAATGTCATTACTCTCTATAGCTATTCTAGGAATTGTTTCGATTCACACAAGTTTGTAAATGTTTGAGAAAATGCTTTTTAGTCATATTGCCCAAGTTAAACAATGTCCTGTGGTGACTGCCAATTCAGTTCTTTCACACTGACATGGTTTATTAAATATATTTATTCTTGAAATTTACAGTTCCTAAATAATGAAATTGATTAATACTTAGGTTCTCATCCCTGGCTATCTGGTTTATGTCCATTGGTTTTTTTTTGGTCTCAATTTAAAAAAAAAATTATATGTCTTTCCAATCTTCAGACTTTAAGTGTACATGATGAAGGTGATTCCAGAAACATGTCATGTACACTACATCAGACATGTCTTTCCTATCTTCAGACTTTAAGTGTACATGATGAAGGTGATTACAGAAACATGTCATGTACACTACATCAGACATGTCTTTCCTATCTTCAGACTTTAAGTGTACATGATGAAGGTGATTACAGAAACATGTCATGTACACTACATCAGATATGTCTTTCCTATCTTCAGACTTTAAGTGTACATGATGAAGGTGATTACAGAAACATGTCATGTACACTACATCAGATATGTCTTTCCTATCTTCACACTTTAAGTGTACATGATGAAGGTGATTACAGAAACATGTCATGTACACTACATCAGATAAGTCTTTCCTATCTTCACACTTTAAGTGTACATGATGAAGGTGATTCCAGAAACATGTCATGTACACTACATCAGACATGTCTTTCTAATCTTCAGACTTTAAGTGTACATGATGAAGGTGATTCCAGAAACATGTCATGTACACTACATCAGATATGTCTTTCTAATCTTCAGACTTTAAGTGTACATGATGAAGGTGATTACAGAAACATGTCATGTACATTACATCAGATAAGTCTTTCTAATCTTCAGACTTTAAGTGTACATGATGAAGGTGATTACAGAAACATGTCATGTACACTACATCAGATAAGTCTTTCCTATCTTCACACTTTAAGTGTACATGATGAAGGTGATTACAGAAACATGTCATGTACACTACATCAGACATGTCTTTCCTATCTTCAGACTTTAAGTGTACATGATGAAGGTGATTCCAGAAACATGTCATGTACACTACATCAGACATGTCTTTCCTATCTTCAGACTTTAAGTGTACATGATGAAGGTGATTACAGAAACATGTCATGTACACTACATCAGACATGTCTTTCCTATCTTCAGACTTTAAGTGTACATGATGAAGGTGATTACAGAAACATGTCATGTACACTACATCAGACATGTCTTTCCTATCTTCACACTTTAAGTGTACATGATGAAGGTGATTACAGAAACATGTCATGTACATTACATCAGATAAGTCTTTCTAATCTTCAGACTTTAAGTGTACATGATGAAGGTGATTACAGAAACATGTCATGTACACTACATCAGATAAGTCTTTCCTATCTTCACACTTTAAGTGTACATGATGAAGGTGATTACAGAAACATGTCATGTACACTACATCAGATATGTCTTTCCTATCTTCACACTTTAAGTGTACATGATGAAGGTGATTACAGAAACATGTCATGTACACTACATCAGATATGTCTTTCCTATCTTCACACTTTAAGTGTACATGATGAAGGTGATTACAGAAACATGTCATGTACACTACATCAGATATGTCTTTCTAATCTTCAGACTTTAAGTGTACATGATGAAGGTGATTACAGAAACATGTCATGTACACTACATCAGATAAGTCTTTCCTATCTTCACACATTAAGTGTACATGATGAAGGTGATTACAGAAACATGTCATGTACACTACATCAGATATGTCTTTCCTATCTTCACACTTTAAGTGTACATGATGAACGTGATTACAGAAACATGTCATGTACACTACATCAGATAAGTCTTTCCTATCTTCAGACTTTAAGTGTACATGATGAAGGTGATTACAGAAACATGTCATGTACACTACATCAGATATGTCTTTCCTATTTTCACACTTTAAGTGTACATGACGAAGGTGATTCCAGAAACATGTCATGTACACTATATTAGATAAGTCTTTCCTATCTTCAGACTTTAAGTGTACATGATGAAGGTGATTACAGAAACATGTCATGTACACTACATCAGATATGTCTTTCCTATCTTCACACTTTAAGTGTACATGATGAAGGTGATTACAGAAACATGTCATGTACACTACATCAGATAAGTCTTTCCTATCTTCAGACTTTAAGTGTACATGATGAAGGTGATTCCAGAAACATGTCATGTACACTACATCAGACATGTCTTTCTAATCTTCAGACTTTAAGTGTACATGATGAAGGTGATTCCAGAAACATGTCATGTACACTACATCAGATATGTCTTTCCTATCTTCAGACTTTAAGTGTACATGATGAAGGTGATTCCAGAAACATGTCATGTACACTACATCAGATATGTCTTTCCTATCTTCAGACTTTAAGTGTACACGATGAAGGTGATTCCAGAAACATGTCATGTACACTACATCAGATAAGTCTTTCCTATCTTCAGACTTTAAGTGTACATGATGAAGGTGATTCCAGAAACATGTCATGTACACTACATCAGATATGTCTTTCTTATCTTCAGACTTTAAGTGTACATGATGAAGGTGATTCCAGAAACATGTCATGTACACTACATCAGACATGTCTTTCTAATCTTCAGACTTTAAGTGTACATGATGAAGGTGATTCCAGAAACATGTCATGTACACTACATCAGATATATCTTTCTAATCTTCAGACTTTAAGTGTACATGATGAAGGTGATTCCAGAAACATGTCATGTACACTACATCAGATATGTCTTTCTAATCTTCAGACTTTAAGTGTACATGATGAAGGTGATTCCAGAAACGTGTCATGTACACTACATCAGATAAGTCTTTCTAATCTTCAGACTTTAAGTGTACATGATGAAGGTGATTCCAGAAACGTGTCATGTACACTACATCAGATATGTCTTTCCTATCTTCAGACTTTAAGTGTACATGATGAAGGTGATTACAGAAACATGTCATGTACACTACATCAGATAAGTCTTTCTAATCTTCAGACTTTAAGTGTACATGATGAAGGTGATTCCAGAAACATGTCATGTACACTACATCAGATATGTCTTTCCTATCTTCACACTTTAAGTGTACATGATGAAGGTGATTACAGAAACATGTCATGTACACTACATCAGACATGTCTTTCCTATCTTCAGACTTTAAGTGTACATGATGAAGGTGATTACAGAAACATGTCATGTACACTACATCAGATATGTCTTTCTAATCTTCAGACTTTAAGTGTACATGATGAAGGTGATTACAGAAACATGTCATGTACACTACATCAGATATGTCTTTCCTATCTTCACACTTTAAGTGTACATGATGAAGGTGATTACAGAAACATGTCATGTACACTACATCAGACATGTCTTTCCTATCTTCAGACTTTAAGTGTACATGATGAAGGTGATTCCAGAAACATGTCATGTACACTACATCAGACATGTCTTTCTAATCTTCAGACTTTAAGTGTACATGATGAAGGTGATTCCAGAAACATGTCATGTACACTACATCAGATATGTCTTTCTAATCTTCAGACTTTAAGTGTACATGATGAAGGTGATTACAGAAACATGTCATGTACATTACATCAGATAAGTCTTTCTAATCTTCAGACTTTAAGTGTACATGATGAAGGTGATTACAGAAACATGTCATGTACACTACATCAGATAAGTCTTTCCTATCTTCACACTTTAAGTGTACATGATGAAGGTGATTACAGAAACATGTCATGTACACTACATCAGACATGTCTTTCCTATCTTCAGACTTTAAGTGTACATGATGAAGGTGATTCCAGAAACATGTCATGTACACTACATCAGACATGTCTTTCCTATCTTCAGACTTTAAGTGTACATGATGAAGGTGATTACAGAAACATGTCATGTACACTACATCAGACATGTCTTTCCTATCTTCAGACTTTAAGTGTACATGATGAAGGTGATTACAGAAACATGTCATGTACACTACATCAGACATGTCTTTCCTATCTTCACACTTTAAGTGTACATGATGAAGGTGATTACAGAAACATGTCATGTACATTACATCAGATAAGTCTTTCTAATCTTCAGACTTTAAGTGTACATGATGAAGGTGATTACAGAAACATGTCATGTACACTACATCAGATAAGTCTTTCCTATCTTCACACTTTAAGTGTACATGATGAAGGTGATTACAGAAACATGTCATGTACACTACATCAGATATGTCTTTCCTATCTTCACACTTTAAGTGTACATGATGAAGGTGATTACAGAAACATGTCATGTACACTACATCAGATATGTCTTTCCTATCTTCACACTTTAAGTGTACATGATGAAGGTGATTACAGAAACATGTCATGTACACTACATCAGATATGTCTTTCTAATCTTCAGACTTTAAGTGTACATGATGAAGGTGATTACAGAAACATGTCATGTACACTACATCAGATAAGTCTTTCCTATCTTCACACATTAAGTGTACATGATGAAGGTGATTACAGAAACATGTCATGTACACTACATCAGATATGTCTTTCCTATCTTCACACTTTAAGTGTACATGATGAACGTGATTACAGAAACATGTCATGTACACTACATCAGATAAGTCTTTCCTATCTTCAGACTTTAAGTGTACATGATGAAGGTGATTACAGAAACATGTCATGTACACTACATCAGATATGTCTTTCCTATTTTCACACTTTAAGTGTACATGACGAAGGTGATTCCAGAAACATGTCATGTACACTATATTAGATAAGTCTTTCCTATCTTCAGACTTTAAGTGTACATGATGAAGGTGATTACAGAAACATGTCATGTACACTACATCAGATATGTCTTTCCTATCTTCACACTTTAAGTGTACATGATGAAGGTGATTACAGAAACATGTCATGTACACTACATCAGATAAGTCTTTCCTATCTTCAGACTTTAAGTGTACATGATGAAGGTGATTCCAGAAACATGTCATGTACACTACATCAGACATGTCTTTCTAATCTTCAGACTTTAAGTGTACATGATGAAGGTGATTCCAGAAACATGTCATGTACACTACATCAGATATGTCTTTCCTATCTTCAGACTTTAAGTGTACATGATGAAGGTGATTCCAGAAACATGTCATGTACACTACATCAGATATGTCTTTCCTATCTTCAGACTTTAAGTGTACACGATGAAGGTGATTCCAGAAACATGTCATGTACACTACATCAGATAAGTCTTTCCTATCTTCAGACTTTAAGTGTACATGATGAAGGTGATTCCAGAAACATGTCATGTACACTACATCAGATATGTCTTTCTTATCTTCAGACTTTAAGTGTACATGATGAAGGTGATTCCAGAAACATGTCATGTACACTACATCAGACATGTCTTTCTAATCTTCAGACTTTAAGTGTACATGATGAAGGTGATTCCAGAAACATGTCATGTACACTACATCAGATATATCTTTCTAATCTTCAGACTTTAAGTGTACATGATGAAGGTGATTCCAGAAACATGTCATGTACACTACATCAGATATGTCTTTCTAATCTTCAGACTTTAAGTGTACATGATGAAGGTGATTCCAGAAACGTGTCATGTACACTACATCAGATAAGTCTTTCTAATCTTCAGACTTTAAGTGTACATGATGAAGGTGATTCCAGAAACGTGTCATGTACACTACATCAGATATGTCTTTCCTATCTTCAGACTTTAAGTGTACATGATGAAGGTGATTACAGAAACATGTCATGTACACTACATCAGATAAGTCTTTCTAATCTTCAGACTTTAAGTGTACATGATGAAGGTGATTCCAGAAACATGTCATGTACACTACATCAGATATGTCTTTCCTATCTTCACACTTTAAGTGTACATGATGAAGGTGATTACAGAAACATGTCATGTACACTACATCAGACATGTCTTTCCTATCTTCAGACTTTAAGTGTACATGATGAAGGTGATTCCAGAAACGTGTCATGTACACTACATCAGATAAGTCTTTCCTATCTTCAGACTTTAAGTGTACATGATGAAGGTGATTCCAGAAACATGTCATGTACACTACATCAGATATGTCTTTCCTATCTTCAGACTTTAAGTGTACATGATGAAGGTGATTCCAGAAACGTGTCATGTACACTACATCAGACATGTCTTTCCTATCTTCAGACTTTAAGTGTACATGATGAAGGTGATTCCAGAAACGTGTCATGTACACTACATCAGATATGTCTTTCTAATCTTCAGACTTTAAGTGTACATGATGAAGGTGATTCCAGAAACGTGGCATGTACACTACATCAGATGTCTTTCCTATCTTCAGACTTTAAGTGTACATGATGAAGGTGATTCCAGAAACATGTCATGTACACTACATCAGATATATCTTTCTAATCTTCAGACTTTAAGTGTACATGATGAAGGTGATTCCAGAAACATGTCATGTACACTACATCAGATATGTCTTTCCTATCTTCACACTTTAAGTGTACATGATGAAGGTGATTACAGAAACATGTCATGTACACTACATCAGACATGTCTTTCCTATCTTCAGACTTTAAGTGTACATGATGAAGGTGATTCCAGAAACGTGTCATGTACACTACATCAGATATATCTTTCTAATCTTCAGACTTTAAGTGTACATGATGAAGGTGATTCCAGAAACATGTCATGTACACTACATCAGATATGTCTTTCTAATCTTCAGACTTTAAGTGTACATGATGAAGGTGATTCCAGAAACGTGTCATGTACACTACATCAGATAAGTCTTTCCTATCTTCAGACTTTAAGTGTACATGATGAAGGTGATTCCAGAAACGTGTCATGTACACTACATCAGATATGTCTTTCTAATCTTCAGACTTTAAGTGTACATGATGAAGGTGATTCCAGAAACGTGTCATGTACACTACATCAGATATGTCTTTCCTATCTTCAGACTTTAAGTGTACATGATGAAGGTGATTCCAGAAACGTGTCATGTACACTACATCAGATATGTCTTTCTAATCTTCAGACTTTAAGTGTACATGATGAAGGTGATTCCAGAAACGTGTCATGTACACTACATCAGATAAGTCTTTCCTATCTTCAGACTTTAAGTGTACATGATGAAGGTGATTCCAGAAACATGTCATGTACACTACATCAGATAAGTCTTTCCTATCTTCAGACTTTAAGTGTACATGATGAAGGTGATTCCAGAAACGTGTCATGTACACTACATCAGATATGTCTTTCTAATCTTCAGACTTTAAGTGTACATGATGAAGGTGATTCCAGAAACATGTCATGTACACTACATCAGATATGTCTTTCCTATCTTCAGACTTTAAGTGTACATGATGAAGGTGATTCCAGAAACATGTCATGTACACTACATCAGATATGTCTTTCCTATCTTCACACTTTAAGTGTACATGATGAAGGTGATTCCAGAAACATGTCATGTACACTACATCAGATATATCTTTCTAATCTTCAGACTTTAAGTGTACATGATGAAGGTGATTCCAGAAACATGTCATGTACACTACATCAGATATGTCTTTCCTATCTTCAGACTTTAAGTGTACATGATGAAGGTGATTCCAGAAACGTGTCATGTACACTACATCAGATATGTCTTTCCTATCTTCAGACTTTAAGTGTACATGATGAAGGTGATTCCAGAAACATGTCATGTACACTACATCAGATATGTCTTTCCTATCTTCAGACTTTAAGTGTACATGATGAAGGTGATTCCAGAAACATGTCATGTACACTACATCAGATATGTCTTTCCTATCTTCACACTTTAAGTGTACATGATGAAGGTGATTCCAGAAACGTGTCATGTACACTACATCAGATATGTCTTTCCTATCTTCAGACTTTAAGTGTACATGATGAAGGTGATTCCAGAAACATGTCATGTACACTACATCAGATATATCTTTCTAATCTTCAGACTTTAAGTGTACATGATGAAGGTGATTCGAGAAACATGTCATGTACACTACATCAGATATGTTTTTCCTATCTTCACACTTTAAGTGTACATGATGAAGGTGATTCCAGAAACATGTCATGTACACTACATCAGATATGTCTTTCCTATCTTCACACTTTAAGTGTACATGATGAAGGTGATTCCAGAAACGTGTCATGTACACTACATCAGATATGTCTTTCTAATCTTCAGACTTTAAGTGTACATGATGAAGGTGATTCCAGAAACGTGTCATGTGCACTACATCAGATATGTCTTTCTAATCTTCACACTTTAAGTGTACATGATGAAGGTGATTCCAGAAACATGTCATGTACACTACATCAGATATGTCTTCCCTATCTTCAGACTTTAAGTGTACATGATGAAGGTGATTCCAGAAACATGTCATGTACTCTACATCAGATAAGTCTTTCTAATCTTCACACTTTAAGTGTACATGATGAAGGTGATTACAGAAACGTGTCATGTACACTACATCAGATATGTCTTTCCTATCTTCACACTTTAAGTGTACATGATGAAGGTGATTCCAGAAACGTGTCATGTACACTACATCAGATATGTCTTTCCTATCTTCAGACTTTAAGTGTACATGATGAAGGTGATTCCAGAAACATGTCATGTACACTACATCAGATATGTCTTTCCTATCTTCAGACTTTAAGTGTACATGATGAAGGTGATTCCAGAAACGTGTCATGTACACTACATCAGATATGTCTTTCCTATCTTCAGACTTTAAGTGTACATGATGAAGGTGATTCCAGAAACATGTCATGTACACTACATCAGATATGTCTTTCCTATCTTCAGACTTTAAGTGTACATGATGAAGGTGATTCCAGAAACGTGTCATGTACACTACATCAGATATGTCTTTCTAATCTTCACACTTTAAGTGTACATGATGAAGGTGATTCCAGAAACATGTCATGTACACTACATCAGACATGTCTTTCTAATCTTCAGACTTTAAGTGTACATGATGAAGGTGATTCCAGAAACGTGTCATGTACACTACATCAGATATGTCTTTCCTATCTTCAGACTTTAAGTGTACATGATGAAGGTGATTCCAGAAACATGTCATGTACACTACATCAGATATGTCTTTCTAATCTTCAGACTTTAAGTGTACATGATGAAGGTGATTCCAGAAACGTGTCATGTACACTACATCAGATAAGTCTTTCCTATCTTCAGACTTTAAGTGTACATGATGAAGGTGATTCCAGAAACGTGTCATGTACACTACATCAGATATGTCTTTCTAATCTTCAGACTTTAAGTGTACATGATGAAGGTGATTCCAGAAACATGTCATGTACACTACATCAGATATGTCTTTCCTATCTTCAGACTTTAAGTGTACATGATGAAGGTGATTCCAGAAACATGTCATGTACACTACATCAGATATGTCTTTCCTATCTTCAGACTTTAAGTGTACATGATGAAGGTGATTCCAGAAACATGTCATGTACACTACATCAGATATGTCTTTCCTATCTTCAGACTTTAAGTGTACATGATGAAGGTGATTCCAGAAACATGTCATGTACACTACATCAGACATGTCTTTCTAATCTTCAGACTTTAAGTGTACATGATGAAGGTGATTCCAGAAACGTGTCATGTACACTACATCAGACATGTCTTTCCTATCTTCAGACTTTAAGTGTACATGATGAAGGTGATTCTAGAAACATGTCATGTACACTACATCAGATATGTCTTTCTAATCTTCAGACTTTAAGTGTACATGATGAAGGTGATTCCAGAAACATGTCATGTACACTACATCAGATATGTCTTTCCTATCTTCAGACTTTAAGTGTACATGATGAAGGTGATTCCAGAAACGTGTCATGTACACTACATCAGATATGTCTTTCCTATCTTCAGACTTTAAGTGTACATGATGAAGGTGATTCCAGAAACATGTCATGTACACTACATCAGATATGTCTTTCCTATCTTCAGACTTTAAGTGTACATGATGAAGGTGATTCCAGAAACATGTCATGTACACTACATCAGATATGTCTTTCCTATCTTCAGACTTTAAGTGTACATGATGAAGGTGATTCCAGAAACATGTCATGTACACTACATCAGACATGTCTTTCTAATCTTCAGACTTTAAGTGTACATGATGAAGGTGATTCCAGAAACGTGTCATGTACACTACATCAGACATGTCTTTCCTATCTTCAGACTTTAAGTGTACATGATGAAGGTGATTCTAGAAACATGTCATGTACACTACATCAGATATGTCTTTCTAATCTTCAGACTTTAAGTGTACATGATGAAGGTGATTCCAGAAACATGTCATGTACACTACATCAGATATGTCTTTCCTATCTTCAGACTTTAAGTGTACATGATGAAGGTGATTCCAGAAACATGTCATGTACACTACATCAGATATGTCTTTCTAATCTTCAGACTTTAAGTGTACATGATGAAGGTGATTCCAGAAACATGTCATGTACACTACATCAGATATGTCTTTCCTATCTTCAGACTTTAAGTGTACATGATGAAGGTGATTCCAGAAACATGTCATGTACACTACATCAGATATGTCTTTCCAATCTTCAGACTTTAAGTGTACATGATGAAGGTGATTCCAGAAACGTGTCATGTACACTACATCAGATATGTCTTTCCTATCTTCAGACTTTAAGTGTACATGATGAAGGTGATTCCAGAAACGTGTCATGTACACTACATCAGATATGTCTTTCCAATCTTCAGACTTTAAGTGTACATGATGAAGGTGATTCCAGAAACGTGTCATGTACACTACATCAGACATGTCTTTCTAATCTTCAGACTTTAAGTGTACATGATGAAGGTGATTCCAGAAACGTGTCATGTACACTACATCAGATATGTCTTTCCTATCTTCAGACTTTAAGTGTACATGATGAAGGTGATTCCAGAAACGTGTCATGTACACTACATCAGATATGTCTTTCCTATCTTCACACTTTAAGTGTACATGATGAAGGTGATTCCAGAAACATGTCATGTACACTACATCAGACATGTCTTTCTAATCTTCAGACTTTAAGTGTACATGATGAAGGTGATTCCAGAAACGTGTCATGTACACTATATCAGATATGTCTTTCCTATCTTCAGACTTTAAGTGTACATGATGAAGGTGATTCCAGAAACGTGTCATGTACACTACATCAGATATATCTTTCTAATCTTCAGACTTTAAGTATACATGATGAAGGTGATTCCAGAAACATGTCATGTACACTACATCAGATATGTCTTTCCTATCTTCAGACTTTAAGTGTACATGATGAAGGTGATTCCAGAAACGTGTCATGTACACTACATCAGATATGTCTTTCTAATCTTCAGACTTTAAGTGTACATGATGAAGGTGATTCCAGAAACATGTCATGTACACTACATCAGATATGTCTTTCCTATCTTCAGACTTTAAGTGTACATGATGAAGGTGATTCCAGAAACGTGTCATGTACACTACATCAGATATGTCTTTCTAATCTTCAGACTTTAAGTGTACATGATGAAGGTGATTCCAGAAACATGTCATGTACACTACATCAGATATGTCTTTCCTATCTTCAGACTTTAAGTGTACATGATGAAGGTGATTCCAGAAACATGTCATGTACACTACATCAGACATGTCTTTCTAATCTTCAGACTTTAAGTGTACATGATGAAGGTGATTCCAGAAACGTGTCATGTACACTACATCAGACATGTCTTTCCTATCTTCAGACTTTAAGTGTACATGATGAAGGTGATTCTAGAAACATGTCATGTACACTACATCAGATATGTCTTTCTAATCTTCAGACTTTAAGTGTACATGATGAAGGTGATTCCAGAAACATGTCATGTACACTACATCAGATATGTCTTTCCTATCTTCAGACTTTAAGTGTACATGATGAAGGTGATTCCAGAAACATGTCATGTACACTACATCAGATATGTCTTTCCTATCTTCAGACTTTAAGTGTACATGATGAAGGTGATTCCAGAAACATGTCATGTACACTACATCAGATATGTCTTTCCTATCTTCAGACTTTAAGTGTACATGATGAAGGTGATTCCAGAAACATGTCATGTACACTACATCAGATATGTCTTTCCAATCTTCAGACTTTAAGTGTACATGATGAAGGTGATTCCAGAAACATGTCATGTACACTACATCAGATATGTCTTTCCTATCTTCAGACTTTAAGTGTACATGATGAAGGTGATTCCAGAAATGTGTCATGTACACTACATCAGATATGTATTTCCTATCTTCAGACTTTAAGTGTACATGATGTGTACTATGTCAGATATCTATGTATTAAGGTAGATATCATTTTTCATGTCATTTTTTAATTGTAACATACCAACTAATCCTTTGATCATTTTAGCAAATTCTGTAATGGTATATTCATCAGGATTACCAATGTTGACTGGGTAAGTAAAATTAGCATTCATCAGTTTGACTAAACCATCAACTAAGTCAGACACGTACTGGAAGGAACGTGTTTGTTTACCCTCTCCATAAATCTACAATCATAATTATTTATCTAAATTAGAATCAAATACATAAAATAGTCAAATTTGGTTACTGTTATTCTCCTTTATATAAAAATAGGTTGGTTTGGTTGGTTTGGTTTGATGGTGTTTAACAATATTTCAGCTATATCGTGGCAGTCAGTTTTATTGATGGAGGAAACCGGAGGACCCAGAGAAAACCACTGACCTGTCGCAAGTCACTGACAAACTTGATCACATAATGTTGTACACCTCGCCTTGATCATTACAAACTGTCTTCTTTAAACATTGTATTAAACACATTATTATATTCATTGAGTCTGAGAATGGTGAAGTCTATAAAATGTTTTATTCCACACAGTTTTAAATACATTTTGATGCAATCAAGCAAGATATTGTTGGCAAATATAACATCTATTTGCACAAGCTTTAGAAACGGGTAGAAAAGCAACCCTCTGAAAAGTTGTTCTGACCTGTTTCACTTAATACATTACTATAAAACTGTAAATATTTTGACAAAAGAACAGAGTATATTCTCTGTAACATCATAATACTATTATTGACAAAAGAACAGAGTATATTCTCTGTAACATCATAATACTATTATTGACAAAAGAACAGAGTATATTCTCTGTAACATCATAATACTATTATTGACAAAAGAACAGAGTATATTCTCTGTAACATCATAATACTATTATTGACAAAAGAACAGAGTATATTCTCTGTAACATCATAATACTATTATTGACAAAAGAACAGAGTATATTCTATGTAACATCATAATACTATTATTGACAAAAGAACAGAGTATATTCTCTGTAACATCATAATACTATTATTGACAAAAGAACAGAGTATATTCTCTGTAACATCATAATACTATTATTGACAAAAGAACAGAGTATATTCTATGTAACATCATAATACTATTATTGACAAAAGAACAGAGTATATTCTCTGTAACATCATAATACTATTATTGACAAAAGAACAGAGTATATTCTCTGTAACATCATAATACTATTATTGACAAAAGAACAGAGTATATTCTTTGTAACATCATAATACTATTATTGACAAAAGAACAGAGTATATTCTTTGTAACATCATAATACTATTATTGACAAAAGAACAGAGTATATTCTCTGTAACATCATAATACTATTATTGACAAAAGAACAGAGTATATTCTCTGTAACATCATAATACTATTATTGACAAAAGAACAGAGTATATTCTCTGTAACATCATAATACTATTATTGACAAAAGAACAGAGTATATTCTATGTAACATCATAATACTATTATTGACAAAAGAACAGAGTATATTCTCTGTAACATCATAATACTATTATTGACAAAAGAACAGAGTATATTCTCTGTAACATCATAATACTATTATTGACAAAAGAACAGAGTATATTCTCTGTAACATCATAATACTATTATTGACAAAAGAACAGAGTATATTCTCTGTAACATCATAATACTATTTTGTAGTTTTTTGTTATACTTACTGTAATGGGTTTATTTTGTAAAGCCTGCAAGATGAAGTTACTGACTACTCTGCCATCATTAAGATGCATTCTGGGACCAAATGTGTTAAAGATTCTAGCTACTCTGACTTCTGTACCATCCTATAAATAGACAGATCTTAGATTTGATTGATTTTGATTTGATTTTTTTGTGTTTAATGCCATTTTCAGCTATATCATGGCGACCAGTTTTAGTGGTGGAAGAAGTCGGAGTACCCAGAGAGAACCACCGACCATGGGCAAGCAACTGGTAATCTTTATCACTTGCGGCTGCGAGTCGAGTGCACCCTTTTTTGTAATTGACAGAAATTAGAGATAAAGATAATAAACTATAAATCATAAATCATATCTTTTCTTCATACCATTTCTTCATATCTTTTCTCAATTTTTTTTTTTTGCATTTTTTAATCTTTAGATAGAGGGTAAAATTCAGTTCAATCAAATATTTCAATAAAGTTGTCAAAGAGGTGATTGTTTCAAGTCATCTAGTCAATTCTGCTAGTAATAATCTTAAGCACTAGCAAGATAAAGGCAAATAGAAATATAAACTAGTAATTTGCCAGGTTGCTAGCATTTATTTCGAGCCCTGAACATAGCACAGATATCATCATATTTTCCTTTAAATTTGATTTTCTTTCAACTGATTTGATGATTTACCTGTTTGTGATAAGCATAACACATGGTTTCAGCGACTCGTTTACCCTCGTCGTAACAAGCTCGAGGGCCTATAGGGTTTACATGTCCCCAGTATTCCTCAGTTTGTGGATGGATTTCTGGATCTGAAGATATCATAAGCATATACTTATACATACATTGAAATCATTGGATTGTTGATACAAAACAAATTTAACAAAAATATTGAAGGAATTTGTGGAAAAAGAAATGCAACACTTTTAAGTTGCATAGAATCAATACCAAAGAATAATTTGACTTAAAATCTTTTATAAATTTGCTTACATACATGTACTCACAAAATGTTTTTTATGTATCTTTACATAGGAATGATGACATTACACAATAAGAATTGTATTGTTGTGTGTTCTATTGTCATTCACATATAATTATTTGTAACTAGTTACATAAAAATAATTGTCAGTTCCCACATAGTTATCTTCTGAATTTGATTTGTTTATTAAACTTTAGAAGTCAGTTGAATCAATTTAAACAAAGTATTGACATGAAGAAGACATGATTGACAGAACTAACCTCCGTAAACCTCTGATGTAGATGCCATCAATAATCTGCCTCTTACTCTCTTTGTTAATCCTACAAAAACAATCAGTGATGAAAGAACTAAACACTGGAAATGTTCATTGTTTTGTACACATCTATTTTCCAATTGACTCAAAATCATTTCATCCTGCAAATGAGTTATTTTTTGTCATAATAAATGGGTTGAAATAAACTGCTGCTTTATTATGACAGTGTCATAATAACACTTTTCACATTAGCTTAATGAAGCTATTAAGCCACCCCCCTGTCATAATAACACTTTTCACATTAGCCTAATAAAGCTATTAAGCCATGCCCCTTAACGGAACTACTATTGATTCCTACTGTATTTGTCTTGTAACCAAGGGCCCAGGTGGCTCAGTGAGCTAGGTAGTTGGATTAACTAACAACTCATACAAGCCTATCACCAATACGGCGTGGATTCACGCCCAGCTTTGTAAATTACAAAAAAGGGTGCACTCAACTTGCAACCGCAAATGATAAAGTTTACCAGTTGCTTGCCCATAGTCGGTGGTTCTCTCCGGGTACTCCGGCTTCTTCCACCACTAAGACTGGTCACCATGAAATAGTTGAAATATTGCTGAAAGTGGCGTTAAACACAATAAATCAAATCAAATCTTATAACCAATCAGAACTTACCTAACATATTATTTGTTCCTATATATTGTATTTGTCTTGTAACCAATCAGAACTTACCTAACTGTAACATATTATTTGCTCCAACTGTATTTGTCTTGTAACGAATCAGAACTTATCTAACATAATATTTTTCCTATTGTATTTGTCTTGTAACCAATCAGAACGTACCTAATATATTATTTGCTCCTATTGTATTTGTCTTGTAACCAATCAAAACTTACCTAACATATTATGTGTTCCTATTGTATTTGTCTTGTAACCAATCAGAACTTACCTAACATATCATGTGTTCCTATTGTATTTGTCTTGTAACCAATCAGAACTTACCTAACATATTATGTGTTCCTATTGTATTTTGTCTTGTAACCAATCATAACTTACCTAACATATTATTTGTTCCTATTGTATTTATCTTGTAACCAATCAGAACTTACCTAACATATTAATTGTTCCTATTGTATTTGTCTTGTAACCAATCAGAACTTACCTAACATATTAATTGTTCCTATTGTATTTGTCTTGTAACCAATCAGAACTTACCTAACATATTATTTGTTCCTATTGTATTTATCTTGTAACCAATCAGAACTTACCTAACATATTAATTGTTCCTATTGTATTTGTCTTGTAACCAATCAGAACTTACCTCACATATTAATTGTTCCTATTGTATTTGTCTTGTAACCAATCAGAACTTACCTAACATATTAATTGTTCCTATTGTATTTGTCTTGTAACCAATCAGAACTTACCTCACATATTAATTGTTCCTATTGTATTTGTCTTGTAACCAATCAGAACTTACCTAACATATTAATTGTTCCTATTGTATTTGTCTTGTAACCAATCAGAACTTACCTAACATATTATTTGTTCCTATTGTATTTGTCTTGATAGTTTTCACAGGATTATACATGTAGTTTGGTGGTGAGGCTGGTGATGCTAAATGATAAATCTGGTCAACTGTAAACAAAACAAAATAAATAAATTTGTCATAAAATGCATAGTCCATTTAACTTCTATAAATGTTCAGAAAAAAATTCTTAAAAATCCAGTTTTTAAATCAAAATTGTTTTTCTAGATGTATATTAATACATTACATGATATATATGAACTCTGACAATTAATTTCAAAATTTTTGGTCCATCATTAAAAAAGTTACCCATTAAGTCTCTACGTTAATTATATTTTCTGAAGTGTAAAAATCTGCATGGAGTGAGTACAAATAGTGTAAGAGTCAAACCATCAAAACAAAATAAAAAACATGTGTTTTCAATGTATATTTCATTGTACCATGTGACATAAGACAAATAAATATTAAAAGGTTACTCATTGTCATTATCTTGTTGAGCAAAAGATGTACGTTTCATCTTTTTTTTTACTTTCCCAAACAAGGAAATATTCCTGGTATCTCCGACAGGACTTATTTTTGGTGGTTATGGACCAGGTAAATTATTATTGTCATCTTTTCCAGCGAATTTAATTGACGAAAAACCCACTGCCATGAGGTCTACTTGAAATACCAAGTCTCCTAAACGCTTTATATAAAGCTCTTTTCGTCCCAAGCGTTTTCCTGACGTAGATCGGTAATTCTATTTTTCAGATTCACAATCAAATAATTTTTTTACACAACACCTACAGACCATAGTTTCATTATCGTAAATCGTAGTCCATATTTTATGATAAAAAATCGTAGAAAATACGGAGAAATCGTAGTTGTAAACAGCTCTGTTATATTAAATACCGCCACAATATAACTGAAATATTGTTGAAGCTGGCGTTAACACCATAACCCCTACCCCCCTATATTCAATGATATAAAATAAGACATCTTAAAAACTTATCTTCTCTCTTGTCATACCTTCAATAAATAACGGATTTATAACATCATGATTCAGTAGCTCAAAATTTTCATGACCAACCCAATGCTCAACATTTCTTTTACGTCCTGTGAAGAAATTGTCTACGACCGTCACCTCATGACCCTCCATCATCAATCTGTCTACCAGATGGGAACCCACAAATCCTGCTCCTCCAGTAATCTGTTGAATAAAATAGAAATAGAATGTGTTGTTAAATAATATTACTTGGATTGTCTTCAATCATCAATTTATTTAGTAGGGAAATTAACTTATTAAGTCTATCAACGTAAAGACATTCAAAAACAGTACTTTCAATACACATATTATGGCTTATTGTGTTTAACACCACTTTCAACAATATTTCAGTTATATCGTGACGGTCAGTGGGTTTTATTGGTGGAGGAAACTGAACCCATGGAGAAAACCATTGACCTGTCTTAAGTCACTAACAAACTTCATCACATAATTCTGTATCAAGTATACCTCGGCCATGAATGGGGTTTGAACTCACAACTTTAGTGGTGACAGGCACCGATTGCACAGGTAGTTGTAAATCCAACTACACTACAATCACAGACACGATGGCCCCCAACACACATATGTGAAATTTCACTAGTGAAGATAAAAATTATAAAATAATATGATCATGAACAATGTAAGTCTAGATTTGAGAAAAAGAAGAGTGAGTGATTCTTTATCATGGTTGAGAGCACGTTCATGAGATGATGATGACAGCTGTGTAGTACTAGACCAACATCAAGTTTTATAGAGCCAGCTACCTGAAACAATTCGTGGATAGACATTTGGATACATTATCTTGCTTCCAAGCCAACCAGTAAAACTATATAATTAGCAAAGAATCAGCTCGTTTTAAAGTCTTTGGATTGACCTGACCATGGCTATAACCAACAATACACTTGAGGTAAGCACACTAACCATTACACCACCCACTGATGTGGTTTAAGAGGTAGACATTTTTTTATTTTTAGTGTCGATAATGGCTACTATCTTTGAAGGCAGGCAGGCAGGCAGGCATGTCAACCACAATTTTACAAAAAAAAAGCATTCAAGAACCCTTCTAGCCAGGCTTAGTTAAAATTGTCCCAGTGATTTCATAGGAGATATCAAAAGTAGACATACAATGTATTTATTCTTAGCTACAGGAGCCATCTTAAGCAGAGGGGGTGGCTGCCAGACACAGTTTTGAAAGAGGACCATCCATGGGCCATTCCTGCCAATATTGGCTTAATTTGGCCATGTGGTTTCTGAAAGTTAGATTTTCCTATGAATTTCAATCAAAGTAGGCTTAATTTGCATATTTGAAAAACATCTGTAACATTACACTGTTTTATACACAAACCAAAAATACATGTAAACGAATGATTACAATATATCTACTAGGTAATTACAATAAAAACATGTAGAAGTCATGGCTTTTATGTCAATTTCTATTTTTAGTAATGGCAGCCATCTTTGATGGAAGGCGTAACTGCCAGACACAATTTTGGAAAAGGACCATCGAAATACCGTTCAAGCCAAGTTTAGCTAAAAACTAGGAAGAACTGTTTTAGATACCTAAAACTTATGTCTCTCCTTAATGCTGCCATCTGTACAACAATAAGTTACACATTATGAGTTGAATGATGCTATTTAAAAAACAATTATTTGACCTTAAGGTCAAAGGTCAAGGTCCCACAAAGGTCATTACGGTACGCGACACACCGCCTTATGGTCATGCACCCACATACCAAATATCATTGACCTATCTCGAAAGACAAAAATGTTATGGCCCAGACAAGAAAATACTATTTAAAAAACAATTATTTGACCTTGAGGTCAAAGGTCAAGGTCCCACAAAGATAATTACTGTATGCAACACACCGCCTTATGGTCATACACCCACATACCAAATATAATTGACCTATCTGGAAAGACAAAAAAGTTATGGTCCGGACAAGCTTCGCTGAGAAGAAGCAGAAGCGGAAGAAAAAATCAGACTAAAACAATAGGTCTCCCTTCATTCGAAGGGGAGACATAAATAGCAATGGTTTCAAAGAAGATGTTGAAAGTAAATACGTCTATTTTTAGCACTGGCAGTCATATTTGAAGGTGAACAGACCTGTCAGACACAATTATTAAATGTGAACAACCAAAGACTCTTCTAGTCCTGTTTGGCCCAAAGATTTCATAGATGTTGAAAATATGAAAGTTTGCATACAAATGACAGACAACAGATGCCAAGTAATGGCAAAGTTTACATGGACCTTTGGTCAAGGTGAGCTCAAAACACCAATAACTCAATAATTGCCAGGAAGAAATCATAAGTCAACATTTTACCCCCTCATAATCAATGAAATATACTTACACTATAATATCTGGAAATAATTATTCAAAGAAGAAAATATGATTTTTTTGCATATATTCAATGGTTCCTTAATCAAAGCAAATAAATTAAAAAAATATTAATGAATAAATAAGACATTGTCTTTATTGATGACTTCTGTTTATATCTATCATCCATATAGTAAATGACAATTTAAAGACGTAACTTTTTAAGTATGAAAACTTAGAAATCTAATTTTATGTGTTTGATGTCGTGTTTATATATTCATGTAAGAGTCCTCATCCATGTCATTGTGCTTATGTTTACCATTATCAGCTGTTGTTTATCAGTAACTCCCAGCCCACTTTACTATAAATAATGACATTTTAATGCACATGTCTCCCGATCAGGCTGATCGGATGCTACGTCTTTAACAACACAAACTTACCAGTATTTGTTTTCTATCTGTACACAAACTTACCAGTATTTGTTTTCTATCTGTACACAAACTTACCAGTATTTGTTTTCTATCTGTACACAAACTTACCAGTATTTGTTTTCTATCTGTACACAAACTTACCAGTATTTGTTTTCTATCTGTACACAAACTTACCAGTATTTGTTTTCTATCTGTACACAAACTTACCAGTATTTGTTTTCTATCTGTAAACAAACTTACCAGTATTTGTTTTCTATCTGTACACAAACTTACCAGTATTTGTTTTCTATCTGTACACAAACTTACCAGTATTTGTTTTCTATCTGTACACAAACTTACCAGTATTTGTTTTCAATCTTTAAACAAACTTACCAGTATTTGTTTTCTATCTGTACACAAACTTACCAGTATTTGTTTTCTATCTGTAAACAAACTTACCAGTATTTGTTTTCTATCTGTACACAAACTTACCAGTATTTGTTTTCTATCTGTACACAAACTTACCAGTATTCGTTTTCTATCTTTAACATTTAGAAACTTTACTTCAGGATAAAGTTTCTGACTAAAAAGAGAAAAAAAAAAATTTCATATATTAAATTATTAAAAAAAAAGGTTCACACAGGTTATCCTCTCAGATAATTAGAGTAAATAACAATATATTTACACTGAAGATAAGACTGAAGGTTGAATCATCTTAATTCATACATTAGTGAAAATTGTACTGTAAATAGAATATGTGTTAGGATTAGGGTTATGGTGTGTAATGCCAATTACAACAATATTTCAGCTATATTATGGCAGACAGTTTTATTGGTGAAGGTGTTATATACATATAAGTAATATGATATATTATTTTGTTCATGAGAATATTTTTGTTGTTGATAATATAACATCATCAGTGCAAATAGATTAAGTTGTTTACAAGTGTTTTATATAGGAAAAGGACATTTATTCCCAGGGATTTAACTGAACATTCAAAGTCAGTTGTAAACTTTATAAATTAGATTATTGTAATTAGGTATAATTAATAAGTAATTTTGTTGTTTTATTAAAGTATAGAAACTTAATTGATTGTTGGTTGTATCTTTCTGTTACAAGAATATTCTAGAAAAAACTTATGTATCAGAGGAAATTGAAGTACCCTGAGAAAACCATCGACCTGTCCTAAGTCACTGACAAACTTTATCACATAATGTTCAATCTAGTACACCTCATCATGAGCAGGATTAGAACTCACAACTTTAGTGGTGATAGGCACTGATTGCATAGGTAGTTGTAAATCCAACTACCATACGATCACAACTGGTACGGCCCCCAGTATAAAACAGGCCTCTACATTAACATATTTTTCAACTTGTCCCTTCGGACAACTAACTAAAAAAAGTACTTGTCCAACTCAATCTTTTAGTTGTCCGAAAAAATCAATACAAATTACAAAAATTAGAGAATAATTATCCAGGGCTCCCACTACTTTCAAATTAGAGGGAGAAGTGACTTCTCTTTCAGAGAGCTCACAGGGAGAAGTGGGAGACAACAGAGAGAAGTGGGGAGACTTCTGGGAGAATTCAATTGCGATTAATTGAAACATTGTTTCGCGACCCCTCCGACGTTACCCTGCCCAAATTTAGTAAATAGTTAAAGCTGTCTGAACTGATTTGTTCTGGGTATTTTTTATTCATAACTACCTTAAGGACATATATTCAATGTAACATTTTTATTTCTGTCTACCTTGATTGGAGTCTTGCATACCAGTGATTTTTATATGTACCTCAGCCCCCCCCCCCCCCCCCCCCCTTTTCCTTTTGAAATATTACTGTGTTGTGATCCAATACCACATAAATTGTAATAACTCATATTTGTGTTATATAAATCCTTGTTTCTGGTAAAAAATAAAAAATACCTAGATACTATATATACCAGTATCTAGGTATATTTTTTTTTACCAGAAACAAGTGCCTGTGATATAAATAAAGTATTTTATTTAAATTCACAGAGAAATGAAAATTTTAGTGGATCTTTTCAACCAGATCAGGAAAAAGCTTGTAATATTTGTCCATTTCAAAGGTTTCAATATTTCCCAAAAGCCTAAATCAAGTCCTCTATCGTATTTTGCACAAAAGACAAGTTTAAATTTAGCGCCAAATTGATATCCGATAATTTTTACGTGTCCGTTCCGGAGTGATTCTTGTTCTTATATTTTAAATATTGATATTTCCGTTCTTTAAAGCGTTTCTGAGATTGCGACTTTAATTTTGTCAATGTCCTTGAACTTCATCAAAGCATGGAGTAATGATAAATGATATATAAATAAAACAGTTTTGATCTGGCGTTTCACTTTAGTTTTAATCAAAATAAATAATGGACAAATTGGAGATCAAACAGGGATCTTTTATACAACAAACCCAGTATTTTATACCAGTGGAAATAGATTTGTCCGTCGTACCGGCACGTTTGGGAATCTGATTTTTTCACTTGTCCTGTCGGACAACCGTAATACAAGATCTACTTGTCCGACGTCAGTTTTCACTGGTACCGGACAATCGGACAAACGTTAATGTCGAGGCCTGTAAAATATAAAATACAATATTAGAAAGAAATAAACTTTTCTGGTTTCTTCTATTGGTATTTTCAGGTGTTACTATATGTATATACTATTTATATACTGTACATGTACTTTTTAGATTTCTTTATTGAGTTCCCTGTTTATGTTGAGTCAGAGTATAATAACATTGTTTAACTAGGTACATGTGTACTACAAATGATATAGAAGTATCTATATAGCTGTTAACAGTACAGTAGTATACATCTAGATTATTACACCAACTTACGCTTTTTCTAGTTGTTGTATTCTCATCTTCAGATTCTCAATTTCATGATAAAAATCTGTATTAATACTCTTCTTTTCACTAAATAAAAAAAGGTAGGAAATGTCATGTGTATTTTTTTACATGTATTAAAAAGAATTAAAGTTCACGTAGTCTTCTGCCTACAAAGTCTCCCAAACAAACTCAGCTATAACCTTGAATGTAGACCGACACATCCCATGGCAACAGTTGCCATTTTGAAAATGTCAAACCCTGAATGCACATCCACACATCCTAAGGATAATTACTGTGAAGTTTCATCACAATCAGACCAAAAAAATATTTTTCCTGAAGAATAACAATTTCCCCATAGGATTCTATAGTAAACCCACAAGTATTTAGGCCCTTCAAAATATACACAAAGGAGTCACCAGTGCAAAATTTCAAACCTTAATTTCATCGAATAATCAAATCCCTTCATATAAAGGTCACCTGTATATAGTGGTCATTTTGTCAAACTCCCCCAGGTGACCACTATAGACAGGTTTGACTGTATATGAATTTACTAGACAAATCTTGAGTTACAAAACATCACAAATGATATCATCATTTTAGTAAAAAAAAAATATTTAACAATATATTTTTGGCGAATTTTGGAGAGAAAATATGCAGTTTTGGTAAAAAAAAATTGGAGGCGTTTTGGTAAAAAGTGGGGACGTTTTTTTTACCTGTTATCATCTGAAGTACATGCACATGTACAACCAGAGAAGATTAACTTTTTATTTTGCTTGTTTGAGAGAACAATATCAAACTCATGATTATTTATTTCTGGTACAGTGGTATAAACACCATCAAAATAGTGAAATTAACAAGATAAAGTAGTTTTCAGACTTGATTGACTTGTAGTAAATTTGGTGTAATTTCAAGTTTCATGTAAACACTAACAGTCTAATTTCTGGAAGTCAAGTTTGTGCATGTTACACTGTGTGCTTTCCGAAGGAGGCCTTCTGTTGGTCTCCATTCATCACATTTAATATGGCTGAAATTTTTAATCTTGCACATCAACAATCCACACAATGTGTTTCTAACTGTTACGGTTCACTATTTCAAATAACAATAAATATCAAAAAGCTGTGTTTCATCACAGAGTTTATAGGGACCCTTGAGGTCAATATAAATCACAGCAGTTGCATGGGTCAGACTTTGGAAATTGTAATTAATTCTTATCAGTCATGACTAGAGTCCTTGGTCAAAATAGTTATAAACTTGATTTGTCAGCTTTTGCTGTTGTGCTATGTAAGCACTTGTTAGATTTGATGTTAGTTAGTTTTATGTTTTAGTTCAAAGAATAAACATGTAATAGTAAGTTGAGTTAGTATCAAAGCCCTAATACTAGTTCCCGTGTTGCGAAGAAGAATATAACAAAGGAAACCAAGTACGCAACACTAACATTAGTTTCCCCCAAATATACATTATCTACTGCTCGTCCTTCTTTGGTATTTTTACCAAGTTGTGATCTATTATCTGTTTGAACCTTTTTACCCATACTGAATATTGTTTCACAATAAACATTTGAATAAGGTATTACTAAAACATCAGATCCTGCCACAATGTCACAGGGTTTTCACATCACCAAGACTTTTATGGGCACACAATAAATCAGTTCTGCATTGTTCTCAAAAGAAATAATGGTTGCTTTAATACAGGGGTATTGGCTGGTCCAGCATTGTTTTTATTTCGAAAGAAATTGTTGTTTCTTTCTCGATTTATCTGGCGTGCGAACGTTATTATTTTCGTTCGAAGAATAAGAACAGCTTGAAGATACCAAAGGAAAGGGGTAATCAGAATCTGTATGTCGAAGAAAAACAGACAACACAATGGCCAAAAGAAAAAGTACAAACAATGATCAACAAAACATACAAAAAATGTACACATAAAACTAAAGATCTAATGCATTGTCAAAAGGTTAAACTAGTCCGAACCACGTCCGTGTTATTTATTCAACGGAATTTACAACAACGTGACTTACAATCTTTCTACAAAAGAAAATAAATATTCAACATAAAGTTTCTTGGGAAATTCAGACATTCCGGAGAATCAAACAGCTGTCCCGGTAGCCTGGTAAAGGGGTCAAAATTCCGGAGGCTCCAGGACAAATCCGGTCATTGGCATGTATGTTATTATTGGTGACATCATAATGTGCTTGACGTCACAGTGATGGATAATTTTCTGTATCAAAGTCAATTCGTTGATGCTGACAATATCACTTAGAGAGATCACAGGAAGCATGTCTAAATTAACGATAAAAACAATATTACGGCTGCTAGTAAGTTGTGGACATCTGCTAGTAGTTGTGGAGGATAAAAACAATATTACGTCTGCTAGTAAGTTGTGGAGGATAAAAACAATATTACATCTGCTAGTAAGTTGTGGAGGATAAAAACAATATTACGTCTGCTAGTAAGTTGTGGAGGATAAAAACAATATTATGTCTGCTAGTAAGTTGTGGAGGATAAAAACAATATTATGTCTGCTAGTAAGTTGTGGAGGATAAAAACAATATTACGTCTGCTAGTAAGTTGTGGAGGATAAAAACAATATTCTAATATGACGTCTCTAATACGACACACACGATAATACTCAACAACTCTATATTTAGCGCAAGTGCAGTACACAACAAATCTGGCTGTTCCGATGTGACTCCCACTGTGAAATTACCGTGACGACCGAGTGTAAACAAACAAAACACCGGCATATAACGTATTTTTAAAGTCCTTAAAATAAAAATTTCCCCTCAGTTATAAATAAATATTCTGTAACTAAGTATTTTTTTATCATTTGTTTTGAAAATTTACATTTGGGGATCCCCAGTACGCACACATACATTCCATTGATATGTGTCGGCCATGAATAACCGGAAAATGCACTAACCTTCATGTTTTCCTACGTATACATTGATAACTGGACGGTGATGTAATTAAGTTACTGATATTTTCCAATTTAATGGCATTCTGAATTTTGTTACTCAAACAAGTAAAATGCTCACAAAATCGCAAAATAAATCAATAACCAGCTTGTGTCAATCAGCGTCCCTTGTAAACAACGTCACAGGATGACGATATATTACAAAAGTCAGTCGATAGATGGTTGTCTTAAGTATTTATTCCGAAAAAAAAATTTATGTCCAACAATACAAGCTTTTTTTTCCATTGGCATTTATCTTTTTTATTTCATATCTAACAATAATTGTCGATTATTAACAACTGTTCAAGTGTTCGATATTATGTTTGACAATTCCGCTCCGCCATCTTGTTAGCGCACGAAATGATGAACTAATGAACTCCGACCTTTTTTTTAAATATTTTTACGCAGGAATTGTTCAATCGAATCTATGTTGGAAAATACACAATAAATATGTTTTTCATGTTAACATCCATATCTTTGTTTTAAAATATCTCGTTCAAATACAAATAATTCAAAATTTCCGAAGGAGGTAAATGAAACAGCCACCAAATGCTGTGTGTATACAGTTCACGAATGGTTAAAAATTACCGTATTTGTCCTATTAGAATCAAAATAATTCATGGCAGGCATAGAGTTGTGCAAATTTACACATGGGCTGCGCCTTTATATTCTTAGATTTTACCCCTCGCTTTCGCTCGGGGTAAAATTCGAATATAAAGGCTCAGCCCATGTGTAAATTTGCACAACTCTATGCCTGCCATGAATTATTTCTTAATTACGTCTGCTAGTAAGCTGTGGAGGATAAAAACAATATTACGTCTACTAGTAAGTTGTGGAGGATAAAAACAATATTATGTCTGTTAGTAAGTTGTGGAGGATAAAACAAATATACAACTTAACAGAAGGATAGAAATAAGTGTATCGTGTACGAAGAATGCCAGGCCCCTTACTAGCAGGCATTTAAAATGAGCCACATTTTGATAAGAGTGGTTGTAGGTAGTCCGTTGAAAAGCAGAATTTCCCGACCCTGTTGGAGTGTCCATTATATCATCTTATTCCTATTATAATCAAAACTTCCTCTCGTATGTCAACTTCAGTGCCAACCTTTTTCTCATGATTTATTCTTGTAAATTTGTTTCTTGTCATGAATATAGTTAAAATCTTAGTAACTTGACATTAAACAACAATCAATACATTTATAATATACATACAAAAATTACAAACTAGAGGCTCACAATGAGACTCTATCACTCACCTAGTAGAGCAAACTAAACCCCAAAAAAACCTTGCCAAGCTTAGTTCTAATTGGGTGAGCAGTCTTGCAGAAGATTAAAATGTGAGAAGTTTACAGACAAACAATGGATGCAAAATGATGGCAAAAGCTCACATGGTCCTTCACCAGGTGAGCTAAAAATCATACTTACAGGTCTCCAACAGAATGGGAGAAATTTCCAAACGCAACTGAAATAAAGGGGAAAAAACATGTATCATAGTTAGGAACAGTCATACAATATCAATGGTTTACCATTTAAATTTGTTTTCAGTTAACACTGTTAAAATATTTTTTATGACAAGTCTAGAAAAAACCCACTTTAGTTTCCATCCTTAAGTGTATCTACATTAATTTCTTGTATCAAACATTGATTATTTTTTTTTAACAATGTTTCAGATAATATGGAGTACAAAATGTAGATCTGTAAAACTGTGGTCAGTAAATAATTTTTCGACAGCAGGGACTACGGTTTCTCAAAAACAACAAGGTGCTAATTTTTATCATATGACTACTTTTATCAAGTAATATTTGTTATTCAATAAATTAGTTCAGTTTATCATTTCAATCAAATTTCAAATAATTTGTTCAAAATCTAAATATATATTTGTCATATTGTAAGCATGCCATATACAAACATTAAACACTGTACCAATACAATGTGTTTATTTCCAATCAAGGACCCATTAAGGGCAAAATCATTACAATGATTAAATATTTGGGTACAATGTGTAATGTATACACACAATACAATGTAACAATAAAATAACAGAATATAACAATAATATTGGATGATACCTATATAACATAGGATTTCTTTGATTCAGAGAGCAGCTGGGTGAATTTTTTTTCTGTAATTTGTTTGTTTTTAAAGAAAAGCAGAGGCAGATACAAATAAAAAAAATGTGACAGGCATATACAATTTTACACAGACAAAAGACATTTAATTTACCTAAACAAATATTTTACAGCATTGGACTGAAATTTCAAACACCAAGTACAGTTTCAAATGGCAACCACTTTTTATATATATTGTATATACACAAAATGTATATTCTTTTTGTGTAGATGATAGGAAATTTATGGTTGTCTTTTCTATCTTAATACAATATTTCAGACCACCATTTATACTTGGATTGTCACCCACACATCTACATTAATATAAAAGTCAAAAAGACTTGATTAATAGAGTTATTTGGATCTAAGGAATTTGCTATACCCAATATAATATAAGGTGCATTTATATACTGCATGTTAGCTATAGGACCACAATTTTCCAAAACATTTTCTAATGAAAACCATTTTTTTTACTGTACGTGCACTCCCAAGACAAATACAATAAACCGTTAATCATACTTTTATCTAAATTTCCTTGTTTTACTGTTTATTACAAATGATATGAATTTATATTTTTGTTGAAATGTATTCAGGTACCTTTAGATCTTCAGATTTCCAAAATAAAAAAATAAGTTCAGACTTGTGAAAAATTTGGGCAACATGGCCCATATGTGGCCTAGGATTAGGAAATAGGCTTTTCACTCCCTCCCCACATTTTATCAGACATTTAAGCTTGGACAAAAAAAAAGAAACTACAAACAATGTGTGGACAGTTCTCCTAACACCTAAAGGAACATACTTCTTTGCTAGAAAGATAGTTAAAATAAACTTACCAGTATGTATTAAAATTTTATCAGCTTTCTACTGATTATAAAATTCATTAAGTTCTTGAAGTAGGATAAATGTATTATTTGGCAGTGTGGCAATGTATGACGAATGACAATGTGGATAGTAAATCTTAAACCTTTGCTTTGACAAGAAACATATCATTTTAATTGTATGGTTTGATCTCAAAATGTACTACCATTTCCCTTTTCTATCCTAGTTTTCTTGAATCCACAGTCAAAGAAGGTTTTACTAGATAATTTCATTACAGTAAATTACACGCTCCTGTTGATGCAGATTGGTGCCCACTATAAATATTCAGTATGCATTTGGTAATGTGGGTTGTGTCAAATACCAGACGGGAACCAGATTGTTGTTGATGAAGCTGGGTTTCGAAATGGACAATATCATTTACTGATAATGTACAATATTCATCACTTGAAAATCGGCGATAATATAACAGAGCTTTCGGTAATTGTACACATTCAATTTTCTTCCTCGATGTTCTAGTTCAATGACGAAGCAACTGAAGTTTTATTTTCACTCATTTCATAAAGCATTGAAATAGGTGGCGCTTCATATCATGATAGGAGGGGGGAATCTGCAGGCTACCCGCTACTTTTGAAAGCACTAGTAGCTGCTATTAAAATTTGAGCTCATTTTGATTTATAATAAAGCAGGAATGGATATTTGAGTGAGTGATTGTTGTTTAACACCAACTCAACAATTTTTCAACAATATCATGTCAAGACAAAGTTATTTTCAATGAGATGATGATGAGGTCCGCTTTGTACTAGACCAACACGCTTAGTTGGATTTTTATAGTTCTAGCTCACTGAAACAAATGTCACCCCACTCGGACAAATTATCCTGATTACAAGCCAACCAGTATTTTTTCCTCTTTCATGCTGCGTGCTTAGCGGAGTAGCAACAAATACAAATTTCATAGTCTTTGGTTTGACCTGATCTTGAACCTACGATATACCACACTAGACTAGAGACGAGCATGTCAACAATTACACCACCGATGGCGATGCGGTTGACATTGGAAGAAATTTCTATATTTTAGCAACAGCAGCCATCTTGAAAGGAGGGAAGGCTGTCGGACACAATTTTGAAAGGAACACACCCAAGGACTATCCCTGTCAGGCTTGGCTTAATTTGGTTCAGTGGTTTCAGAGGAGAAGATATAAATGTGAAAGTTTACAATGTACGACGGATGACAAGATATGGCAGAAGATCACCTGGACTTTGGCAGGTGAGCTTTAAAGTGCTACCTACACTTTGGTGGCCAGTTGGCAGTACTGAGTAAAAAAATATATTCCAACTAAACTGATATCCACTCCGCTCCAGGTTACACATGCCAACATGCAAATGTATTTGAAAAAATTTATTTCAATTAAAATTTTAAATATTGTTAAAAGTAAGTACAAAAGTAGTCTAGGCGAACAAGTACATGGGCTAAATTATCCAAAGCAACTTCATATCAGCCACCGACGATAGTGTTAGATCCGGTATCGTGCAGACATCATGGTCATGCTAGTTTATTGCGCGATATTGTTATTTATAAATATATAAGCCTCGTGAGTCGTGTGGATAAATATTGTCATGGATACAACACTCTCAAGTCTATACCAAATAATATTTACCTAACATAATCAAGCAAATGATGGCAACTGTGAAAAACATGCCCTTCATTGATAGTTTTCTAATGGGTGGTACCAATCGCATCCTAGAACAACAATAAAAAAGATGTAACACAACCGGAAGCACACAATTTGTGGTTCTTTGTGTGCTTCCGGGATCCGTTCGCCCTATGGGTACCAGACAAGTCGGCCCGTAAGCGAGGTCAAGTCGGCCCGTAAGCGCGGCCTAATCGGCCCGTATGTTAAGACAACTCAATATATTGTATTGCCTAATCATAGGGCCCACATGAGGCATCATTAACAATACAAACATTCATGATTGATAAATGAGACATACACACAAAAGAAAAAGGACATAGTTTAAGGTTTTTATATTTCTAAAAATATAAATATAATTATTATTATTTAGTGGATCATGTTTTGGTTTGTCCCCTGTACCCGTATGGTAAAACTAACTCGGACCATCAACAATTACTTTTTTTTTTTTATAATATTGTTCAATATTTATATGTGAACAATATTATAAAACAATACTACCAGGGTCCGAGTTATCTTAACATATGGGCCGACTAGTCCACGCTTACGGGTCGACTTGTCCTCGCTTATGGTCCGAGTTGTCCGCGGGAAGAGTTGTCTGGCATCCCGCCCTATTTACCTGTTCGCCCTTATACACGTTCGCCCTGGGTCCATTCGCCCTAAAAATGGGTCCGTATGTAGGATATTAAAAATAAATGAAGTATAAATGATATTTGATGGTATATATAGATTTCACTTTTAACAACTATCATTCAATTTACATTCATTCAACATGAGACAGAATATAAAACATGTGTTATAGTATTTGCTATTCAAAGTAAAAGGGTACATGGTCTGCAATTAAACTGCAGTTGATTATCCTGCTTGGCAAGATTATACGCCTTCTATACTGTTGATCTGCAGCGCGATATGCATTACGCAGATTTTGTTGTGCAAGCGTCAACCATTGTGCACGGGTTAAAAACTGGTAATACCAGCAAAATTTACAATTAAAAGCAACATGTATACAGATTACGGTGTCAGATGCCTCCACACAGCTTCCCTGAAGCAGTCCGTGGTTGGTGTCTGAATTACATCTGATGATAGACTGTTCCTGTCAGCTATAGCTTTGGGTATGAAGCTGTTCTGATAAACATCTGTTGAAGAACTCAGTCTGGAAAAGCGGTTCTGGTGATACTGTCTTGTATTTCTTGATAGTTTTCTGACATATTCTGGAATGGTCACAGCATCTTCTCTATTGATGGCTTTGTGAAATAATATTAGTCTTGCTGCTTTCCGTCTGGTCTCAAGTGTTTGCCATTTTAAGTCCTGTATGATCTTAGTAACAGTTCCATGTTCTCTGCTATATGTAGATGTTACGAATCGACCAGATCTTCTTTGAACCATTTCTAGATTGTTTGTGTTTTTGCCTATATGGGTCCCATAGCGCTGAAGCTTATTCTAAGTGCGGCCTGACTAGTGATTTATATGCTTGTTCTTTTATGTCTTGAGGGCATATAGATGTTTCTTCGGAGAAATCCCAGCGTCCTGTTTGCTTTAGATGTCACTTTGTTGATATGTATCTCCCATCTTAGATCTTCGGAAAGTTCAACACCGAGATAGGGATAATGATGTACAGTTTCCAGTTGGTGTCCCATCATGTGGTAGTTGACGATTATTGGTGTTCTTTTTCTTGTGACCCGTAGTATATAACATTTTGCTGGATGGAATGTCATCTGCCATGTTTTTGACCACTGAACTAACTCTGTAAGATCTTCTTAGAGTTTGGTGGTATCTTCAATGCAGTTGATTGGCCTATACAGGAGGGAATCATCAGCAAAAAGTCTTAATGATGATGTTCTAGAGCTCCCCATGTCGTTTATGTAGATCAGGAAGCATAATGGTCCGAGAACTGTCCCCTGTGGTACTCCTGATCGTACTGGTTTATTAATGCTCTCTTCCCAATCTACACAAACTCTTTGATGTCTTTGAGTCAGCCACCCAGAGACCCATTTGAGAATGTTTCCCTTAATGCCATAATGGTGCATCTTCTGTAGTGGTCTCTGGTGTGGTACGGTATCAAAGGCTTTTGAGAAGTATAATATAAGCATATATATTTGCTGTCTATTGTCTATTGACCTTGCCACTTCTTCAATCGTGTTCACAAGTTGTGCTTCGCACGATCTTTGTCTTCTAAAGCCATGTTGGTGGTCTGCAAGGATTCCGTGTATTTCTAGATGGTCGATGATATGGCGGTATACAATATGCTCCATGATCTTACAGCAGATTGATGTAAGCGATACCTGTTTGTAGTTCACAGCTTTACTTCGGTCTCCTTTTTTGAAGATGGCCGTTATGTTGGCTTGTCTCCAGTCTTGTGGTACATCCCCTGTTCGTAGAGAGTGGTTGAATATATATGTCAGAAAGGGGGCCACTTGATCTGCCGCTTCTTTTAACACTCTGGTTGGAACTAAATCTGGTCCTATTGCTTTGGCTGGATCAAGCTTTTCTAGAAGCATACATACGCCATTGGTGGTGATATGTAATCGCTCTATGCTTGGGGCTACTTTTGTGTCTTGTTCCGGGATGGTGTTTAAATCCTCATCTGTGAATACGCTGTCGTATTGTTGGTTTAGGATTTCAGCCTTTCCTTTACTGTCAATGACTTCCTCTCCTGATTCATTCTTGAGTGGTGAAATTCCCATATTATCTTTTTTCCTAGATTTGATGTATTTCCAAAATTGTTTACCAAGTGATTGTTTGGTGTTGGTCTCACAGTTGTCTTCAATGTTTAAGATGTTTCGTATGTAATTTTCGTGGGCCTCATTCATGGTTTTCTTCACGAGTTCTTTCATTGCTTTATATAGTGCCCAGCTTTTTGTAGTTTTGTGCTTTTTAGCTGCGTTGTATCTACGCTGTCTTCGTCGTATTAACCTCTTTATGTGGGTGTTGATCCAGGGTACGTGTTGTTTCCCCCCTATTGTTTTCTGAGGAACATGTTTTGTGACAGCTTTTGTGATGGTTTCCTTAAAGAACTGCCAAAGATCTTCTGTGGTTTTATTTTCTATATTTTCGTCTTCAAGGTATCTTGTCAGATCTTGTTCGATGTCCTTATTAAGACTTCCCATATCAGCTTTTTTGAAGAAGTGTACTTTTCGTGGTTTTTTTCTTAACTTGCTGTTCTAGCTCTCAGGTTTACATCTATGATAACTATATTATGGTCACTCATTCCTGGATGTATTTCAATTTGTTTAACCAGAGCAGGGTTTGTGGTGAACAGGAGGTCAAGAATGTTATTGCCTCTAGTTGGTTCTGTAACCATTTGTATCAAGTCATTATTGTTTGCTATTTCAACTAATTTTGAGTTGATTGCTTGGCCATATTGTGGGTTATCCTGTACTGTGTTTGTTTCCCAGTCAATTGATGGTAGATTGAAGTCTCCACTTAAGATTACATTTGTATATTTGGGAGTCTGCCATTATTGGATATAGTTATGGTTTCTATGGATTTTTCTAGTCAGTCTTCCATTAATTCTATTGTACTGGATGGTTGTCTATAGTATGAGCCTAGATATAATGGTTGGCTTCCTTGTATGTTGATTTTGGTCCATACAATTTCGCAGTTACAGTTTAATGCAACTTCTGTAGTTATGTAGTTGTTGTCCACTGCTGTGAAGACGCCACCCTCTCCAAGTTTTCTGTCTTCTCTGTATGGGGTTGCATATGTATCTGGAACATTTTTACTGCTGGCAATGCAACTGTCTAGATGATGGGATTCACTACTCAGAATCACATGATGATGCTTGGTTTGTGTGATGCCTGAACAAATATAAATTTCTAACTAAAAACATGATCGTACATTTATTTTCATTCTTTATACTGTTATAGCTAGTACAATACAAAATACAACTTTTTCTGATTTTCCAAAATAATTAATTGATCCTATTTAAGAATATACTGGAGTCACCATCCGAAATCATAAACAAATATCATTTTATGCTAATTATATAGTTAAAATATTTTTACCAGTGTCACATAATCGATGTTGCCACCTTTCACACCCGTCACATTGCATTATGTTCATTAAAATACTTTTTACTTGATTATCAGGGCGAACAGACCCACTTTTAGGGCGAACGAACCCAGGGCGAACGGACCCAGGGCGAATGTGTAGTTAGGGCGAACGGACCCGATACCACAGTCCGCACTAAATAATAATTTTGACCAATCAAAATGTGCAACTTTTGTCAACTTCCGTCGTTTATATTTGAGCGCCATTTTTCAACAAAAAAATAGGAAAAGAGAAGAAAATGTCAGAGGAAATTGAGGAAGCAGGCTCTCCACCAGACACATCACCTCAACGAACTGTCAATCTTGAAACAGGTTATTTCAGTCAGATCGTTTTCTTTCTCGTAATCGCATGCCTTTATTTTAAACATTATTTTGGTCTTTTTTAAACATAATTTTTATGCTTATTCATTGAGCACAGGCACTTGTTTCTGGTAAAAAAAAATATACCTAGATACTATAAGTGCCTGTGCTAATGAGGCTATTCTGACATCATAAGTTGTCACTTTGGTTTCGTTAAGTAATACTTGGCCTTTGCTTTTTGCACAACCTTCTTTTATCGAGTAGCTGGTACTTGCGTTGGACCGAAGCTAGTCATTTCGTACCATAGGCATAACTGGCATAAGGCATAACCATTTCGTACCATTGCCATTTCGTAGCACAAAATAAGGATAAATGTACTATCTGCATAAGATTTTGCATATGGTACAAAATGGTCATAATGTATTTAGTATCTGCATATGGTACGAAACGGTCATATTGTATTTTTTAATATGGTTCGCAGGGTTCTCAATATGTGCCGGCGACGGGCGATTTCACCGTTTACTTTCACATTTCCGCTGGTTAAAAATTTATCGAGCATGGGTTTTCCAATAATTTATGTTTATGTGAATTGTCGTTATCGCATATTGTTGATCTATATCTTCTTATCGATTACTTTTACTATTGCAATCAACCGAACACTAACAAATCCACCATTTTTTAAATATATCTAACTCCTGGTGGCGTGACGGTGGGACTACACAACATTTCAGACTTCACTTGGTTCTACTATATAGATGCGCGAAGCGTTCCGAGTGGAATATTTGCTCATGAAGGATGCGCAGTCATCACATTCCAAAAGCTGGGATATCCCTTTATGGAACGTAAAAACAAGCAAGGAAATCGATGAAGAATTAACGGTTTTCCGGTAATTTAAAGTTTTCGGATAATTTTGAAAGCGAGAACGCTACTATTTATGCTTGGTAGCATCACTCGTGATCCTATTTTTTGTAGTAAAGCACGAATTTTGTTGCAAGTCAAAAAAAATTTTTTCAGGTCATTGATGATTACGAAAAGATTACTGGACGTTGTGTCCACAGGGGTTAAAAAATCCACTAGTCCGATGCCCGGGGCTAGTAATTTCCACATTTGGGCTAGCTGTATGCCCGACGAGCTAGTAAAAAAATATATCGCATATTGACAAACTTGTCAATATTCGCATATCTACTTATATTCATATATGTTATATGTTGTTTAATCAGCAGCAATGTTTTATTTATTCAACCGCTAGCTTTTTGTCGAAATTGACAGCAAAGAAGGTTGAAAAACTGTGTAACTCATCATAAAACCGCGTCAACAAATGACGGCTTACCGGAAATTTCGAAAATGAAATATTGGATTCCGGAACCGGGAACGACTATTTCCGGTTTTGCCGATAGTAAAAAAAAGATTTTTTTAATCCCTCATAGTCCTTTGAATTTAAAAAAAAATGTTTAAAGAAAGGAGATCCTGTGGAAGCAATGAAGGGGTAAGAGTTCCATATGGCACCCCCATTCAAAAATGGTGCTATACAGGTTAAATTAACAATATAATAGAATGTAATAGTGTCAATATTTAATACATACATGTATATCATAAACATACAAATATGTTCACATTTTAATCATCAAGTGGGTAGACTACAAATGTCATGTAAGAAATGCTCAAACAAGTTAATTTTATCTGAGTAGATCTATAGTGTCCTTCACTTGAACTTTTTGTGTTACGTTGTCCACATTGAATTGGTGAGCTATCTGAATCATTCTCGAAATACTTTCACTTCCTTGCACGTAAATTATATGTTCCTCCACACTCTGGACTTGAATCAGCAATTTCCATTACCTTTATTTATTTATTTATTATCGACGACAAGTTTGTCTATTGAACGCTTTCCAAATATCGATTCAACCGCTTCAACTACAACGATTTATCACGTGTTTGATCATTACCAAGTATGACTTCAAATTTATTGCCATTTGTCATCAACTTATCGTAGCTCAGTGGTTAGCGCTGTTGGCTACAAACCTCAAGGTCTCGGGTTCGAGTCTCACTGGACACACAGCATTTTCAAGGTAAATTTGGTAAGTAGATATGAAATTAGAAGTCTAAAAGTGGTAAGAAACGAAATGAGTGAGAAAGAAGGTAATGGGGGTGCCAAAGTAGAATGGAGCCAAAGATATTTTTTACTTCAATTTTTTTTTTTTTTAATATTCCCCAAAAAGCCACGCCCCAATTTTTCTAATAGGCCCCTTATAATAAATTCTTTTCAGAATCTTTTTTATCCAGGATTCTACATTTTTTAAGTGGGAGTGCCATATGGAACTCTTTCCGTAATCATAAACTGGTGTAAATTTCGTCCCCAGTTAAATCGGCCCTCATGTCAAAATGGCCACATATTTTAAATAATACAATATTAATACATGTAGTGATATTCCTTGTCTATCAAGAACAAGCTATCACAGTATCTCACCCTTATTATCGTATTAGGCCAAAAAAAAAGTGTGTGTTTCCGATTGCATGGTCTTCAAAATTAGGGTCGGTAGGTCAGGATTTTTTTTTTTTTTTAACCTACAAGTATGCTCCTCTCTCTAAAATCAAACAAACTTGTTTGTTTCTTTCGTACTACAGCTTATTAATTATTTGACATGGAGTACAATGTTTTTGGTTCCAACCATCGATCAAATGTACAAGGAAATGAAGAAAATTGTTGAAGTCGGAAACAAACACGGAAACGGAGACGAATTTCCGGATTTTGTCGATCTATTTTTTTTTTGCATAACAAATGTTAGGGTCGATCGGAAACACACATATTTTTTTTTTGGCCTTACACTAAAAATGGGTTGTTTTTCCATTCAAAGCTGCACTTTTTCCACATTGAATTTCTAATTTAATGGCATTGTATTGTAGATTTTGGACCAATAGAGGTTCCACCAGCTCCACAGACAGTAGCTACATACAGTATTAATGGACCACGACTAATGATCACACACATTGTTAATGAAAACTTCAAATCTTATGCTGGTGTTCAGACTTTAGGACCGTTCCATAAGGTATTAGGATACATGTTGCACAGTGAAATTATCTTAGCCGAACCTCCTTTAGACCAACTTTTGTGTCTGGCTTAGACAAGTGTTTGATTTATACAGGTTAAATTAACAAAGATATCCTACATTGGGACTTTATTCAAAGTTTGGTTAATACAGGATTCTGGTTTATTAAGGTTTGGTTAATACAGGATTCTCAGGGATTTAGCGAAGATTTTGAGACCATTCGTCACTTTTGCGGAACAGATTTTTTTTTTAAATTATGAATAAGCAAGAATATAATGAGCTTAATCTTATAATCAGTTATGTTGCCTTATTGGTTAGTAATGGAGATTGAAAACCTCCTAGGATGGGAACGTACTCTGCAAATTAACAACCAACTGATAAAACATAACATTGCCACTATTATGATCTCAATACCACACAAATTGTAATACATGTACCCCCCCTTTTTGAAATATTACTGTGCTTTGGTCTAATACCACAACAATTGTAATAACTCATATTTGTGTAGTCTTCAGCAGAAACAAAAATTCTGCCAGTTTGCCCAATGAATGGTCCAACTTCTATCTAGATTCTTTGTAGGAAATCAGTCTAGAACAAACGTTAAAAACTGAAGCAAGTTGTAAAATAAATAATTATTTCTCAGACCTCATAATCAAATTGCAACAATTGGAATAAA
Organism: Bathymodiolus septemdierum; assembly: GCA_963383655.1. Taxonomy (NCBI): domain Eukaryota; kingdom Metazoa; phylum Mollusca; class Bivalvia; order Mytilida; family Modiolidae; genus Bathymodiolus; species Bathymodiolus septemdierum. The sequence goes on from OY726519.1 coordinate 1,339,092, forward strand.
AATACTGTAGTTTTTTTTTAATTGCAGACACGTGTCTGTTTATAAATAGTTCTATAAATAGAATGCAATTGTTACCCGGCTGATCAATATAAAAAAACAACTTATATGCGTCCTCATGCAGTGCTTTTCAACGAATTGAATGGCCAACCTTTGCATATAAATGACCATATGATATTAAATATGAGAACTAAGATTTCCTTTCACAGAAATGAGAATAAATACATCAAAAGTTTGTATTGCGAAATCCTGTTGATCGCGCCATTTTAATTTTTTTTAGTTTCTTCAAAGGACATGTATACACGTTCTTGGTTTCTTTAATCAAAGTTATGACTTTTCTAGAAAATCACTTTCAAAATAATTAATGGATATGATAGGTTTCAATAAACATGATATCGACATTTTCATAAATTTGGCAAAAATCGTTCGCAAACATTGAGACGAATCGTGCAATGAATGACGATTACTATTAATTATATATTTTGACGGCAACTTTCCCAATGCGAAATTTCGCCCATATGACGATTACAAAAATATGTCCACTTTAAATACATACTGTGGCATTTTGAGTATATGTCATAACTATAGAAAAATTATTATCGTTGATTGAATTCTTTGTCCAGGTGAGATCAAAGATTACACAATCAAAACAAAAATTCTATAATCTATTGATTAGCTTGTAGCATGTAATAAAATTGTCATTGTAGTGACTAATTAGTTTTAATCAGCAAATGAAGAAGAATGGATTGTTACAAACATTTTTCTACTATTTTTTGAAAATTCAAGTGACAAATTGGGTACGGGAAATACTCGTCACTTTCGAAAATCAATCGTCAATGACGAAAGTAACTAGCGCTAGCTAAATCACTGATTCTGGTTTATTAAGGGTTCAGTTTATACAGGATCCTGGTTTATTTAAGGTTTGATTAATACAGGATTCTGGTTTATTAAGGGTTTGGTTAATACAGGATTCTGGTTTATTAAAGGTTTGATTAATACAGGATTCTGTTTTATTAAGGTTCAGTTTATACAGGATTCTGGTTTATTAAAGGTTTGATTAATACAGAATTCTGTTTTATTAAGGTTCAGTTTATACAGGATCCTGGTTTATTAAAGGTTTGATTAATACAGAATTCTGTTTTATTAAGGTTCAGTTTATACAGGATTCTGGTTTATTAAAGGTTTGATTAATACAGAATTCTGTTTTATTAAGGTTCAGTTTATACAGGATTCTGGTTTATTAAAGGTTTGATTAATACAAAATTCTGTTTTATTAAGGTTCAGTTTATACAGGATTCTGGTTTATTAAAGGTTCGATTAATACAGAATTCTGTTTTATTAAGGGTTGTTTATACTAGTGATGGGAATCAGTAACATTTTCAAGATTGATGATCATTTGACGTTATATCAACATTGACCGATGATTGATCATCGGTGACAATTGCCTGCTAAATGTATTTACTGACTATAATTAATCAAATAGTCTTTATTTCAAGAGTATGATTGACAAAAGTAAAGATATGAAAAAATTATATCATAAATTTATAAACTATAATTTTTCTATTAGTAAACATCAACTTAGAACAAAACAAAAGATCGTTTTCCATATGTGTAACACCTGTGTTTCCGATGATCGGTGCACCACTAGTTTATACAGGATCCTGGTTTATTAAAGGTTTGATTAATACAGAATTCTGTTTTATTAAGGTTCAGTTTATACAGGATTCTGGTTTATTAAAGGTTTGATTAATAGATTAATACAGGATTCTGGTTTATTTTATGGTTCAGTTTATACAGGATTCTGGTTTATTAAGGGTTTGGTTTAGACAGGTTTCTGGTTTATTAAGGTTTGGTTAATACAGGATTCTGGTTTATTAAGGGTTTGGTTAATACAGGATTCTGGTTTATTTAAGGTTTGGTTTAGACAGGTGTCTGGTTTATTAAGGTTTGGTTAATACAGGATTATGGTTTATTAAGGGTTTGGTTTAGACAGGATTATGGTTTATTAAGGGTTTGGTTAATACAGGATTCTGGTTTATTAAGGGTTTGGTTAATACAGGATTCTGGTTTATTAAGGGTTTGGTTTAGACAGGATTATGGTTTATTTAAGGTTTGGTTAATACAGGATTCTGGTTTATTTAAGGTTTGGTTAATACAGGATTCTGGTTTATTTAAGGTTTGGTTAATACAGGATTCTGGTTTATTAAGGGTTTGGTTAATACAGGATTCTGGTTTATTTAAGGTTTGGTTAATACAGGATTCTGGTTTATTTAAGGTTTGGTTAATACAGGATTCTGGTTTATTAAGGGTTTGGTTTAGACAGGATTCTGTTTTATTAAGGTTCAGTTTATACAGGATTCTGGTTTATTAAAGGTTTGATTAATAGATTAATACAGGATTCTGGTTTATTTTATGGTTCAGTTTATACAGGATTCTGGTTTATTAAGGGTTTGGTTTAGACAGGTTTCTGGTTTATTAAGGTTTGGTTAATACAGGATTCTGGTTTATTAAGGGTTTGGTTAATACAGGATTCTGGTTTATTTAAGGTTTGGTTTAGACAGGTGTCTGGTTTATTAAGGTTTGGTTAATACAGGATTATGGTTTATTAAGGGTTTGGTTTAGACAGGATTATGGTTTATTAAGGGTTTGGTTAATACAGGATTCTGGTTTATTAAGGGTTTGGTTAATACAGGATTCTGGTTTATTAAGGGTTTGGTTTAGACAGGATTATGGTTTATTTAAGGTTTGGTTAATACAGGATTCTGGTTTATTTAAGGTTTGGTTAATACAGGATTCTGGTTTATTAAGGGTTTGGTTAATACAGGATTCTGGTTTATTTAAGGTTTGGTTAATACAGGATTCTGGTTTATTTAAGGTTTGGTTAATACAGGATTCTGGTTTATTAAGGGTTTGGTTAATACAGGATTCTGGTTTATTTAAGGTTTGGTTAATACAGGATTCTGGTTTATTTAAGGTTTGGTTAATACAGGATTCTGGTTTATTAAGGGTTTGGTTTAGACAGGATTCTGTTTTATTAAGGTTCAGTTTATACAGGATTCTGGTTTATTAAAGGTTTGATTAATAGATTAATACAGGATTCTGGTTTATTTTATGGTTCAGTTTATACAGGATTCTGGTTTATTAAGGGTTTGGTTTAGACAGGTTTCTGGTTTATTAAGGTTTGGTTAATACAGGATTCTGGTTTATTAAGGGTTTGGTTAATACAGGATTCTGGTTTATTTAAGGTTTGGTTAAGACAGGATTATGGTTTATTAAGGGTTTGGTTAATACAGGATTCTGGTTTATTAAGGGTTTGGTTAATACAGGATTCTGGTTTATTAAGGGTTTGGTTTAGACAGGATTATGGTTTATTTAAGGTTTGGTTAATACAGGATTCTGGTTTATTTAAGGTTTGGTTAATACAGGATTCTGGTTTATTAAGGGTTTGGTTAATACAGGATTCTGGTTTATTTAAGGTTTGGTTAATACAGGATTCTGGTTTATTTAAGGTTTGGTTAATACAGGATTCTGGTTTATTAAGGGTTTGGTTAATACAGGATTCTGGTTTATTTAAGGTTTGGTTAATACAGGATTCTGGTTTATTTAAGGTTTGGTTAATACAGGATTCTGGTTTATTAAGGGTTTGGTTTAGACAGGATTATGGTTTATTTAAGGTTTGGTTAATACAGGATTCTGGTTTATTAAGGGTTTGGTTAATACAGGATTCTGGTTTATTAAGGGTTTGGTTAATACAGGATTCTGGTTTATTAAGGGTTTGGTTAATACAGGATTCTGGTTTATTTAAGGTTTGGTTAATACAGGATTCTGGTTTATTAAGGGTTTGGTTAATACAGGATTCTGGTTTATTTAAGGTTTGGTTAATACAGGATTCTGGTTTATTAAGGGTTTGGTTTAGACAGGATTATGGTTTATTTAAGGTTTGGTTAATACAGGATTCTGGTTTATTAAGGGTTTGGTTAATACAGGATTCTGGTTTATTAAGGGTTTGGTTAATACAGGATTCTGGTTTATTAAGGGTTTGGTTAATACAGGATTCTGGTTTATTTAAGGTTTGGTTAATACAGGATTCTGGTTTATTAAGGGTTTGGTTAATACAGGATTCTGGTTTATTTAAGGTTTGGTTAATACAGGATTCTGGTTTATTAAGGGTTTGGTTTAGACAGGATTATGGTTTATTTAAGGTTTGGTTAATACAGGATTCTGGTTTATTAAGGGTTTGGTTAATACAGGATTCTGGTTTATTAAGGGTTTGGTTAATACAGGATTCTGGTTTATTAAGGGTTTGATTAATACAGGATTCTGGTTTATTTAAGGTTTGGTTAATACAGTATTCTGGTTTATTAAGGGTTTGGTTAATACAGGATTCTGGTTTATTTAGGGTTTGGTTAATACAGGATTCTGGTTTATTTAAGGTTTGGTTAAGACAGGATTCTGGTTTATTAAGGGTTTGGTTAATACAGGATTCTGGTTTATTAAGGGTTTGTTTAATACAGGATTCTGGTTTATTTAAGGTTTGGTTAAGACAGGATTCTGGTTTATTAAGGGTTTGGTTAATACAGGATTCTGGTTTATTAAGGGTTTGTTTAATACAGGATTTTGGTTTATTTAAGGTTTGGTTAAGACAGGATTCTGGTTTATTAAGGGTTTGGTTAATACAGGATTCTGGTTTATTAAGGGTTTGGTTAATACAGGATTCTGGTTTATTTAAGGTTTGGTTAATACAGGATTCTGGTTTATTTAAGGTTTGGTTAATACAGGATTCTGGTTTATTTAAGGTTTGGTTAATACAGGATTCTGGTTTATTTAAGGTTTGGTTAATGAGTGATTTTCAAAAAAATGAAGACTGTGACATAGAGGGTAAAATTTCAAATTGGACAAATTGACATAATTTTGGTCATAAAATAATGTCAATATGATATATTTTTCAGATTCAGTTGCTCAGTGCAATATATGAAGACAAAATTATTATTTTTCAACTTTTATTAGCAACAAAGTGTTAAAATGATAACAAATACAGACTTACTTCCTCAGAGGTATCATTTTCTTTTGGCTATGGTAAAAGACCTAAATGTATTTCCATTTGATAATGATATGAAATAGGCACATTTTGGTACCAAACTTTGTATATATCATGAGAAAACAGTTTCAGTATATCAAAGAAACACTATTTTTACTGTATATTTTAAAAAATCTGGTAATTAAAGTTTTCATACAAGCATAAAAAATATGATCTAATGAGGTTTAATAGTTGTAAATCAATTATTTATATATGCCTAATAAATATAACAAAAGTTAAGTTAAGTTGATCATTGGTGGTATAAACTAGAGGTAACCAAATGAAAATACTGTCCATTTTTTAAATTTTTTGTCACACTCCTGACACATTTTTCTAAAAGATAAATACACCAAATATCAAGCTAAATGCAATCATTGTTGGTCACAATAACTTTTTTAAGTAGTAGTACATAATCTATTTTGACAAAAAAGGTTTCCCTTGAATATATTTCATTTTTGCATTGTTATGATCTTATTTCAATCATATTTGATCATATTCTAAGTAATACTATCATAATTATAAAAAATGACAACTCAATTTTCACCATTTATACATCTTTTCAAGAGTATAGTGCTTATTGAGAATTAAATAATTCCGCGAGACAATTACAAGCAGTTTTATGGAGGCTTATATGCTTACAAAATAATCTATTTCTTAAATAAAATTGTCACACTCCCGACTCCCTCTCGAAAATAATCCTGTCGAGCTGAAAATAATATAGCCAACTTATTCTTTCCAAACTAAAAGTTATATTTCTTCAAAAGCTTATATTTCTTACAGTTAACAGTAAATATTAAAAGAAGATTAAAAATTATGTCTTTGTTTTTTCTAATGATTAGTGTGCTAATTATTTGCCCTTTAGGAATTTATCTCATCAAAAATGGTTAAAATGGATTTGAAATTTATTAAAACTAGCAATAGATCATCTTTTCTTAGTATAGAATTACTTTTTAGTGGTTTTCAAATTAGTTTCCCCATATTTCTCAATAATTTACTCTGCAAAAAAACTTCCTACTGCAATTGCAATCGACATTTAATGTTTTTATGTCAGGAGTGTGACATATTACTGTTGAATGAAAAATTATTGATCAATTTTCAAAAATGCTATATCAAAAGAATGAAAATGTTTTATGAAAGGCAAGATATATTAAAGTAAGTATTCTGTTTATCTAAAGCAACATGCATCAATTTTTCATTTAGAAAAAAATCCATATTTAGACATATTTTAAGAAAATATAACCCTTTATCATCACTTATTATGAGAAAGGTGTCATGCAATATACAAAAATACTACAATTATTATTTATTGTTTATATGTGATTAAATTGAAAACATTGTGGAAGTTTGTAGAAGCATATGTTTATTTTTTTTTTATTTAAAAGATATGCCTATTAAAAGTGTCACACTCCTGACATTAGTTATTTTGATTTCCTAGCTGTGATATGTTATATATCAGAGCTATTTCCAACTTTTTTCTTTGATTGGGTCTGGAGCTTTTGGAAAATAAAGAAAATTGTGAATTATTAAAGCATACAACATAGTACTATACAACTAAGATCAAATGTCACACTCCTGACATTTTTTGTGTCTCTCCTTATGCAAGCCCAGTTTTACAACTATCATATTCATCCAGTCTAATACTACTAAATTATTATAACTAATGTTATTTTACAACATATTTTGACTTTTCTGAACTAATTAGTCTCAACAATGAAAAACTATTAAGGTTTAATTTGACATTTGTACAATTTTCCAAGTTAAATTTATTCATGTACACTAATTTAAAAAATAGAATAATTTTTTGTCGCATAATCATAGGGTCACAAAACAATTAGATATTTGAAGTAAAATGGTACGAAATTATAGAATACCATCTTTCTTTAATATATTTTTTATTTTATTTTTTTTATCATCAAGGTAAGTTAAGGCAATTTAAAGTTTGTCATGCTAAAACGTCACACTCCTGACAAATTTGACCAGTTTTTAGAGGATAACTTTTTAACCAGAAGAGCAATCTCCATGACACTTTGCATGAAGACAACTGTTACCATTGTGCTTGTTTTAAGATATTTACCTTTCTTTCATATCATTTGATATTCAAATTATGCTCTGAAAATGAAAAGTCTTCATTTTTTTGAAAATCACCCTAATACAGGATTCTGGTTTATTTAAGGTTTGGTTAATACAGGATTATGGTTTATTTAAGGTTTGGTTAATACAGGATTATGGTTTATTTAAGGTTTGGTTAATACAGGATTCTGGTTTATTAAGGGTTTGATTAATATAGGATTCTGAAATAATGATCTAATACATTATATACTATCTGAGAGAACATTACAAACAATCACAATTCTAATAATCAAAACACCAATTAAACATGCTGGATAAAACATCAGATAACATGAATTTCCTCCAAAAAATGAGAGGTTAAAAAAATGCTGAAAGAGCTTTTGTCCAAGAGACCAATCATAAAGCTCCTGATCTGGTGACTGATCAAATCTAAGGCTATCAAATTGATAATGCTCCAGTAAGCACAGTTTTAAGAGGTAAAATGTCATGTCTACCTGTGTGATATTATTGTGGAGTGTCATGTCTACCTGTGTGATATTATTTCAGTGAACTAACACTAAAAATAAAAATAAATATTGACACAGTAGAAAGAAGTGGGTATTTATAACTATTAGCCTGTCACCACAATAATAGATTTAATTCAAGAGATGCAGGTTCTTCCCTATTCTAGACTAAAATCTCATAATTTCCCCTACCTAGAATAATCTTGGACTTAGTTGACTGAAAACGATCAGTGTTTTACTTTTCTCGATGTTGATATCCACGTGATGTCCTGCAATATGCTTTGCCATTATATTTTATTTCATTTTTGTATCACAAATATATTTTGTTTCATTAAAAAAAATGAAGAATTTCCACACGAGATAATTGTGTGTGCATGTGGAACCAAAAGGTTTTGTTTTTAATGCCATGTTTGTTTATTAATGTTTTACTACCTCATTTGTGAAGAGCTCCATTTTTGGGGCACTTTAAATAAAAAAAAAAACAGTATCGGATCATATTTGTTTAGGAAAGCAGGTATCAATTCGTGGATCACTACGTATACACCCCTATTGCTAACATGTATACCTGGGGAAAAAATGTGCAGAGATTTATTACCCCCACACGTCTACAAGTTAAAATCCCTCCCTTGAAACATGTTTATTATTCCTAATTCCTGACTAAGATAGTGTTGTTTTTCACACTCAGATCAAGATAAGGAATCATCACACAGACACAGTAATATATATTAACAAATGGCATCTTCAAACTTTTCTTTTCAGAGTTTCACATCAATTGTTGGTCCAAATGGAAGTGGGAAGTCAAATGTGATAGATTCCATGCTCTTTGTCTTTGGTTTCCGTGCCAACAAAATCAGATCCAAGAAAATTAGTGTTTTACTCCACAACAGTGAAAACCATAAAGATGTGGACAATTGTACTGTAGCTGTTCATTTCCAGAAGATAATAGATACAGGGGTAACTATAGGTCTTATCATAAAATGTTACCCCATGAAAACTAAATAATCCCCCTAAAATATACAGGGGTAACTATAACACCTAGGTCCAATCATAAAATGTTACCCCATAAAAACTAAATAATCCCCCTAAAATATACAGGGGTAACTATAACACCTAGGTCCAATCATAAAATGTTACCCCATCAAAACTAAATAATCCCCCTAAAATTTACAGGGGTAACTATAACACCTAGGTCCAATCATAAAATGTTACCCCATCAAAACTCTGAATAATCCCCCGTAAATATACAAGGGTAACTATCACTACAAAGTCAAGAGATTCTGAATAGACCAGTTTTTGTGCTAGAAATTCTGAAGTGTCTGAAAATTACTCAAAATTCTGAAAAGATTCTGAACAGATTCTGAACATTGCTGAAAATTCTGAACAGATTCTGAAAATTGCTGAAAATTCTGAACAGATTCTGAAAATTGCTGAAAATTCTAAACAGATTCTGAACATTACTGAAAATTCTGAACGTTGCTGAAAATTCTGAACAGATTCTGAAAATTCTGAACAGATTCTGAACAATATCTTTCTTCTTAAATCAATATATTTTATTTCATTTTCATTAGATTTTAACTATATATAGAATGTGATATTTAATTAATTAATTATTTTAAAAAACATTAGAACAGCTATATTATTTCATTTCTCATTAAATTTGACATTTTCTTTATTTCAATCTTTCTTCTTAAATCAATATATTTTATTTCATTTTCGTTAGATTTTAACTAATTATGGAAAGGGATCAGAGAAAGGATATTTTACTAATTAATTTTTTTTAAATTAAATTACAACAACTATATTATTTCATTTCTTATTAGATTGGTCATTTTCTTTACTTCAAATTTTTCTTCTTAAATCAATATATTTTACTTCATTTTCATTAGATTTTTACTAAATATAGCATGTGATATTTCACTAATTAATTATTTAAGAAAAATTAAATTTAAGCAACTATATTATTTCATTTTTTATTAAATTTGTCATTTTTATATCAATTTTTTTCTTCTTAATTCAATGTATTTTACTTCATTTTTAAAAATTAATTAAAAACTTTGAAGTGGCCCCAACTTAAGTATGTAAGTAAGAGCAAAGCAATTTTTTTGACCTGTATATCATAAAACAGTATGGTATCAATTGCCAATTGATAAACCTGTATCCGGTTTAAATATATTAGAGAGGTGTCATATCCCTGCATGGATTCTGCTGAAAATTCTGAACTGAGTATGAACATTTTAACTAAATATATCATGTAATATTTCACTGGATGCAGGTTTTATCAATTGGCAATTGATACCATACACGGCTGGTAATCGGCACAAGCAGAACAGTCGGTTCTGCAAAGAAATTCGTGAGGATAACTTCCAGTTTTGGTGGAGGAGAGTTCACGAAGATGCTTCGCAAGGTATGTACATGTCAAAAATTGAAATTTGCTTTTTTACTGCTAGAATATTGCAAAATCAGAGAATGCTATGCTGTGACAAATGCTTTCACGATTAACAACATGTATAGTTTATTGTTGTATATGAACTGTAACTCTCGCAAAATCAATCGTCCCACGAAAAACATGACAAAAATTGTGACACTCTTACATTTCTAAGTTGTTCTTGACAAAGATGCAAGTTAAATTTTCAATATTTTTTCATCGTGGGAGTCTAAATGTAATCGGGGATAAATTCCGATTCGTCAGAAGTAAATTGAAGTCTAGATAAATCTACAAACTGTCAATTTTCTCGTTTTCCTGCTTGAGGAGATCGGTTCTGATAGAGCACATTGCGAATGCATGAGGAGATTTGCTAGTTTTGTTAATTGTTTTCTGCAAAATTGATAAATTGACACTTTTAAACATAAAACTGATAAATACTCTGTCCACTTTCAGGAGATGCCAGGATTCAAAGGAAAGAGGAAATGGGGACTGATATTGACTCTTTACAAAAAATCATTTCGATATAGATTGACTGTATCACCGCCAAGGAAACGAACAAAAACAAGTAGCAGTACACCAAATTTAAAATCCCCATCAATCAGGACACCAAGTTTATTAAAAAAAATCTCTTTCAATTTCAAAATATTTATATCCTTTCAAACGGGTTTCCACACCTATTCGGCGTTGAAGATCTTGTTAAAATGTCACTTTCATTTTTTGGGCCAGACATAAACCGAATGAAGCGACCACCAAATAACTTTCTCCCTTACCAAAAAAATTGGAGAGTTGATGGCGAATTTCTCATTTGACGTGTTTCATCTTTGTCAAACCATTCTACAATGTCCAAAAACAACTCAAATGCAATGCTATTCAAAGGGAATTTTCCATCTTGTACTAATTTAAAGAATTTCAATAGCTTGTCCTTTTTCCCAACATCAGAAAGTTTGTCAAGAACATCTTGAAAAACTTCAACTACTGAAGCTTCTTCCTTCGGGTCAACTTCTATCTTGCCTATACTTTCATCAAGACTCATAAAGGAAGCATTTTGTAGATCTGCGGTGAAACTTCCGTCATCTTTAGTAAAAAGGTTGCGCCGAATAGGTGTGGAAACTCGTTTGAAAGGATATAAATATTTTGAAATTGAAAGAGATTTTTTTAATAAACTTGGTGTCCTGGTTGATGAGGATTTTAAATTTGGTGTACTGCTACTTGTTTTTGTTCGTTTCCTTGGCGGTGATACAGGCAATCTATATCGAAATGGTTTTTTGTAAAGAGTCAATGTCAGTCCCCTTTTCCTCTTTCCCTTGAATCCTGGCATCTCCTGAAAGTGGACAGAGAATAATTTATTTTGATTAGAGTATTTATCAGTTTTATGTTTAAAAATGTCAATTTATCAATTTTGCAGAAAACAATTAACAAAACTAGCAAATCTCCTCATGCATTCGCAATGTGCTCTATCAGAACCGATCTCCTCAAGCAGGAAAACGAGGAAATTGACAGTTTGTAGATTTATCTAGACTTCAATTTACTTCTGACCAATCAGAATTTATTCCCAATTACATTTAGACTCCCACAATGAAAGAATATTGAAAATTTAACTTGCATCTTTGTCAAGAACAACTTAGAAATGTAAGAGTGTCACAATATTCGTCATGTTTTTCGTGGGACGATTGATTTTGCGAGAGTTACAGTTCATATACAACAATAAACTAATGAAAATGAAATAATGAAAATGTCAAATTTAATGAGAAATGAAATAATATATTTGTTGTAATTTAATTTTAAAATGTAATTAATCAGTGAAATATTACATGATATATTTAGTTAAAATGTTCATAATCTGTTCAGAATTTTCAGCAGAATCCATGCAGGGATATGACACCTCTCTAATATATTTAAACTGGATACAGGTTTATCAATTGGCAATTGATACCATACTGTTTTATGATATACAGGTCAAAAAAATTGTTTTGCTCTTACTTACATACTTATAGTGTAGATTGTTGTTTTAGCACTTAAGTTGGGGCCACTTCAAAGTTTTTAATTAATTTTTAAAAATGAAGTAAAATACATTGAATTAAGAAGAAAATAATTGATATAAAAATGACAAATTTAATAAAAAATGAAATAATATAGTTGCTTAAATTTAATTTTTCTTAAATAATTAATTAGTGAAATATCACATGCTATATTTAGTAAAAATCTAATGAAAATGAAGTAAAATATATTGATTTAAGAAGAAAAATTTGAAATAAAGAAAATGACCAATCTAATAAGAAATGAAATAATATAGTTGTTGTAATTTAATTTAAAAAAAATTAATTAGTAAAATATCCTTTCTCTGATCCCTTTCCATAATTAGTTAAAATCTAACGAAAATGAAATAAAATATGTTGATTTAAGAAGAAAGATTGAAATAAAGAAAATGTCAAATTTAATGAGAAATGAAATAATATAGCTGTTCTAATGTTTTTTAAAATAATTAATTAATTAAATATCACATTCTATATTTAGTTAAAACCTAATGAAAATGAAATAAAATATATTGATTTAAGAAGAAAGATATTGTTCAGAATTTTCAGTAATGTTCAGAATCTGTTCAGAATTTTCAGCAATGTTCAGAATCTGTTCAGAATTTTCAGCAATTTTCAGAATCTGTTCAGAATTTTCCGAATTTTCAGCAATGTTCAGAATCTGTTCAGAATTTTCAGTAATTTTCAGAATCTGTTCAGACACTTTGGAATTTCTAGCACAAAAACTGGTCTATTCAGAATCTCTTGACTTTGTAGTGTATAACACCTAGGTCCAATCATAAAATGTTACCCCATCAAGACTAAATAATCCTCCTTAAATATACAGGGGTAACTATAGCACCTAGGTCTTATCATAAAATGTTACCCCATCAAAACTCTAAATAATCCCCCTTAAATATACAAGGGTAACTATAACACCTAGGTCCAATCATAAAATGTTACCCCATCGAAATTCTAAATAATCCTCCTTAAATATACAGGGGTAACTATAACACCTAGGTCCACTCATAAAATGTTACCCCATCAAAATTCTAAATAATCCCCCGTAAATATACAGGGGTAACTATAACACCTAGGTCTAATCATAAAATGTCACCCCATTAAAATTCTAAATAATCCTTAAATATACAGGGGTAACTATAATACCTAGGTCCAATCATAAAATGTTACCCCATCAAAATTCTAAATAATCCTTAAATATACATGGGTAACTATAGCACCTAGGTCCAATCATAAAATGTTACCCCATCAAAATTCTAAATAATCCTCCTTAAATATACAGGGGTAACTATAACACCTAGGTCCACTCATAAAATCTTACCCCATCAAAATTCTAAATAATCCCCCTAAAATATACAGGGGTAACTATAACACCTAGGTCCAATCATAAAATGTTACCCCATTAAAACTAAATAACCCTCTCAAAATATACAGGGGTAACTAACACCTAGGTCCAATCATAAAATGTTACCCCATCAAAATTCTAAATAATCCTCCTTAAATATACAGGGGTAACTATAACACCTAGGTCCAATAATAAAATGTTACCCCATCAAAATTCTAAATAATCCTCCTTAAATATACAGGGGTAACTATAACACCTAGGTCCAATCATAAAATGTTACCCCATTAAAACTAAATAACCCTCCCAAAATATGCAGGGGTAACTATAACACCTAGGTCCACTCATAAAATGTTACCCCATCAAAATTCTAAATAATCCCCTGTAAATATACAGGGGTAACTATAACACCTAGGTCCAATCATAAAATGTTACCCCATTAAAACTAAATAACCCTCTCAAAATATACAGGGGTAACTAACACCTAGGTCCAATCATAAAATGTTACCCCATCAAAATTCTAAATAATCCTCCTTAAATATACAGGGGTAACTATAACACCTAGGTCCAATAATAAAATGTTACCCCATCAAAATTCTAAATAATCCTCCTTAAATATACAGGGGTAACTATAACACCTAGGTCCAATAATAAAATGTTACCCCATCAAAATTCTAAATAATCCTCCTTAAATATACAGGGGTAACTATAACACCTAGGTCCAATCATAAAATGTTACCCCATTAAAACTAAATAACCCTCCCCAAATATACAGGGGTAACTATAACACCTAGGTCCAATCATAAAATGTTATCCCATTAAAACTAAATAACCCTCTCAAAATATACAGGGGTAACTATAACACCTAGGTCCAATCATAAAATGTTACCCCATTAAAACTAAATAACCCTCTCAAAATATACAGGGGTAACTATAACACCTAGGTCCAATAATAAAATGTTACCCCATCAAAATTCTAAATAATCCTTAAATATACATGGGTAACTATAACACCTAGGTCTTATCATAAAATGTTACCCCATTAAAACTAAATAACCCTCCCAAAATATACAGGGGTAACTATAACACCTAGATGCAATCATAAAATGTTACCCCATTAAAACTAAATAACCCTCCCAAAATATGCAGGGGTAACTATAACACCTAGGTCCAATCATGAAATGTTACCCCATTAAAACTAAATAACCCTCCTTAAATATACAGGGGTAACTATAACACCTAGGTCCAATCATAAAATGTTACCCCATCAAATCTCTAAATAATCCTCCCAAAATATACAGGGGTAACTATAACACCTAGGTCCAATCTTAAAATGTTACCCCATCAAAACTCTAAATAATCCCCTCAAATATACAGGAATTCCACATTTTATTTTTACCTTTGTTCACAAGTTTTTAAGCCTTAAAGCCAGCCTTTTACAGATCCCTATTTTAAATAATACAAGATAAAGTTAATATCTACTTTTACAATAAATCAGTATTTTGTAAGGATGTCCTCGAGAGAAAGATGTAACATTGATTGATTGATTGATTGGTGTTTAACCTCGAGAGAAAGAGGTTACATGTAATATTAAAACATCATATATTAATAAGTCACTGACAAACTTTTATCATATAATGTTGTATAAAACATCATATATTAATAAGTCACTGACAAACTTTTATCATATAATGTTGTATAATGTTGTATAAAACATCATATATTGATAAGTCACTGACAAACTTTTATCATATAATGTTGTATAAAACATCATATATTAATAAGTCACTGACAAAGTTTTATCATATAATGTTGTATAAAGTACACCTCATTATATGCTAGAATCAAATTCACAACTTTTTTGGTGATGGCCAACAATTATATAATGGCTGTAAAAACTTCCACCATACAAACACAGCAATGTAGACCCCTACACATGTATGTATTAACTTGTTGTTATAGGATGGCGATGATGAATACACTGTGGTACCAAACTCAAAGTTTGTGGTATCTAGAACGGCATTTAAAGACAACAGTTCATATTATATGATTGATAAAAAGAGAGCAACCTATAAAGAAGTGGGTAGTATCCTCAGATCTAGTGGCATAGATTTAGACCACAACAGATTTCTTATTTTGCAGGTAAATTTTTGAATATTATCCATACATTTGGTTTTATAAGACCACTAAATTACTTTGCAGTCATATTATGTTTTGGGTCTGGCTGTGTCATCCGTCTAGACACAATTGTTTCCGTGTGAAAACTAGTTCTAGTAGACTGATCTTTTAAAAATTTTAGCACAGATTCTTGGCACAACATCATGATTGTAATTAATTGAGGTATTGTCGTTTTATCCATTTCGATACAAGATGCAAAAATGTGTGTTTCTGTTCTTTGTATGTACACTGGGGTAAAGCTGATGACCGTAACTGCAAATACGGTCATCCCAAGATGGCAGATGTGGAATCGGGTAAGAATCTTTTTTGTCGATTAAATTGTTTCTATAATGTATTCTAAATGGCTCATGCCATACGATAGTAATCTATGAACTTATCATAAGGAAATCACAAATTACGACTGAAAAATATATATGAAAGAGAAAATCCGATATTAAAAAATCGCTAAGATGACCGTAACTGAAAACTGAGATTACGGTCATCTTTCAAAGCAATTATGATCAGTTACGGTTATCTTAGCGATTTTTTAGAATTAGATTTTCTCTTTCATGTACATTTTTCAGTCGTAATTTGTGATTTCCTTGTGGAAAGTTCATTGATTACTATCGTACTAATGCATGTGTCATTTAAAATACATTATAGAAACAATTTAATTGACAAAAAAACATTCTTACCTGATTCCACATCCGTCATCATGGCGACTGAAACTTCAGCTGGGTGACTAAAATAATACCTCAAAGGAGCCCAGATGGCTACTGCCTATAAAAGTTCATTTCTGTCCCTGTAAAAGATCACATTTAGATCTTTTCCTCTGAAACCACTGAACCAAATTATACCAAACCTGGCATGGATGGTCCTTGTGTGGGTCCCTTTCAAAATTGTGTCCGACAGCCTCACCCTCCATTCAAGATGGCTGCTGTAACTAAAAATAGAAATTTTTCAATTGTCCATTGCTGCTTTAGTATAAACAAAAATGAGCTCAAAATGTAACTGCAGCTACATGGCAATGAGTAGTTTAACATATATTCTGAGTTTTTCTGTGAAATTTTTCTTTCAGCCGATTTATACCGATTATGCAAATTAGGCATATTTTGATAAAAGATCACATTTAAATCTTTTCCTCTGAAACCACTGAATCAAATTAAACCAAACCTGGCAGGGATGGTCCTTGAGTGGGTCCCTTTCAAAATTGTGTCCGACAGCCCTGCCCTCCGTTCAAGATGGCTGCTGTTACTAAAAATAGAAATTTCTTCAATTGTCCATTGCTGCTTTATTATAAATCAAAATGAGCTCAAATTTTAACTGTAGCTACATTGCAGTGAGTAGTTTTACATATAATCCGAGTTTTTTTGTGGAATTTTTCATTCAGCAGATTTATACAGATTATGCAAATTAGGCATATTTTGATAAAAGATCACATTTAAATCTTCTTCTCTGAAACCGCTGAACCAAATTAAACTAAATTTGGCTGGGGTAGTCCCATTTCAAAATTGTGTCCGACAGCTCCGCCCTCCATTCAAGATGGCTGCTGTTACTAAAGATAGAAATTTCTTCAATTGTCCATTGCTGCTTTATTATCCCCCGTAATAGCGTTGAGGGGATATAGTAATAGCGGCTGTCTGTCTGTCCGTCACACTTTCTTGTTTACGCGATAACTTGAGTAAACATTGATAGATTTGAATAATTTTGTGCATGTGGCTTGTAATTATCATTATCTTGGATGGTTCTAATATGGAAATATTTGAAGCAAGGGTTTTGGGGGGAAATCTTAGTTTTTGGTTGAAAAATCACCAATATTGAGAATTGTGTCTTGTTTATGCGATAACTTTAGTAAACATGGATAGATTTGAATAATTTTTTGCATGTGGCTTGTAAATATCATTATCTTGGATGGGTTCTTACATGGAAATATTTGAAGCAAGGGTTTTGGGGGAAAATCTTAGTTTTTGGTTGAAAAATCACCAATATTGGGAATTGTGTCTTGTTTACGCAATAACTTTAGTAAACATGGATAGATTTCAATAATTTTTTGCATGTGGCTTGTAATTATCATTATCTTGGATGGGTTTTTACATGGAAATATTTGAAGCAAGGGTTTTGGTGGAAAATCTATATTTACATCAGAGGATTACAGTGTTCAAAGTGGAATACTTCCTGTATATTATTCAGATCATGCTGCAATATACTCCATCCTTCAATAAAGTATGTTATACATTAAGACTGCAAGGCTGCTTTCTATGAATATATAAAACTAAATATTATGCAAGTGCGGGGGATACGTCAGGCGGTTCTTTTATTATAAATCAAAATGAGCTCAAATTTTAACTGCAGCTACAAGACAATGAGTAGATTAACATATATTCTGGTTTTTTCTGTGAAAATTTTCTTTCAACCAATTTATACCGATTATACAAATTAGACATATTTTGATAAAAGATCACATTTAAATCTTTTCTCTGAAACCGCTAAACCAAATTAAAGCAAATTTGGCTGGGATGGTCCTCGAGTGGTCCCCTTTCAATATTGTGTCCGACAGCCCCACCCTCCATTCAAAATGACCCCCCTTCCAGAGGGTGTGCCGGGGGTAGAATAGGCACCAGGTTTCTCCGCCCTAGAGGCACTAGTCCTCTAAAAGGGATCAACCCCGCAGGAACCCTGGGATTATAGAAATGGGACCGAGAGCTTCTTCGGCTTGAAGGGGCATCCGTCGGTTGTCCAGGATGTATAAATTCACAACCAACCCGTCCTTCGGATGAGACGTAAATAAAACCAAGGTCCCGTGTTGAAAGATTGCCACCCTCTTCGCACGTTAAAGAACCCAGTGTAACAGCTCATTATGAGCAATATGCTCATGATGAGTGGTCCATAGGAGACCTGTTGCACTGGCTAAATTATCCGTCCCTACCCATCATCTTTCCTTGTTTCGAGTCCTGTGGCGTTTAAATTTTGAAATGTTCTCGTCCTGAATATAGCTGAAAGATTGCTCACTGGACGTTAAACACCAATCAGTCAATCAATCCATTCAAAATGGCTGCTGTTACTAAAAATAGAAATTTCTTTAGTTGTCAATTTCTACTTTATTACAAATCAAAATGAACTCAAATGTTAACTGTAGCTACATGGCAATGAGTAGTTTAACATATATTCTGGGTTTTTCTGTGAGATTTTTTCAGCCAGTTTATTCCGTTTAGGAATATTATGAAATAAAAATCACATCAAAATCTTTTGCTCAGAAATTTGAGTTGAAATGATCTGGGTGGCCCACTTTCAAAATTATGTGTAACACCCCCCATTTTCTATCAACTTTAGATGTCAAATTGAAAACCAGGTGAGCGATTACAGGCTCCTGGGAGCCTCTAGTTTATTTTTCATCCGACTTGAATTTTTTTTTTCACAAAGTAATAATCTTTATGGGTTATTGATGGGCCATGAAAAATGTAGCTAATATATTTCAAAAAGGTGTCTAAAAGGGACCCAAATTCTGAATTTTTCTATATTGGGAAGGTACCTATGTAAATGGAAGTTTTATTTTTCTTGGAAATGATTGTGTTGAGAGCTTCTGGTAGTATGCAGACGGATTTCCTCTATAACATATGGTTTAAATCAACTGAAGGGACCAACAAGTGCCAAAATTTTAACTTTCTGGTTTTTCATCAAATTGTTAAAAAAAAAAAAAAATGAAAAATGCTCCTCTTTGAGTCGATACAGAAAATGAGTTATATTTCTATGAAAAAGAAGTAAAATGAAACCCAAATTTCAAAGTTTTTTGTATTTGGAAAATATAAACCATTATTTTTTTTTCATATTTGACATTTTAGACAGGGCTCACATTGGAGGGCGATTCGGGCGAAGAAGTCGCCTTGTGAAGGTTGACTTCGCTTTCTCGTTGGTCAAAAGCGAAGTTCAAGTAAAAAAATCCACTGGTCCGATATCCGGGACCGGCGATTTGTGGGTTCGGACCTAACATTTCTAATCCCGTAAAGTCCGATGGACCAGTTGAATCTGTGCAATTAAGGACTTGAAATAAAGAGGAAGTTAAAAGTCCGAGTGACAGATTTTACTGCATAATTTTAATCCAACATTCACTGCCTCTTTTAATCTTGTTAAGTCTCCCAAACAACGTTTGGAGACTTATTGTTTTAGCTCCGTTTCTTATTATTATTTTAATTAGTTCACCTGGACCAAAGGTCCAGGTGAACTATTGCCATCACTTGGCGTCTGTCGTCTGTAAACTTTTCACATTTCAAGCTTCTTCTCCGAACCCACTTGGCCGATTGGAACCGAACTTAGCAGGAATGTTCCTTGGATGGTCCTCTACAAAGTTACTGTTTTTCATTCCAGTCGAATATTCAATATGGCTGCCAGGGCCAATAATATGCTCTGATTGGCTGAAATGTCAAAGATCTTCTTCTCTGAAACTAATGAACTGACTGAACCCAAACTGTAAAGGAATGATCATTGGAATGTCCTTTACCAAGTTACTGTTTTTTATGCCGATCGGAAATCCAAGATGGCCACCATCGCAGGACATAGATTAACATTGGACCCTATGGGAAAATGTTCAAATGCCTTCTTCTCAGAAACTACAAATATGATTAAAGCCAAACTGTACATGAATGTTCATTGGATGGTCCTCTACAATCTTAAGGTTTTTTGTTCCGATATGAAATTCAAAATGGCGGCTACGGCAGGACTTGGTTTAACATTGGACCCTATGGGAAAAATGTTTCAAAATGCTTCTTCTCTGAAGCCACTTGGACAGTTGAAACCAAACTGCCCAGGAATGATCATTGGAAGGTCCTCTACAAATTTTCTGTTTTTTATGCCGATCGGAAATCCAAGATGGCCGCCACCGCAGGACATAGATTAACATTGGACCCTATGGGAAAATATTCAAATGCCTTCTTCTCAGAAACTACAAATATGATTAAAGCCAAACTGTACATGAATGTTCATTAGATGGTCCTCTACAAACTTTACGTTTTTTGTTCCGGTATGAAATTCAAAATGGCGGCTACGGCAGAACTTAGTTTAACATTGGACCCTATGGGAAAAATGTTTCAAAACGCTTCTTCTCTGAAACCACTTGAATAATTGAAACCAAACTGCCCAGGAATGATCATTGGAAGGTCCTCTACAAGGTGTGTGTTTTTTATGCCGATCGGAAATCCAAGATGGCCACCACCGCAGGACATAGATTAACATTGGACCCTATGGGAAAATGTTCAAATGCCTTCTTCTCAGAAACTGCAAATATGATTAAAGCCAAACTGTACATGAATGTTCATTGGATGGTCCTCTACAAACTGTACGTTTTTTGTTCCGATATGAAATTCAAAATGGCGGCTACGGCAGAACTTAGTTTAACATTGGACCCTATGGGGAAAATGTTTCAAAACGCTTCTTCTCTGAAACCACTTGGACAGTTGAAACCAAACTGCCCAGGAATGATCATTGGAAGGTCCTCTACAAATTTTATGTTTTTTTATGCCGATCGGAAATCCAAGATGGCCGCCACTGCAATACATAGATTAACATTGGACCCTATGGGAAAATGTTCAAATGCCTTCTTCTCAGAAACTACAAATATTATTAAAGCCAAACTGTACATGAATGTTCATTGGATGGTCCTCTATAAACTTTACGTTTTTTGTTCCGATAAGAAATTCAAAATGGCGGCTATGGCAGGACTTAGTTTAACATAGGACCCTATGGGAAAAATGTTTCAAAACGCTTCTTCTCTGAAACCACTTGGATAATTGAAACCAAACTGCCCAGGAATGATCATTGGAAGGTCCTCTACAAAGTTTCTGTTTTTTTATGCCGATCGAAAATTCAAGATGGCTGCCACCACAGGACATAGATTAACATTGGACCCTATGGGAAAATGTTCAAATGCCTTCTTCTCAGAAACTACAAATATGATTAAAGCCAAACTGTACATGAATGTTCATTGGATGGTCCTCTACAACCTTAGGGTTTTTTGTTCTGATATGAAATTCAAAATGGCGGCTACGGCAGGACTTAGTCTAACATTGGACCCTATGGGAAAAGTGTTTCAAAATGCTTCTTCTCTGAAGCCACTTGGACAGTTGAAACCAAACTGCCCAGGAATGATCATTGGAAGGTCCTCTACAAAATTTGTGTTATTTATGCCGATCGGAAATCCAAGATGGCCACCACCGCAGGACATAGATTAACATTGGACCCTATGAGAAAATATTCAAATGCCTTCTTCTCAGAAACTACAAATATGATTAAAGCCAAACTGTACAAGAATGTTCATTGGATGGTCCTCTATAAACTTTACGTTTTTTGTTCCGGTATGAAATTCAAAATGGCGGCTACGGCAGGACTTAGTTTAACATTGGACCCTATGGGAAAAATGTTTCAAAACGCTTCTTCTCTGAAACCACTTGGATAATTGAAACCAAACTGCCCAGGAATGATCATTGGAAGGTCCTCTACAAGGTGTGTATTTTTTATGCCGATCGGAAATCCAAGATGGCCACCACCGCAGGACATAGATTAACATTGGACCCTATGGGAAAATGTTCAAATGTCTTCTCAGAAACTACAAATATGATTAAAGCCAAACTGTACATGAATGTTCATTGGATGGTCCTCTACAAACTGTACGTTTTTTGTTCTGATATGAAATTCAAAATGGCGGCTACGGCAGAACTTAGTTTAACATTGGATCCTATGGGAAAAATGTTTCAAACCACTTGGACAGTTGAAACCAAACTGCCCAGGAATGATCATTGGAAGGTCCTCTGTTTTTTATGCCGATCGGAAATCCAAGATGGCTGCCACCACAGGCCATAGTATTAACACAGAACCATATGGAGAAAATACAGAAATATATTCTTCTCTGAAGCTATTGAACCTAAACTGTGCATCAATCATTGGAAGGTCCTTTACAAACTTTGTGTTTTTTATGTTGATCGTAATTCCAAGATGACTACCACTGCAGGACATAGTTTTTACATAGGACCAATTGGTTTTTTTTTATTACCAGGTGAACGATACAGGCTCTTGAGAGCCTCTGGTTAAGTCTCCCAAACAAAGTTTGGGGGGCTTATTGTTTTTGCTCCGTTTCTTATTATTATTTTTATTATTATTATTCTTATTCTTTCTTTCCGCGAAGCATGAACTTGTCCACGGCAGATCTCAGGAACTACAGGACAGAATTTCATAAAACTTGGTGGAGTTATAGATATATGTTTCTAGTTGATCCTAAAGTTTTCAGATTTGTGGTAAAGGGGGTCAAAGCCATATTTTTGGGGGTTCAAAGAGGGTGGGGGTTACTATAGAATCCTATGGGAAACTTGAAATTTTGTACATTAATGTTGATAACTTCTAACTGGATAATGATAGAGACATAAAATTTGACATAGTGATAGGTCACCATTAGAGGAGCAATTCTGCATTTTCAAAATTTTCAAGATGTCTGTCATTTTCAAAATGGCTGCCAAAATACGACATAAAAATGGGGGGTAAAAATTCAACATTGTCCAATATCATCAAAATTTGATATGTGGGTAGATAGTGTCAGTGGCCGGTTTGGGAGACTTCATAATCGTTAGATTATAATCATATCTTGTTAACATTGGGTTACGTAATCTGAAATAATTCAAGATCAAGTGTGTTTTGTTCTGTACGAACCTCCGGTAACGGAGCACACACACCCAGGATGGTTGTAACAGAATATCTTAAGATCAGTTTTGCGCTTTACGGAAACGGTAATTCTTTTGATAATACCTAAGCGTTTTAGTGAAGCAGTTCAAACATAAAAATGGCCTGAAAGTCATTGACTAGTTTTTTTTTAGGTTAATGGGGTGGCTCGTGATACTGACAACAATAAATTACATAATGAAAAAACACCACAACTAACAAAAGATCAAAGATACTATAGGCTTAAACAGAAGAGAACATTTCAAACATCGTGGAAGGAAAAAATACCTTGGGTTGAGACAAGTGGTATGCTGATAACCCCGGCGATCTAATATCATTGAAATTAAATTTCCAAAGACATTTTCTGCTCTGTATCTCCAGATATTAGACTTCCGAAGACATTTTCTGTTCTGTATTTGTGGAAGTCTAATCTCAACGATATTACCGGCGATCATGCCAGTGAGAATTATGAAATAAATATGTGGGGTAAATACTGTAGAATATATCCAGAATTTGCACTAAAAAAAAAACCAACAACAATGCTTTATTAAAGGTACAACCAATATATGAAAATTGACTGATAACCCAAGACAAATTGACTGATAGCCCAAGACAAATTGACTGATAGCCCAAGACAAAATGAAAATCAAGTTTTATAAAATTAAGTGTACAGTAGCATCTGATCAGATATTAAATTGCCAACCTAAAATAGTCATTTTAAATAATATATGTCACTCAGTTACTAGTAAATTTTGTGTTCAGCAAATTTTATTTCCTTCGTTCCGATCTTCAGGACCAGTATACAAATTTTCAGGACCAGTAAATTCCTGATGCTCACTGGTCCTAGACCAGTGACCTTTAGGAAAAAAAATTAAGCCCTGCTTGTAATTTTGAAAAGTTGCCCTATGTCGCCGACTGCATATTTTCTCTACTTGTCATTTATTTATGAAAATGTCGATATCGTGAACGTGTTTATTGAAGTCTATCGTATCCGTTAAGTATTTTAAAAGTGATTTTCTTGGAAAGTAATCCATTATGGTTTATAGAAACTTTAATTTCATTGATTAGAGCTCATGTTTATCTCTGCCCGACTTAGAATAAAACTATTTGTTTTTTCGTAAACAAACAACATTGGTGCCATTTTGGAAAGGGGATGCAGTAGGTACTGTGTAACTTCAGAGGGATCGCGAAAGAATGTTTCGATTAATCACAATTAACTTCTCCCAGAAGTCTCACCACTTCTCCCTGTGAGCTCTCTGAAAGAGAAGTCACTTCTCCCTCCAATTTGAAAGTAGTGAGAGCCCTGTTTAGATACATTTTTTTCCTTCGAAATGATTATTATATTTTTCCCACTAATTCATTTGTTAATTGGACTCTAGTGGATTTATACTGTCTGTTTTACTTTTCATTTTATACTTGCTTGCAGTAAGACTGGTGCAGAAGGAAGCACCTGCCCACTGTTCTGTTGTATCATGATGTGTTCAGCAGTAAGACTGGTGCAGGAGGAAGCACCTGCCCACTGTTCTGTTGTATCATGATGTGTTCAGCAGTAAGACTGGTGCAGGAGGAAGCACCTGCCCACTGTTCTGTTGTATCATGATGTGTTCAGCAGTAAGACTGGTGCAGGAGGAAGCACCTGCCCACTGTTCTGTTGTATCATGATGTGTTCAGCAGTAAGACTGGTGCAGGAGGAAGCACCTGCCCACTGTTCTGTTGTATCATGATGTCTTCAGCATAGCCCTTTAATTGAATGATGAAATTTATCATGTACATCTACTTGTAGATATTTGGAAAATGGGAAAAGAGAT
This sequence comes from Bathymodiolus septemdierum, assembly GCA_963383655.1. Taxonomy (NCBI): domain Eukaryota; kingdom Metazoa; phylum Mollusca; class Bivalvia; order Mytilida; family Modiolidae; genus Bathymodiolus; species Bathymodiolus septemdierum. Next base: position 1,364,202 of record OY726519.1, read on the forward strand.
ATGGGTGGTTGGAACGACTAAAGTTACCTTTCAGCTACACTTTCAATAATGATGTTTTAAATACCCATCCCTGGCTGTGATTTCAAAGTACTTTCATGGGTGCCATATATGTTTTATTGGAACAGACCAGACATTTATTTTCTTTCCTCATTTATTTCCATATTGAGGGCTCTACAATTCATACCAGCTCCCACTAGCCCCTGGCTAGTAAGGAAACATTTTTTACTCGCCAATAAAAGTATGTTACTTGCCACATTAATAAAGATACCAATTCGTACTATACAACTCCAATTTGTATTTATTTGTATATAATTAATAATGCCCTGAATGAGACAGAAGATGCTCAGTTGAGGAATAGGCTTTTAGTTTTACTGATAAGATATTTAATAAACTTTTTTTATGTTTAATACTTTTATTTTGATAAACAAGACTTTCACGTTTAAACTTTTTCTTTCCGCTAACAAATTTAGTTTTTCCAGCAATATTTGGGCCTGCTTTCTGCAAATATCACAATATATAACCTTGTTACTGGAATCATAAGTGAGCCACAAAAACTTCCAGACATCAAGGAATTTACGCTTTTCACTTCAGCTTTAGAACCCGAACCTGCATCACTATTTCGACATCATAGAATTTACGTTTTTCACCTCAGGCTCAGCTTTAGAACCTGAACCTTCTTCATTAGTTTGGGTTATACTTCCATCGATGTTGCATCAGACAGATCAGCTTCATTATCAGTTGATTTAACCGGTTTATTTTTAGCGAAAAATTTTGTATGTAGTTTTTTTTTCTTGCTCACTGTGGTCACTTGCAAGCGTTAAAAGTACGTGATTTAAAACTTTAATGTCTTATTCAATTGTATGGTTTAAAAGACTGGATAACAAAAGTCGGAATTTAAATTGAAAAACGAAAATGATCTGGAAATTTCAACTTGCTGCCTGGCTACCAATATAGAATTTTACTCGCATTTTACAAAAGTAACTCGCAAGTGTTTTGGTCGCATTGTAGAGCTCTGATATTATGATAATTTTCTAATTGAGGTAGATTTATACGATAGAATGAAATTTATTCTACAGTTTAGATTTATGCGATAGAATGAAATTTATTCTACAGTTTAAATTTCCAGGTTAATTTCTTCTTCTTTGAAAATTTAGGGTGAAGTAGAACAGATTGCAATGATGAAACCAAAAGGACAGAACTTAAATGATGATGGAATGTTAGAATTTCTAGAGGACATTATTGGTAGTAATAGATTTAAACAACCCATTGAAGTCTTGGCAAAAAGAGTGGAAACATTGAATGAAATGAGAGGAGAAAAAGTAAGTGTGTAACACCAAATGAACCCTTGGTAGGAAGCATCTATGGAGGGTCCTCTATTAAGATTGCTAATTTCGTTTCGATCCGTTTACAAAGATGGCCGCCACAGCAATTCTTTTTTCTGATTGGTTGATTTCTAAGAAATATTCTCCTCTGAAACCGCTTGTCCAAATGAACCGAACGTTGGTAGGAAGCATCTATGGAAGGTCCTCTATTAAGATTGCTAATTTCGTTTCGATCCGTTTACAAAGATGGCCACCACAGCAATTCTTTTTTCTGATTGGTCGATTTCTAAAAAATATTCTCCTCTGAAACCGCTTGTCCAAATGAACCGAACCTTGGTAGGAAGCATCTATGGAAGGTCCTCTATAAAGATTGCTCATTGAATCCCGATTCATTGACAAACATGGCCGCCACAGGCAATTCCTATTTCTGATTGGTCGATTTCTAAAAAAAATGTTCTCTGAAACCGAGTAGGCAAATGAAGCGAAATGTGGTAGGAAGCGCCTATGGAAGGTCCTCTATAAAGTTTTCTCAAAACAGAATGAAAGGTGAGCGACACTGGCTCAGCCCACTGAGCCTCTAGTTTTTTTTACAGATTGTTTTGTTAAGGTAAAGTAAAGTAAATTTTATATAAAATCGGCACATATATACATTTAACAAATAACATGAGCTAAATGAAGCTCTTAAACCGAATAAAATACATATTCAAGCAACCATAAAATTTGCAAATAGAATCACAATATTGCAAACAAAATCACAGATAAAGCAGGAAGACTATTCAGGCATGAGACAGCACAGCTTGATATTTACAGGAACTGCAAAAACATTTTTCCCCTCCACACCAATCTGAAATATAATCTTTAAACTGATCAAATGAGGACATATTTCTGACCTTACTTGGCAGTGTATTCCATAATCTTGCTGCCACATACCTGAATGAGTTTGTACTGTACTTTGTTGTTCTCTGCTGCCACATACTTGAATGAGTTTGTACCGTACTTTGTTGTTCTCTGCTGCCACATACTTGAATGAGTTTGTACTGTACTTTGTTGTTCTCTGCTGCCACATACTTGAATGAGTTTGTACCGTACTTTGTTGTTCTCTGCTACCACATACCTGAATGAGTTTGTACTGTACTTTGTTGTTCTCTGCTGCCACATACTTGAATGAGTTTGTACTGTACTTTGTTGTTCTCTGCTGCCACATACCTGAATGAGTTTGTACTGTACTTTGTTGTTCTCTGCTGCCACATACTTGAATGAGTTTGTACTGTACTTTGTTGTTCTCTGCTGCCACATACTTGAATGAGTTTGTACTGTACTTTGTTGTTCTCTGCTGCCACATACTTGAATGAGTTTGTACTGTACTTTGTTGTTCTCTGCTGCCACATACTTGAATGAGTTTGTACTGTACTTTGTTGTTCTCTGCTGCCACATACCTGAATGAGTTTGTACTGTACTTTGTTGTTCTCTGCTGCCACATACCTGAATGAGTTTGTACTGTACTTTGTTGTTCTCTGCTGCTACATACTTGAATGAGTTTGTACTGTACTTTGTTGTTCTCTGCTGCCACATACTTGAATGAGTTTGTACTGTACTTTGTTGTTCTCTGCTGCCACATACTTGAATGAGTTTGTACCGTACTTTGTTGTTCTCTGCTGCCACATACCTGAATGAGTTTGTACTGTACTTTGTTGTTCTCTGCTGCCACATACTTGAATGAGTTTGTACCGTACTTTGTTGTTCTCTGCTGCCACATACTTGAATGAGTTTGTACTGTACTTTGTTGTTCTCTGCTGCCACATACTTGAATGAGCTGGTACTGTACTTTGTTGTTCTCTGCTGCCACATACTTGAATGAGTTTGTACTGTACTTTGTTGTTCTCTGCTGCCACATACTTGAATGAGTTTGTACCGTACTTTGTTGTTCTCTGCTGCCACATACCTGAATGAGTTTGTACTGTACTTTGTTGTTCTCTGCTGCCACATACCTGAATGAGTTTGTACTGTACTTTGTTGTTCTCTGCTGCCACATACTGGAATGAGTTTGTACTGTACTTTGTTGTTCTCTGCTGCCACATACTTGAATGAGTTTGTACTGTACTTTGTTGTTCTCTGCTGCCACATACTTGAATGAGTTTGTACTGTACTTTGTTGTTCTCTGCTGCCACATACTTGAATGAGTTTGTACTGTACTTTGTTGTTCTCTGCTGCCACATACTTGAATGAGTTTGTACTGTACTTTGTTGTTCTCTGCTGCCACATACTTGAATGAGTTTGTACTGTACTTTGTTGTTCTCTGCTGCCACATACTTGAATGAGTTTGTACTGTACTTTGTTGTTCTCTGCTGCCACATACTTGAATGAGTTTGTACTGTACTTTGTTGTTCTCTGCTGCCACATACCTGAATGAGTTTGTACTGTACTTTGTTGTTCTCTGCTGCCACATACTTGAATGAGTTTGTACTGTACTTTGTTGTTCTCTGCTGCCACATACTTGAATGAGTTTGTACCGTACTTTGTTGTTCTCTGCTGCCACATACTTGAATGAGTTTGTACTGTACTTTGTTGTTCTCTGCTGCCACATACTTGAATGAGTTTGTACCGTACTTTGTTGTTCTCTGCTGCCACATACCTGAATGAGTTTGTACTGTACTTTGTTGTTCTCTGCTGCCACATACTTGAATGAGTTTGTACCGTACTTTGTTGTTCTCTGCTGCCACATACTTGAATGAGTTTGTACTGTACTTTGTTGTTCTCTGCTGCCACATACTTGAATGAGTTTGTACTGTACTTTGTTGTTCTCTGCTGCCACATACCTGAATGAGTTTGTACTGTACTTTGTTGTTCTCTGCTGCCACATACTTGAATGAGTTTGTACTGTACTTTGTTGTTCTCTGCTGCCACATACTTGAATGAGTTTGTACTGTACTTTGTTGTTCTCTGCTGCCACATACCTGAATGAGTTTGTACTGTACTTTGTTGTTCTCTGATACCACATACTTGAATGAGTTTGTACTGTACTTTGTTGTTCTCTGATACCACATACCTGAATGAGTTTGTACTGTACTTTGTTGTTCTCTGCTGCCACATACTTGAATGAGTTTGTACTGTACTTTGTTGTTCTCTGCTGCCACATACTTGAATGAGTTTGTACTGTACTTTGTTGTTCTCTGCTGCCACATACTTGAATGAGTTTGTACTGTACTTTGTTGTTCTCTGCTGCCACATACTTGAATGAGTTTGTACTGTACTTTGTTGTTCTCTGCTGCCACATACTTGAATGAGTTTGTACTGTACTTTGTTGTTCTCTGCTGCCACATACTTGAATGAGTTTGTACTGTACTTTGTTGTTCTCTGCTGCCACATACTTGAATGAGTTTGTACTGTACTTTGTTGTTCTCTGCTGCCACATACCTGAATGAGTTTGTACCGTACTTTGTTGTTCTCTGCTGCCACATACCTGAATGAGTTTGTACTGTACTTTGTTGTTCTCTGCTGCCACATACTTGAATGAGTTTGTACTGTACTTTGTTGTTCTCTGCTGCCACATACTTGAATGAGTTTGTACCGTACTTTGTTGTTCTCTGCTGCCACATACTTGAATGAGTTTGTACTGTACTTTGTTGTTCTCTGCTGCCACATACTTGAATGAGTTTGTACTGTACTTTGTTGTTCTCTGCTGCCACATACTTGAATGAGTTTGTACTGTACTTTGTTGTTCTCTGCTGCCACATACTTGAATGAGTTTGTACTGTACTTTGTTGTTCTCTGCTGCCACATACCTGAATGAGTTTGTACTGTACTTTGTTGTTCTCTGATACCACATACTTGAATGAGTTTGTACTGTACTTTGTTGTTCTCTGCTGCCACATACTTGAATGAGTTTGTACTGTACTTTGTTGTTCTCTGCTGCCACATACTTGAATGAGTTTGTACTGTACTTTGTTGTTCTCTGCTGCCACATACTTGAATGAGTTTGTACCGTACTTTGTTCTCTGATACCACATACTTGAATGAGTTTGTACTGTACTTTGTTGTTCTCTGCTGCCACATACCTGAATGAGTTTGTACCGTACTTTGTTGTTCTCTGCTGCCACATACTTGAATGAGTTTGTACTGTACTTTGTTGTTCTCTGCTGCCACATACTTGAATGAGTTTGTACTGTACTTTGTTGTTCTCTGCTGCCACATACTTGAATGAGTTTGTACTGTACTTTGTTGTTCTCTGCTGCCACATACTTGAATGAGTTTGTACCGTACTTTGTTCTCTGATACCACATACTTGAATGAGTTTGTACTGTACTTTGTTGTTCTCTGCTGCCACATACCTGAATGAGTTTGTACCGTACTTTGTTGTTCTCTGATACCACATACCTGAATGAGTTTGTACTGTACTTTGTTGTTCTCTGCTGCCACATACTTGAATGAGTTTGTACCATACTTTGTTGTTCTCTGCTGCCACATACTTGAATGAGTTTGTACCGTACTTTGTTCTCTGATACCACATACTTGAATGAGTTTGTACTGTACTTTGTTGTTCTCTGCTGCCACATTCTTGAATGAGTTTGTACTGTACTTTGTTGTTCTCTGATACCACATACCTGAATGAGTTTGTACTGTACTTTGTTGTTCTCTGATACCACATACTTGAATGAGTTTGTACTGTACTTTGTTGTTCTCTGCTGCCACATACCTGAATGAGTTTGTACTGTACTTTGTTGTTCTCTGCTGCCACATACCTGAATGAGTTTGTACTGTACTTTGTTGTTCTCTGCTACCACATACTTGAATGAGTTTGTACTGTACTTTGTTGTTCTCTGATACCACATACTTGAATGAGTTTGTATTGTACTTTGTTGTTCTCTGCTGCCTCATACTTGAATGAGTTTGTACCGTACTTTGTTGTTCTCTGCTGCCACATACTTGAATGAGTTTGTACTGTACTTTGTTGTTCTCTGCTGCCACATACCTGAATGAGTTTGTACTGTACTTTGTTGTTCTCTGCTGCCACATACCTGAATGAGTTTGTACTGTACTTTGTTGTTCTCTGATACCACATACTTGAATGAGTTTGTACTGTACTTTGTTGTTCTCTGCTGCCACATACTTGAATGAGTTTGTACTGTACTTTGTTGTTCTCTGCTGCCACATACCTGAATGAGTTTGTACTGTACTTTGTTGTTCTCTGCTGCCACATACTTGAATGAGTTTGTACTGTACTTTGTTGTTCTCTGCTGCCACATACTTGAATGAGTTTGTACTGTACTTTGTTGTTCTCTGCTGCCACATACTTGAATGAGTTTGTACTGTACTTTGTTGTTCTCTGCTGCCACATACTTGAATGAGTTTGTACTGTACTTTGTTGTTCTCTGCTGCCACATACTTGAATGAGTTTGTACTGTACTTTGTTGTTCTCTGCTGCCACATACTTGAATGAGTTTGTACTGTACTTTGTTGTTCTCTGCTGCCACATACTTGAATGAGTTTGTACCGTACTTTGTTGTTCTCTGCTGCCACATACTTGAATGAGTTTGTACCGTACTTTGTTGTTCTCTGCTGCCACATACTTGAATGAGTTTGTACTGTACTTTGTTGTTCTCTGCTGCCACATACTTGAATGAGTTTGTACCGTACTTTGTTGTTCTCTACTGCCACATACTTGAATGAGTTTGTACTGTACTTTGTTGTTCTCTGCTGCCACATACTTGAATGAGTTTGTACTGTACTTTGTTGTTCTCTGCTGCCACATACTTGAATGAGTTTGTACTGTACTTTGTTGTTCTCTGCTGCCACATACTTGAATGATTTTGTACTGTACTTTGTTGTTCTCTACTGCCACATACTTGAATGAGTTTGTACTGTACTTTGTTGTTCTCTGCTGCCACATACTTGAATGAGTTTGTACTGTACTTTGTTGTTCTCTGCTGCCACATACCTGAATGAGTTTGTACTGTACTTTGTTGTTCTCTGCTGCCACATACTTGAATGAGTTTGTACTGTACTTTGTTGTTCTCTGCTGCCACATACTTGAATGAGTTTGTACTGTACTTTGTTGTTCTCTGCTGCCACATACTTGAATGAGTTTGTACTGTACTTTGTTGTTCTCTGCTGCCACATACTTGAATGAGTTTGTACTGTACTTTGTTGTTCTCTGCTGCCACATACCTGAATGAGTTTGTACTGTACTTTGTTGTTCTCTGCTGCCACATACCTGAATGAGTTTGTACTGTACTTTGTTGTTCTCTGCTGCTACATACTTGAATGAGTTTGTACTGTACTTTGTTGTTCTCTGCTGCCACATACTTGAATGAGTTTGTACTGTACTTTGTTGTTCTCTGCTGCCACATACTTGAATGAGTTTGTACCGTACTTTGTTGTTCTCTGCTGCCACATACCTGAATGAGTTTGTACTGTACTTTGTTGTTCTCTGCTGCCACATACTTGAATGAGTTTGTACCGTACTTTGTTGTTCTCTGCTGCCACATACTTGAATGAGTTTGTACTGTACTTTGTTGTTCTCTGCTGCCACATACTTGAATGAGCTGGTACTGTACTTTGTTGTTCTCTGCTGCCACATACTTGAATGAGTTTGTACTGTACTTTGTTGTTCTCTGCTGCCACATACTTGAATGAGTTTGTACCGTACTTTGTTGTTCTCTGCTGCCACATACCTGAATGAGTTTGTACTGTACTTTGTTGTTCTCTGCTGCCACATACCTGAATGAGTTTGTACTGTACTTTGTTGTTCTCTGCTGCCACATACTGGAATGAGTTTGTACTGTACTTTGTTGTTCTCTGCTGCCACATACTTGAATGAGTTTGTACTGTACTTTGTTGTTCTCTGCTGCCACATACTTGAATGAGTTTGTACTGTACTTTGTTGTTCTCTGCTGCCACATACTTGAATGAGTTTGTACTGTACTTTGTTGTTCTCTGCTGCCACATACTTGAATGAGTTTGTACTGTACTTTGTTGTTCTCTGCTGCCACATACTTGAATGAGTTTGTACTGTACTTTGTTGTTCTCTGCTGCCACATACTTGAATGAGTTTGTACTGTACTTTGTTGTTCTCTGCTGCCACATACTTGAATGAGTTTGTACTGTACTTTGTTGTTCTCTGCTGCCACATACCTGAATGAGTTTGTACTGTACTTTGTTGTTCTCTGCTGCCACATACTTGAATGAGTTTGTACTGTACTTTGTTGTTCTCTGCTGCCACATACTTGAATGAGTTTGTACCGTACTTTGTTGTTCTCTGCTGCCACATACTTGAATGAGTTTGTACTGTACTTTGTTGTTCTCTGCTGCCACATACTTGAATGAGTTTGTACCGTACTTTGTTGTTCTCTGCTGCCACATACCTGAATGAGTTTGTACTGTACTTTGTTGTTCTCTGCTGCCACATACTTGAATGAGTTTGTACCGTACTTTGTTGTTCTCTGCTGCCACATACTTGAATGAGTTTGTACTGTACTTTGTTGTTCTCTGCTGCCACATACTTGAATGAGTTTGTACTGTACTTTGTTGTTCTCTGCTGCCACATACCTGAATGAGTTTGTACTGTACTTTGTTGTTCTCTGCTGCCACATACTTGAATGAGTTTGTACTGTACTTTGTTGTTCTCTGCTGCCACATACTTGAATGAGTTTGTACTGTACTTTGTTGTTCTCTGCTGCCACATACCTGAATGAGTTTGTACTGTACTTTGTTGTTCTCTGATACCACATACTTGAATGAGTTTGTACTGTACTTTGTTGTTCTCTGATACCACATACCTGAATGAGTTTGTACTGTACTTTGTTGTTCTCTGCTGCCACATACTTGAATGAGTTTGTACTGTACTTTGTTGTTCTCTGCTGCCACATACTTGAATGAGTTTGTACTGTACTTTGTTGTTCTCTGCTGCCACATACTTGAATGAGTTTGTACTGTACTTTGTTGTTCTCTGCTGCCACATACTTGAATGAGTTTGTACTGTACTTTGTTGTTCTCTGCTGCCACATACTTGAATGAGTTTGTACTGTACTTTGTTGTTCTCTGCTGCCACATACTTGAATGAGTTTGTACTGTACTTTGTTGTTCTCTGCTGCCACATACTTGAATGAGTTTGTACTGTACTTTGTTGTTCTCTGCTGCCACATACCTGAATGAGTTTGTACCGTACTTTGTTGTTCTCTGCTGCCACATACCTGAATGAGTTTGTACTGTACTTTGTTGTTCTCTGCTGCCACATACTTGAATGAGTTTGTACTGTACTTTGTTGTTCTCTGCTGCCACATACTTGAATGAGTTTGTACCGTACTTTGTTGTTCTCTGCTGCCACATACTTGAATGAGTTTGTACTGTACTTTGTTGTTCTCTGCTGCCACATACTTGAATGAGTTTGTACTGTACTTTGTTGTTCTCTGCTGCCACATACTTGAATGAGTTTGTACTGTACTTTGTTGTTCTCTGCTGCCACATACTTGAATGAGTTTGTACTGTACTTTGTTGTTCTCTGCTGCCACATACCTGAATGAGTTTGTACTGTACTTTGTTGTTCTCTGATACCACATACTTGAATGAGTTTGTACTGTACTTTGTTGTTCTCTGCTGCCACATACTTGAATGAGTTTGTACTGTACTTTGTTGTTCTCTGCTGCCACATACTTGAATGAGTTTGTACTGTACTTTGTTGTTCTCTGCTGCCACATACTTGAATGAGTTTGTACCGTACTTTGTTCTCTGATACCACATACTTGAATGAGTTTGTACTGTACTTTGTTGTTCTCTGCTGCCACATACCTGAATGAGTTTGTACCGTACTTTGTTGTTCTCTGCTGCCACATACTTGAATGAGTTTGTACTGTACTTTGTTGTTCTCTGCTGCCACATACTTGAATGAGTTTGTACTGTACTTTGTTGTTCTCTGCTGCCACATACTTGAATGAGTTTGTACTGTACTTTGTTGTTCTCTGCTGCCACATACTTGAATGAGTTTGTACCGTACTTTGTTCTCTGATACCACATACTTGAATGAGTTTGTACTGTACTTTGTTGTTCTCTGCTGCCACATACCTGAATGAGTTTGTACCGTACTTTGTTGTTCTCTGATACCACATACCTGAATGAGTTTGTACTGTACTTTGTTGTTCTCTGCTGCCACATACTTGAATGAGTTTGTACCATACTTTGTTGTTCTCTGCTGCCACATACTTGAATGAGTTTGTACCGTACTTTGTTCTCTGATACCACATACTTGAATGAGTTTGTACTGTACTTTGTTGTTCTCTGCTGCCACATTCTTGAATGAGTTTGTACTGTACTTTGTTGTTCTCTGATACCACATACCTGAATGAGTTTGTACTGTACTTTGTTGTTCTCTGATACCACATACTTGAATGAGTTTGTACTGTACTTTGTTGTTCTCTGCTGCCACATACCTGAATGAGTTTGTACTGTACTTTGTTGTTCTCTGCTGCCACATACCTGAATGAGTTTGTACTGTACTTTGTTGTTCTCTGCTACCACATACTTGAATGAGTTTGTACTGTACTTTGTTGTTCTCTGATACCACATACTTGAATGAGTTTGTATTGTACTTTGTTGTTCTCTGCTGCCTCATACTTGAATGAGTTTGTACCGTACTTTGTTGTTCTCTGCTGCCACATACTTGAATGAGTTTGTACTGTACTTTGTTGTTCTCTGCTGCCACATACCTGAATGAGTTTGTACTGTACTTTGTTGTTCTCTGCTGCCACATACCTGAATGAGTTTGTACTGTACTTTGTTGTTCTCTGATACCACATACTTGAATGAGTTTGTACTGTACTTTGTTGTTCTCTGCTGCCACATACTTGAATGAGTTTGTACTGTACTTTGTTGTTCTCTGCTGCCACATACCTGAATGAGTTTGTACTGTACTTTGTTGTTCTCTGCTGCCACATACTTGAATGAGTTTGTACTGTACTTTGTTGTTCTCTGCTGCCACATACTTGAATGAGTTTGTACTGTACTTTGTTGTTCTCTGCTGCCACATACTTGAATGAGTTTGTACTGTACTTTGTTGTTCTCTGCTGCCACATACTTGAATGAGTTTGTACTGTACTTTGTTGTTCTCTGCTGCCACATACTTGAATGAGTTTGTACTGTACTTTGTTGTTCTCTGCTGCCACATACTTGAATGAGTTTGTACTGTACTTTGTTGTTCTCTGCTGCCACATACTTGAATGAGTTTGTACCGTACTTTGTTGTTCTCTGCTGCCACATACTTGAATGAGTTTGTACCGTACTTTGTTGTTCTCTGCTGCCACATACTTGAATGAGTTTGTACTGTACTTTGTTGTTCTCTGCTGCCACATACTTGAATGAGTTTGTACCGTACTTTGTTGTTCTCTACTGCCACATACTTGAATGAGTTTGTACTGTACTTTGTTGTTCTCTGCTGCCACATACTTGAATGAGTTTGTACTGTACTTTGTTGTTCTCTGCTGCCACATACTTGAATGAGTTTGTACTGTACTTTGTTGTTCTCTGCTGCCACATACTTGAATGATTTTGTACTGTACTTTGTTGTTCTCTACTGCCACATACTTGAATGAGTTTGTACTGTACTTTGTTGTTCTCTGCTGCCACATACTTGAATGAGTTTGTACTGTACTTTGTTGTTCTCTGATACCACATACTTGAATGAGTTTGTACTGTACTTTGTTGTTCTCTGCTGCCACATACTTGAATGAGTTTGTACTGTACTTTGTTGTTCTCTGCTGCCACATACTTGAATGAGTTTGTACTGTACTTTGTTGTTCTCTGATACCACATACCTGAATGAGTTTGTACCATACTTTGTTGTTCTCTGCTGCCACATACTTGAATGAGTTTGTACTGTACTTTGTTGTTCTCTGCTGCCACATACTTGAATGAGTTTGTACTGTACTTTGTTGTTCTCTGATACCACATACCTGAATGAGTTTGTACCATACTTTGTTGTTCTCTGCTGCCACATACTTGAATGAGTTTGTACTGTACTTTGTTGTTCTCTGATACCACATACCTGAATGAGTTTGTACTGTACTTTGTTGTTCTCTGCTGCCACATACTTGAATGAGTTTGTACCGTACTTTGTTGTTCTCTGCTGCCACATACTTGAATGAGTTTGTACCATACTTTGTTGTTCTCTGCTGCCACATACTTGAATGAGTTTGTACCGTATTTTGTTGTTCTCTGCTGCCACATACTTGAATGAGTTTGTACTGTACTTTGTTGTTCTCTGCTGCCACATACTTGAATGAGTTTGTACCATACTTTGTTGTTCTCTGCTGCCACATACCTGAATGAGTTTGTACCATACTTTGTTGTTCTCTGCTGCCACATACTTGAATGAGTTTGTACCATACTTTGTTGTTCTCTGCTGCCACATACTTGAATGAGTTTGTACTGTACTTTGTTGTTCTCTGCTGCCACATACTTGAATGAGTTTGTACTGTACTTTGTTCTCTGATACCACATACCTGAATGAGTTTGTACTGTACTTTGTTGTTCTCTGCTGCCACATACTTGAATGAGTTTGTACCGTACTTTGTTCTCTGATACCACATACCTGAATGAGTTTGTACTGTACTTTGTTGTTCTCTGCTGCCACATACTTGAATGAATTTGTACCATACTTTGTTGTTCTCTGCTGCCACATACTTGAATGAGTTTGTACCGTACTTTGTTGTTCTCTGCTGCCACATACTTGAATGAGTTTGTACCGTACTTTGTTGTTCTCTGCTACCACATACCTGAATGAGTTTGTACTGTACTTTGTTGTTCTCTGATACCACATACTTGAATGAGTTTGTACTGTACTTTGTTGTTCTCTGCTGCCACATACTTGAATGAGTTTGTACTGTACTTTGTTGTTCTCTGCTGCCACATACTTGAATGAGTTTGTACTGTACTTTGTTGTTCTCTGATACCACATACTTGAATGAGTTTGTACTGTACTTTGTTGTTCTCTGCTGCCACATACTTGAATGAGTTTGTACCGTACTTTGTTCTCTGATACCACATACCTGAATGAGTTTGTACTGTACTTTGTTGTTCTCTGCTGCCACATACCTGAATGAGTTTGTACTGTACTTTGTTGTTCTCTGCTGCCACATACTTGAATGAGTTTGTACTGTACTTTGTTGTTCTCTGCTGCCACATACTTGAATGAGTTTGTACTGTACTTTGTTGTTCTCTGCTGCCACATACTTGAATGAGTTTGTACCATACTTTGTTGTTCTCTGCTGCCACATACTTGAATGAGTTTGTACTGTACTTTGTTGTTCTCTGCTGCCACATACTTGAATGAGTTTGTACTGTACTTTGTTGTTCTCTGCTGCCACATACTTGAATGAGTTTGTACTGTACTTTGTTGTTCTCTGCTGCCACATACTTGAATGATTTGTACCATACTTTGTTGTTCTCTGCTGCCACATACTTGAATGAGTTTGTACCGTACTTTGTTGTTCTCTGCTGCCACATACTTGAATGAGTTTGTACTGTACTTTGTTGTTCTCTGCTGCCACATACTTGAATGAGTTTGTACCGTACTTTGTTGTTCTCTGCTGCCACATACTTGAATGAGTTTGTACCGTACTTTGTTGTTCTCTGCTGCCACATACTTGAATGAGTTTGTACTGTACTTTGTTGTTCTCTGCCGCCACATACTTGAATGAGTTTGTACTGTACTTTGTTGTTCTCTGCTGCCACATACCTGAATGAGTTTGTACTGTACTTTGTTGTTCTCTGCTGCCACATACTTGAATGAGTTTGTACTGTACTTTGTTCTCTGCTGCCACATACTTGAATGAGTTTGTACTGTACTTTGTTGTTCTCTGCTGCCACATACTTGAATGAGTTTGTACTGTACTTTGTTGTTCTCTGCTGCCACATACCTGAATGAGTTTGTACTGTACTTTGTTGTTCTCTGCTGCCACATACTTGAATGAGTTTGTACTGTACTTTGTTGTTCTCTGCTGCCACATACTTGAATGAGTTTGTACTGTACTTTGTTCTCTGCTGCCACATACTTGAATGAGTTTGTACTGTACTTTGTTGTTCTCTGCTGCCACATACTTGAATGAGTTTGTACTGTACTTTGTTGTTCTCTGCTGCCACATACTTGAATGAGTTTGTACTGTACTTTGTTCTCTGCTGCCACATACTTGAATGAGTTTGTACTGTACTTTGTTGTTCTCTGCTGCCACATACTTGAATGAGTTTGTACTGTACTTTGTTGTTCTCTGCTGCCACATACCTGAATGAGTTTGTACTGTACTTTGTTGTTCTCTGCTGCCACATACCTGAATGAGTTTGTACTGTACTTTGTTGTTCTCTGCTGCCACATACTTGAATGAGTTTGTACTGTACTTTGTTGTTCTCTGCTGCCACATACTTGAATGAGTTTGTACTGTACTTTGTTGTTCTCTGCTGCCACATACTTGAATGAGTTTGTACCGTACTTTGTTGTTCTCTGCTGCCACATACTTGAATGAGTTTGTACTGTACTTTGTTGTTCTCTGCTGCCACATACTTGAATGAGTTTGTACTGTACTTTGTTGTTCTCTGCCGCCACATACTTGAATGAGTTTGTACTGTACTTTGTTGTTCTCTGCTGCCACATACTTGAATGAGTTTGTACCGTACTTTGTTGTTCTCTGCTGCCACATACTTGAATGAGTTTGTACTGTACTTTGTTGTTCTCTGCTGCCACATACTTGAATGAGTTTGTACTGTACTTTGTTGTTCTCTGCTGCCACATACTTGAATGAGTTTGTACCGTACTTTGTTGTTCTCTGCTGCCACATACTTGAATGAGTTTGTACTGTACTTTGTTGTTCTCTGCTGCCACATACTTGAATGAGTTTGTACTGTACTTTGTTGTTCTCTGTCTGGGAGTATCAACTGTACTTGTATATCTAAAATTATATATATTATTTTTATTGGTTACAAGGTCTTGTAAAAACATTGGACTTTTCTTATGTATAATTTTGAAGTTCTCCTTACTATTGTATTCATTATGAGTCATATTTAGTAATCTTAATTAATTTTAATATCATTGCTACAAACATGACAAATATTTTGATTTGATTTTCAGTTGAACAGAGTAAAAGCAGTGGAAAAGGAGAAAGATAATTTAGAAGGACCTAGAAATGAAGCTGTACAATATTTATGTATGGAGAATGATATAGTACGACAAAAAAATCAACTTTACCAGAAATATATGTGAGTTGAGGAAAATTATATACAACATGTAATAATATGACATCAAAAATGATTTGTGTATAATTGTATTTTTATTGCATTTGTCTGAGTAGAAATGTATATGTTGTTTTGAATATTATACTATATATATGGAACCTGTTTAAACCAAAGCCTAAATTAATTGGAATCCTGAATATTCAGCAGTCCTTACAATGAGCACTGGTCCTCCAGCCTAAGACCAGTAAAACTTTGTTTGGACAAGTAACTTTTTCAGTTTTTTATTTAGCTATACAGTCAAACCTGTCTATAGTGGTCATCTGGGGGAGTTTGACAAAATGACCACTATATGCAGGTGGCCTTTATATGAAGGGGTTTGATTATTCGACGAAATATTCTACATTAGTTTTAAAAAAAACATTTTTAATTACATGTTATGTTTATCTCAATCTGATATGATTTGAATAAAACATACAAATAAATAAAGAAAGATATTTAATAAACAAAAGTACAATTTCCAGTAACACGATGTTGAACTGGAAACATTGTTTTCAAAATCGTCGATTGAATCTCACGTTTTCTTTAAAGAATGTTCATTATCTGGGTACGACCAACACCCTTCTCCTCGCCCACAGCCCAACAACTTTTCCCACCATCAATCACAACGATTTATAACCCGTTGTATTAAAACCCAGCAGGGATTCTACAACGTACTCATACAGATAACTTTCACTTTGTCGTTTAATTTCAAAGCTTTCCTATTTACGGATGTTGATGATTTTGACATGATGCACTAGATACAAAATATTTTTGGTGAGTGAATTTCTACTCTCGTAATGAATAAATATCTCCAATAACCCCCGGGTATAAACTTTCCTTTATGTAATGTATTACTCACAAAATTTAATAGTGTTTGTTTATTTAGTTAATTAAATTAAGCAATATATTTTGCAACACCTCAGGATTTTTTGTACATTTGAGAAAAATACCGAACTTTCGAAATCACTTCCAGTATTATTTTAAAAATGAACTTACCGTTATACAAAGGTTTTACACTGGAAATTACTTATAAAGGGTGACCGCTGACCACATTGAACAGGTGACCGCTATATCGAATTAAAATATATAGTAAAATGCACAATATATATACTATCACTTACTACTGACAATATATATACTATCACTTACTACTGACAATATATATACTATCACTTACTACTGACAATATATATATACTATCACTTACTACTGACAATATATATATACTATCACTTACTACTGACAATATATATACTATCACTTACTACTGACAATATATATATACTATCACTTACTACTGACAATATATATACTATCACTTACTACTGACAATATATATACTATCACTTACTACTGACAATATATATACTATCACTTACTACTGACAATATATATACTATCACTTACTACTGACAATATATATACTATCACTTACTACTGACAATATATATACTATCACTTACTACTGACAATATATATATACTATCACTTACTACTGACAATATATATACTATCACTTACTACTGACAATATATATACTATCACTTACTACTGACAATATATATATACTATCACTTACTACTGACAATATATATACTATCACTTACTACTGACAATATATATACTATCACTTACTACTGACACTATATATACTATTACTTACTACTGATAATATTTATATACTATCACTTACTACTGACAATATATATATACTATCACTTACTACTGACAATATATATACTATCACTTACTACTGACAATATATATACTATCACTTACTACTGACAATATATATACTATCACTTACTACTGACAATATATATACTATCACTTACTACTGACAATATATATATACTATCACTTACTACTGACAATATATATATACTATCACTTACTACTGACAATATATATACTATCACTTACTACTGACAATATATATACTATCACTTACTACTGACAATATATATACTATCACTTACTACTGACAATATATATATACTATCACTTACTACTGACAATATATATATACTATCACTTACTACTGACAATATATATACTATCACTTACTACTGACAATATATATACTATCACTTACTACTGACAATATATATACTATTACTTACTACTGACAATATATATACTATTACTTACTACTGACAATATATATACTATCACTTACTACTGACAATATATATATACTATCACTTACTACTGACAATATATATACTATCACTTACTACTGACAATATATATACTATCACTTACTACTGACAATATATATACTATTACTTACTACTGACAATATATATACTATCACTTACTACTGACAATATATAAACTATCACTTACTACTGACAATATATATATATATATACTATCACTTACTACTGACAATATATATATATACTATCACTTACTACTGACAATATATATACTATCACTTACTACTGACAATATATATATACTATCACTTACTACTGACAATATATATACTATCACTTACTACTGACAATATATATACTATCACTTCCTACTGACAATATATATACTATCACTTACTACCGACAATATATATATACTATCACTTACTACTGACAATATATATACTATTACTTACTACTGACAATATATATACTATCACTTACTACTGACAATATATATATATACTATCACTTACTACTGACAATATATATATACTATCACTTACTACTGACAATATATATACTATCATTTACTACTGACAATATATATACTATCACTTACTACTGACAATATATATATATACTATCACTTACTACTGACAATATATATATACTATCACTTACTACTGACAATATATATACTATTACTTACTACTGACAATATATATATACTATCACTTACTACTGACAATATATATACTATTACTTACTACTGACAATATATATACTATCACTTACTACTGACAATATATATATATACTATCACTTACTACTGACAATATATATACTATCACTTACTACTGACAATATTTATACTATCACTTACTACTGACAATATATATATACTATCACTTACTACTGACAATATATATATACTATCACTTACTACTGACAATATTTATATACTATCACTTACTACTGACAATATATATACTATCACTTACTACTGACAATATATATACTATCACTAACTACTGACAATATATATGTACTATCACTTACTACTGACAATATATATACTATCACTTACTACTGACAATATATATACTATCACTTACTACTGACAATATATATACTATCACTTACTACTGACAATATATATATACTATCACTTACTACTGACAATATATATACTATCACTTACTACTGACAATATATATATACTATCACTTACTACTGACAATATATATACTATTACTTACTACTGACAATATATATATACTATCACTTACTACTGACAATATATATACTATCACTTACTACTGACAATATATATATACTATCACTTACTACTGACAATATATATATACTATCACTTACTACTGACAATATATATACTATCACTTACTACTGACAATATATATATACTATCACTTACTACTGACAATATATATACTATTACTTACTACTGACAATATATATACTATCACTTACTACTGACAATATATATACTATTACTTACTACTGACAATATATATGTACTATCACTTACTACTGACAATATATATACTATCACTTACTACTGACAATATATATACTATCACTTACTACTGACAATATATATATATACTATCACTTACTACTGACAATATATATATACTATCACTTACTACTGACAATATATATACTATCACTTACTACTGACAATATATATACTATCACTTACTACTGACAATATATATATACTATCACTTACTACTGACAATATATATACTATCACTTACTACTGACAATATATATATACTATCACTTACTACTGACAATATATATACTATCACTTACTACTGACAATATATATACTATCACTTACTACTGACAATATATATATACTATCACTTACTACTGACAATATATATACTATCACTTACTACTGACAATATATATACTATCACTTACTACTGACAATATATATACTATCACTTACTACTGACAATATATATACTATCACTTACTACTGACAATATATATATACTATCACTTACTACTGACAATATATATACTATCACTTACTACTGACAATATATATATACTATCACTTACTACTGACAATATATATACTATCACTTACTACTGACAATATATATATACTATCACTTACTACTGACAATATATATACTATCACTTACTACTGACAATATATATACTATCACTTACTACTGACAATATATGTACTATCACTTACTACTGACAATATATATATACTATCACTTACTACTGACAATATATATACTATCACTTACTACTGACAATATATATACTATCACTTACTACTGACATATATATATACTATCACTTACTACTGACAATATATATACTATCACTTACTACTGACAATATATATACTATCACTTACTACTGACAATATATATATACTATCACTTACTACTGACAATATATATACTATCACTTACTACTGACAATATATATACTATCACTTACTACTGACAATATATATACTATCACTTACTACTGACAATATATATACTATCACTTACTACTGACAATATATATACTATCACTTACTACTGACAATATATATATACTATCACTTACTACTGACAATATATATACTATCACTTACTACTGACAATATATATATACTATCACTTACTACTGACAATATATATACTATCACTTACTACTGACAATATATATATACTATCACTTACTACTGACAATATATATACTATCACTTACTACTGACAATATATATAACTATCACTTACTACTGACAATATATATACTATCACTTACTACTGACAATATATATACTATCACTTACTACTGACAATATATATATACTATCACTTACTACTGACAATATATATACTATCACTTACTACTGACAATATATATACTATCACTTACTACTGACAATATATATATACTATCACTTACTACTGACAATATATATACTATCACTTACTACTGACAATATATATATACTATCACTTACTACTGACAATATATATACTATCACTTACTACTGACATATATATATACTATCACTTACTACTGACAATATATATACTATCACTTACTACTGACAATATATATATACTATCACTTACTACTGACAATATATATACTATCACTTACTACTGACAATATATATATACTATCACTTACTACTGACAATATATATACTATCACTTACTACTGACAATATATATACTATCACTTACTACTGACAATATATATACTATCACTTACTACTGACAATATATATACTATCACTTACTACTGACAATATATATACTATCACTTACTACTGACAATATATATACTATCACTTACTACTGACAATATATATACTATCACTTACTACTGACAATATATATACTATCACTTACTACTGACAATATATATACTATCACTTACTACTGACAATATATATACTATCACTTACTACTGACAATATATATACTATCACTTACTACTGACAATATATATACTATCACTTACTACTGACAATATATATACTATCACTTACTACTGACAATATATATACTATCACTTACTACTGACAATATATATACTATCACTTACTACTGACAATATATATACTATCACTTACTACTGACAATATATATATACTATCACTTACTACTGACAATATATATATACTATCACTTACTACTGACAATATATATACTATCACTTACTACTGACAATATATATACTATCACTTACTACTGACAATATATATACTATCACTTACTACTGACAATATATATACTATCACTTACTACTGACAATATATATACTATCACTTACTACTGACAATATATATACTATCACTTACTACTGACAATATATATACTATCACTTACTACTGACAATATATATACTATCACTTACTACTGACAATATATATACTATCACTTACTACTGACAATATATATACTATCACTTACTACTGACAATATATATACTATCACTTACTACTGACAATATATATACTATCACTTACTACTGACAATATATATACTATCACTTACTACTGACAATATATATACTATCACTTACTACTGACAATATATATACTATCACTTACTACTGACAATATATATACTATCACTTACTACTGACAATATATATACTATCACTTACTACTGACAATATATATACTATCACTTACTACTGACAATATATATACTATCACTTACTACTGACAATATATATATACTATCACTTACTACTGACAATATATATACTATCACTTACTACTGACAATATATATACTATCACTTACTACTGACAATATATATACTATCACTTACTACTGACAATATATATACTATCACTTACTACTGACAATATATATATACTATCACTTACTACTGACAATATATATACTATCACTTACTACTGACAATATATATATACTATCACTTACTACTGACAATATATATATACTATCACTTACTACTGACAATATATATACTATCACTTACTACTGACAATATATATACTATCACTTACTACTGACAATATATATACTATCACTTACTACTGACAATATATATACTATCACTTACTACTGACAATATATATACTATCACTTACTACTGACAATATATATATACTATCACTTACTACTGACAATATATATACTATCACTTACTACTGACAATATATATATACTATCACTTACTACTGACAATATATATACTATCACTTACTACTGACAATATATATACTATCACTTACTACTGACAATATATATACTATCACTTACTACTGACAATATATATACTATCACTTACTACTGACAATATATATACTATCACTTACTACTGACAATATATATACTATCACTTACTACTGACAATATATATACTATCACTTACTACTGACAATATATATACTATCACTTACTAGACAATATATATACTATCACTTACTACTGACAATATATATATACTATCACTTACTACTGACAATATATATATACTATCACTTACTACTGACAATATATATACTATCACTTACTACTGACAATATATATACTATCACTTACTACTGACAATATATATACTATCACTTACTACTGACAATATATATATACTATCACTTACTACTGACAATATATATACTATCACTTACTACTGACAATATATATACTATCACTTACTACTGACAATATATATATACTATCACTTACTACTGACAATATATATACTATCACTTACTACTGACAATATATATACTATCACTTACTACTGACAATATATATACTATCACTTACTACTGACAATATATATACTATCACTTACTACTGACAATATATATACTATCACTTACTACTGACAATATATATACTATCACTTACTACTGACAATATATATACTATCACTTACTACTGACAATATATATATACTATCACTTACTACTGACAATATATATACTATCACTTACTACTGACAATATATATACTATCACTTACTACTGACAATATATATACTATCACTTACTACTGACAATATATATACTATCACTTACTACTGACAATATATATACTATCACTTACTACTGACAATATATATATACTATCACTTACTACTGACAATATATATACTATCACTTACTACTGACAATATATATACTATCACTTACTACTGACAATATATATATACTATCACTTACTACTGACAATATATATACTATCACTTACTACTGACAATATATATACTATCACTTACTACTGACAATATATATACTATCACTTACTACTGACAATATATATACTATCACTTACTACTGACAATATATATACTATCACTTACTACTGACAATATATATACTATCACTTACTACTGACAATATATATATACTATCACTTACTACTGACAATATATATACTATCACTTACTACTGACAATATATATACTATCACTTACTACTGACAATATATATACTATCACTTACTACTGACAATATATATACTATCACTTACTACTGACAATATATATACTATCACTTACTACTGACAATATATATACTATCACTTACTACTGACAATATATATACTATCACTTACTACTGACAATATATATACTATCACTTACTACTGACAATATATATACTATCACTTACTACTGACAATATATATACTATCACTTACTACTGACAATATATATACTATCACTTACTACTGACAATATATATACTATCACTTACTACTGACAATATATATACTATCACTTACTACTGACAATATATATACTATCACTTACTACTGACAATATATATACTATCACTTACTACTGACAATATATATACTATCACTTACTACTGACAATATATATACTATCACTTACTACTGACAATATATATACTATCACTTACTACTGACAATATATATACTATCACTTACTACTGACAATATATATATACTATCACTTACTACTGACAATATATATATACTATCACTTACTACTGACAATATATATACTATCACTTACTACTGACACACTTACTACTGACAATATATATACTATCACTTACTACTGACAATATATATACCATCACTTACTACTGACAATATATATATACTATCACTTACTACTGACAATATATATACTATCACTTACTACTGACGATATATATACTATCACTTACTACTGACAATATATATACTATCACTTACTACTGACAATATATATACTATTACTTACTACTGACAATATATATATATACTATCACTTACTACTGACAATATATATACTATCACTTACTACTGACAATATATATACTATCACTTACTACTGACAATATATATATACTATCACTTACTACTGACAATATATATTCTATCACTTACTACTGACAATATATATATACTATCACTTACTACTGACAATATATATACTATCACTTACTACTGACAATATATATACTATTACTTACTACTGACAATATATATATAATATCACCTACTACTGACAATATATATACTATCACTTACTACTGACAATATATATACTATCACTTACTACTGACAATATATATACTATTACTTACTACTGACAATATATATACTATCACTTACTACTGACAATATATATATACTATCACTTACTACTGACAATATATATACTATCACTTACTACTGACAATATATATACTATCACTTACTACTGACAATATATATATACTATCACTTACTACTGACAATATATATACTATTACTTACTACTGACAATATATATACTATCACTTACTACTGACAATATATATACTATCACTTACTACTGACAATATATATATACTATTACTTACTACTGACAATATATATATACTATCACTTACTACTGACAATATATATACTATCACTTACTACTGACAATATATATATACTATCACTTACTACTGACAATATATATACTATCACTTACTACTGACAATATATATACTATCACTTACTACTGACAATATATATACTATCACTTACTACTGACAATATATACACTATTACTTACTACTGACAATATATATACTATTACTTACTACTGACAATATATATACTATCACTTACTACTGACAATATATATATACTATCACTTACTACTGACAATATATATATATACTATCACTTACTACTGACAATATATATACTATCACTTACTACTGACAATATATATACTATCACTTACTACTGACAATATATATATACTATCACTTACTACTGACAATATATATACTATCACTTACTACTGACAATATATATATACTATCACTTACTACTGACAATATATACAGTCAAGGAAATTAGGAATTTGAATTCACAGGACATTCGGTCCTGTGAACTGTGAAGAATAACAGGACCGACAATAAAATAATGATTTTTTTTTTAAATAATAAATTTATTTTATTTAAGTGTCACATATTGATTGCATTAAACTTGCAATCACAAACAGCAATATCTTCAATTAGACAGGGGTGTAAAGGATAGTGTGCGAGTGCTCATGGGTTCGTGCTCCGGTCGAGTCAGACCAAAGACTATGAAATTGGTGTTTTTTGCTTCTCTGTTAAGTACGCAGCATTAAGGAGAAAGAGCAAAGACTGGTTGGCTCTGAATCAGTATAATGTGTCCAAGTGGGATGACAATTTGATGTCCATAAATGTATTATTGTATACAGCATAATCATATTCATTAAGGTATATTTCCACTCTAAAATTACAAAACTATTTGTGACATTAAAAATTACTAAATGAAATATTCATTCTATCTAAACAAATGAATCCTTATATGTAAAAAGAAAAAATAGAATAAAATAATAGCTCTATGCCACCAGAAAAAGTATAATTAGAAACCAGAATTTAGAATTACAAAAGAGTATATATATATAGCTCTTTTGGTCCATTGGATTCGATGCACCAGTTGCAGACCATAACATTTTGTTCAATGTTGTGATGAAGCCAGGGTCGGTCCTGCTTCCAAGAATCAATAAATTTATGTTCTCAGTCTTTTTCATACTATTTCTTCCGTTCTCTCGTCTCCTCTGGGGTTACTTTTCTCTTTAATGGCTCCCGTCTTATACTGCAAGAAAGCCATGACCACCGTGTTTTGAAGTGATAAAATGTTCCAAATTAACAACGATTGTTAATGAAAAAAACTCTTAGAGAATAATATTATTTTTCCGAAATACATTGTACCACGATCACTGTAGTCACACGAAATATTTTACGACATCAAAATTTTATGACAATAACTGTCGTAAATAATTAGTGTCTTTGCCAAAACTCGTGATTATCAATTAATACGATATGTATTATTTATTTTAGATTTTTCTTATCTAAAAATAACAAATAAAAGAGAATTAGAAATATTTTTAAGTTGAATTTACCGAGAACCTTGATTTATTTATTCATAAAGGCAGCGGCTGACAAAACAATTTACCGGACAGTCGGTCCGGTGAGATAATGAAAACTACCGGACCACCGGGAAATTTATCGGACGCGGTCCGTCGGTCCGGTGCTAATTTCCATGACTATATATACTATCACTTACTACTGACAATATATATACTATCACTTACTACTGACAATATATAATCTTCAAATATTCTAGCTTTGAGTGTTCAGAAAATGAAAAGAAAGCCACTGAAGAATTTAACAAAATAAATGAAGGCATGAAAGAATTTAATGAACAAATGGCAAAGATAGCATCAGCGAAGAAAGAAAAAGACACAGCTCTCGGAAAAATATACAGGTAACTTATAAACATGTTTAAATATTATCATTGTTAAGATAGATTTGATAAGAAAACATAGTCTGCACCAAAAACCACTAGACGTATGCCCCAGTATTGTAAAAATTGGTTGGGGCTAGTGAAAACTGCATAAAATTTGCTTAATCAAATGGAAAAAATTCTTCTTAGATGCTGTTTGGGCTAGTTTGTCAAAATGTTTTTGGCACAGACTGATCACATTGTAATTTCAAGAGTACTTCAACATACAAACAAGTTTTTGATTATAACAATATTGTATATCATATTTTCCCTTGAAACCATCAGTGTTATCCTATCATTTCACAGACATTGCAATGGTTTCCTTTCAATCCAAAAGCTATAAACTTGGTATTTGTTGTATTAAAAACTGGTTGCCAATGTTGAATGACGTGTATCTGTGCACTGATAAGTCAGCTTCACTGTAAAAAAAAATCCAACCCAGCATGTTGATCTAGTACAAAGCAGATATAATCATCATCTTGCCATGCTGGAACATTAAACAACATCTTACACTCAATTTCTTGGACAGTAAGTACATGTCACAAATCAGTTCCAAAAAAAAAGTGTGCTTCATTCTATTGATAATTTTGATTTTGTTCAACTTGATCTAGTCTTAAAAACTGTAAACAACAAGAAAGTAGAAAGATATTTGTTTTGAAATAAGATATTAATACATGGTTAATTTACTCTTCTAGATTGTGTATGTATGAATGAGTTTTTTTTATATATATAATAGATTCAAATTGTAAAAATAAAAATAAAAATCTAGTTAAAAAAAGTTTATTCTTTGAATTACTTATCTGTATTCAGTATCCAAACTTTTGTGATGTATTTACATGTTTAAATTACAGTGAATATGAGGCCCAGGTTAAACATTTAGAAGAGTCAAAAGAAAAGTTTACAGAGTATGAAAAACAAGATGTTAAATGTCGGGAAGATTTAAAACATAACAAACAGAAATCAAAGAAATTAGAGAAACAACTAGAGCAAGAAAAAAAAAAAGTAAGTGATAAGGCCATCTAAAAAAAAAGTAAGTGACAAGGCCATCTAAAAAAAAAGTAAATGATAAGGCCATCTAAAAAAAAAGTAAGTGATAAGGCCATCTAAAAAAAATGTTCTGGTTCTCAGACAATGGATTTATAAAAAAAAGGGCAAGGTAGGTAGGGTTTTTATTTTTTGTTTAAAAACATAACGCAAACCAGTTCAATTCTACTATTTTGGCAAGCAAACAACACAATAGTGTTTACTCTGTCAACAGGCAGGATAGTCCACGGAACTATTTGTTTGGAACGTAACTGTACATTAAAACTGACGAGGACAGTGTTTTCACTCGTAGCCATGCTGAATTTTTACTTTCGTCACCGGTACGCTTGAAAACTTAAATTTTGCAGTAAAATTCTTCAAAAATACGGCGAGCGGCAATTTTTTTTCTGTACGGCAATAAAAACGTCCCATCAGCCGAAATTTTGAGGGGGCGGCATTGTCTGAGAACCAGAACTTTTTTTTTTTATTTGGCCTAACAAACAACTACAACAAGAAAAGATTGATAGATTTTATTGTGTTTAGCGCCACTTTCAGCTATATCATGGTGGTGGAAGAAGCCGGAGAAAACCACCGACCATGGGCAAGCAACTGGTAAACTTTATCACTTGCAGCTGCATGTCGAGTACACCCATTTTGGTAATTTACATGGGTGAAATTTTGACATTTTTTAGGGGTGCCGGGGCCGATTTCGTGAATCGTGTAAATCTGTTGAAAAAATTTTCAAGGGGGGGGTGAAACAAATTATCTTCCAGTTTTTTAAACTTGAGAAAGAACAATATTACGATTTGAAGCGAAATTATGGGAAAACGTTTTATTTTTAGTTAAATTTTATCGGAGATTTTGTGACAATGCAACAAAATACAGAATCGTTGTATTTTCACACATTTACAACAGTCAACGGGAGATAACTCTATTTATTTTACGACATACCGTAAATAAGTCGTACATACAGGGACAGCATGCGTTTCCTGTCAGAAAATGACAACAGGACCGAACAAATTGATAAATGATTAAAAAACCGTTGGCAATGGGCGTGGTTGAATGAAAAGGACAATCGAGGACGGGAATGGAGAGACTGGTGTGTTATGGTGGACGTTCCCGGTTGTTGTTTTTGCATCATATGCAATAAAACAATAAAATATGGATACTCAGGAAAAAAGAGTTTGCGGTTGCATAGTGAAGAGACAAGCCACGTTAAATACACCCAAACTCTTAAGAAAAATACAACTTTGCCAGGGGCAACAGTTACTGTTGGTCAGAGCTCCATTGCTGACCAGGTGGCTGAGTTGCGTTGTGTTACAGCAGCTTTTTCCCTTTTCCATGTTTTATAATATTCAACATCCTGGAAAATCATGAAATTTGAGGTGGACATGAGGACTTTTATTCCCAAAAACAAGGTAAATATTTTCATCTCTGGATGGTCTGGAAAACCTCAAATCTCATATTTTTCGGGAGTCTTCGCCCCCTGGACCCACTTGGGGGCCTGAAGCGGCCAACAGGACCCCTGGCCATAGTTTTCAGGATTTTCAGGAAAATTCACTTTCATCCATGAATATACAAGTCTGGCGCGAACCCATGCCGTAGTGGTGATAGGGTTGTATGAGTTGTTAGGTAATCCAACTACCTAACTCATTGAACCACCCGGACCCTAACAAGAAAAGAAAAAATAAGTGATAACAAACAATTAGAACAAAAAAAGAAAAAAGTAAGTGATAACAAGAACAGAACAAAATAAGTGATAAAGAATATTTTAAATATTTGGTTTGGAACAGCTTTGTGGTTTATTAAGTGTAAACTACCCCAAACCAGGTTATATCGTATAACCTGTTCAAAAATTTAAAATATTCCTTAAATGTTTAGAACATTGAAGTTAAGTTAAGTACAACATGATAGACAAGGAGGAAATCTTTGACCACATTTATTCCCACAACATAATGTTAGAACAAGCTTTTTTCATTTAGTGGGACTTTTTGGCATGGAGCTTATATCAAAAATTTTGGTTGATGATTTTTCTTTAGATAACCAGCATTAAGGAGAGAGAAAGAACTGAAGGTTGGTATTCAGATTAATAGGTCTTACTACGGTGATGCAAACATAGTTAGCTGTTTAATCTGTGAGCTAGTATTTAAGTTCCAACATTGCATTCAAGCCTAGTATAAGAAAATATCTAAAATATTTCTTGACTTCATTACAGGCTGAGGAATTGAAATTAGTACCAGCTGAAAGTGAGAAAGCTATTTCACATCATCAAGAAAAGTTAGAAAAGCTGGAAGTAAAGAAGAAAGAAGAAGAAGGAAAAATGGCAACTGTAATGGAAGGTCTCAAAACAGAAACTAAGGTAGATTTATCTATTAAAACAGAAACTAAGGTAGATTTATATAATAAAACAGAAACTAAGGTAGATTTATCTATTAAAACAGAAACTAAGGTAGATTTATCTAATAAAACAGAAACTAAGGTAGATTTATCTAATAAAACAGAAACTAAGTTAGATTTATCTAATAAAACAGAAACTAAGGTAGATTTATCTATTAAAACAGAAACTAAGGTAGATTTATCTAATAAAACAGAAACTAAGGTAGATTTATCTAATACAACAGAAACTAAGGTAGATTTATCTAATAAAACAGAAACTAAGGTAGATTTATCTAATAAAACAGAAACTAAGGTAGATTTATCTAATACAACAGAAACTAAGGTAGATTTATCTAATAAAATAGAAACTAAGGTAGATTTATCTATTAAAACAGAAACTAAGGTAGATTTATCTAATACAACAGAAACTAAGGTAGATTTATCTAATAAAATAGAAACTAAGGTAGATTTATCTAATAAAACAGAAACTAAGGTAGATTTATCTAATAAAACAGAAACTAAGGTAGATTTATCTAATAAAACAGAAACTAAGGTCGATTTATCTAATAAAACAGAAACTAAGGTAGATTTATCTAATAACACAGGAACTAAAGTAGATTTATCTAATAACACAGAAACTAAGGTAGATTTATCTAATAACACAGAAACTAAGGTAGATTTATCTAATAAAACAGAAACTAAGGTAGATTTATCTAATAAAACAGAAACTAAGGTAGATTTATCTAATACAACAGAAACTAAGGTAGATTTATCTATTAAAACAGAAACTAAGGTAGATTTATCTAATAAAACAGAAACTAAGGTAGATTTATCTAATAAAACAGAAACTAAGGTAGATTTATCTAATAAAACAGAAACTAAGGTAGATTTATCTAATAAAACAGAAACTAAGGTAGATTTATATAATAAAATAGAAACTAAGGTAGATTTATCTATTAAAACAGAAACTAAGGTAGATTTATCTAATACAACAGAAACTAAGGTAGATTTATCTAATAAAACAGAAACTAAGGTAGATTTATCTAATAAAACAGAAACTAAGGTAGATTTATCTAATACAACAGAAACTAAGGTAGATTTATCTAATAAAATAGAAACTAAGGTAGATTTATCTATTAAAACAGAAACTAAGGTAGATTTATCTAATAAAACAGAAACTAAGGTAGATTTATCTAATAAAACAGAAACTAAGGTCGATTTATCTAATAAAACAGAAACTAAGGTAGATTTATCTAATAACACAGGAACTAAAGTAGATTTATCTAATAACACAGAAACTAAGGTAGATTTATCTAATAAAATAGAAACTAAGGTAGATTTATCTAATAAAACAGAAACTAAGGTAGATTTATCTAATAAAACAGAAACTAAGGTAGATTTATCTAATAAAACAGAAACTAAGGTCGATTTATCTAATAAAACAGAAACTAAGGTAGATTTATCTAATAACACAGGAACTAAAGTAGATTTATCTAATAACACAGAAACTAAGGTAGATTTATCTAATAACACAGAAACTAAGGTAGATTTATCTAATAAAACAGAAACTAAGGTAGATTTATCTCATAAAACAGAAACTAAGGTCGATTTATCTATTAAAACAGAAACTAAGGTAGATTTATCTAATAAAACAGAAACTAAGGTAGATTTATCTCATAAAACAGAAACTAAGGTCGATTTATCTATTAAAACAGAAACTAAGGTAGATTTATCTAATAACACAGAAACTAAGGTAGATTTATCTAATAAAACAAACTAAGGTAGATTTATCTAATAAAACAGAAACTAAGGTAGATTTATCTAATAAAACAGAAACTAAGGTAGATTTATCTAATAAAACAAAAACTAAGGTAGATTTATCTATTAAAACAGAAACTAAGGTAGATTTATCTCATAAAACAGAAACTAAGGTAGATTTATCTAATAAAACAGAAACTAAGGTAGATTTATCTCATAAAACAGAAACTAAGGTCGATTTATCTATTAAAACAGAAACTAAGGTAGATTTATATAATAAAACAGAAACTAAGGTAGATTTATCTAATAAAACAAAAACTAAGGTAGATTTATATAATAAAACAGAAACTAAGGTAGATTTATCTAATAAAACAGAAACTAAAGTAGATTTATCTAATAAAATAGAAACTAAGGTAGATTTATCTAATAAAACAAAAACTAAGGTAGATTTATATAATAAAATAGAAACTAAGGTAGATTTATCTAATAAAACAGAAACTAAGGTAGATTTATATAATAAAATAGAAACTAAGGTAGATTTATCTCATAAAACAGAAACTAAGGTCGATTTATCTATTAAAACAGAAACTAAGGTAGATTTATATAATAAAACAGAAACTAAGGTAGATTTATCTAATAAAACAAAAACTAAGGTAGATTTATATAATAAAATAGAAACTAAGGTCGATTTATCTATTAAAACAGAAACTAAGGTAGATTTATCTATTAAAACAGAAACTAAGGTAGATTTATCTATTAAAACAGAAACTAAGGTAGATTTATATAATAAAACAGAAACTAAGGTAGATTTATCTAATAAAACAAAAACTAAGGTAGATTTATATAATAAAATAGAAACTAAGGTAGATTTATCTAATAAAACAGAAACTAAGGTAGATTTATCTAATAAAACAGAAACTAAGTTAGATTTATCTAATAAAACAGAAACTAAGGTAGATTTATCTAATACAACAGAAACTAAGGTAGATTTATCTAATAAAACAGAAACTAAGGTAGATTTATCTAATAAAACAGAAACTAAGGTAGATTTATCTAATAAAACAGAAACTAAGGTAGATTTATCTAATAAAACAAAAACTAAGGTAGATTTATATAATAAAACAGAAACTAAGGTAGATTTATCTAATAAAACAGAAACTAAGGTAGATTTATCTAATAACACAGAAACTAAGGTAGATTTATCTAATAAAACAGAAACTAAGGTAGATTTATCTAATAACACAGGAACTAAAGTAGATTTATCTAATAACACAGAAACTAAGGTAGATTTATATAATAAAGCAGAAACTAAGGTAGATTTATCTAATAAAACAGAAACTAAGGTAGATTTATCTAATAAAACAGAAACTAAGGTAGATTTATCTAATAACACAGAAACTAAGGTAGATTTATCTAATAAAATAGAAACTAAGGTAGATTTATCTAATAAAACAGAAACTAAGGTAGATTTATCTAATAAAACAGAAACTAAGGTAGATTTATCTATTAAAACAGAAACTAAGGTAGATTTATCTATTAAAACAGAAACTAAGGTAGATTTATCTAATAAAACAGAAACTAAGGTAGATTTATCTATTAAAACAGAAACTAAGGTAGATTTATCTAATAACACAGGAACTAAAGTAGATTTATCTAATAACACAGAAACTAAGGTAGATTTATATAATAAAGCAGAAACTAAGGTAGATTTATCTAATAAAACAGAAACTAAGGTAGATTTATCTAATAAAATAGAAACTAAGGTAGATTTATCTAATAAAACAGAAACTAAGGTAGATTTATCTAATAACACAGAAACTAAGGTAGATTTATCTAATAAAACAGAAACTAAGGTAGATTTATCTAATAAAACAGAAACTAAGGTAGATTTATCTTATGTTTATATTGGAAATAACAACAGGGAATTCAATCCACATGTCTTATTTCCTATTTACAGATCACAGAATTTTGACATAAGATGTACATGTAATATAAAACTTCTGCAGGGGTTGAAAATTATTTTTTAAAGTGAAATGTCCTGGACAATGGCAGTTCCTTTTGAAAAAAATCATTTAAATATTTGTCATTGATACCGTTAAAATATAATTTCTAATGAAGATTTTTAACGAAATCAGCAGATTTAATACAATTGATGCTTAAAGAGTTTATTAAACCTTGCAAAAGTTAATGATACTTCAAACAAAAATCTGAAGGTCTGCAGGCACACAATGTAAAAGTCTGAATTCAGTAGCGAAAGGTCACAGACCTCG
Organism: Bathymodiolus septemdierum; assembly: GCA_963383655.1. Lineage (NCBI taxonomy): Eukaryota > Metazoa > Mollusca > Bivalvia > Mytilida > Modiolidae > Bathymodiolus > Bathymodiolus septemdierum. The sequence continues at coordinate 1,398,637 of OY726519.1, forward strand.
GACCTACATAAATTTGAACCCCTGTGGGTCTGAATCAACTTGCTGAAGATTACAAATAGTCCTATGACTCTCTGGAGCTTTTATGTCTTCACAGTAGGTCATCTGTAGTTAACAAATCTTTGTCATTATCATGAATATTAAGTCAAAAATGAAATAGGATTCTTTTAATTTAGAGTCAAGATATCAAGTCGCATGTAAGGGTAAAATAAATAGTTGTGAATGAAATAGGGTTCTTTGAATTTAGAGTCAAGATATTTAGTCAAATGTAAACTATTCTTTGAATTTATTACGACAAACTATTTAGTTAATAATGAAATACAGTTACATTGCAATATAGAGACCAAATATTTTAATCAGTTTTGAAATAGTTAAAAATTACATAGGAATCTTTGTATTTATAGTCAGATATTAAATAGGGTTCTTTTTATTCATAGTCAGCTTTAAAATAGGGTTCTTCGTATTTATAGTCAAATATTAAATAGGGTTCTTTGTATTTATAGTCAAATGTTAAATAGGGTTCTTCGTATTTATAGTCAAATATTAAATAGGGTTCTTCGTATTTATAGTCAAATATTAAATAGGGTTCTTTGTATTTATAGTCAAAAATTATATAGGAATCTTTGTATATAAGGACAAAAGTATTTATATTAATGTGAGAGGATTCAATTTTAATTTAGAAACAAAATATTATAGGGTCTTCAAGCAGAGAAAGAAAAAAAGGAAAAAGAGCTACTTGAACAACAGAAATTTGTTAATGAAATTAGATCAAAGGTAAGAAGTTTTATCAGTTATATATTTATAATACCTATTTCAAATGATCCACTGACCTTTGACTGTTGTTTTTGTTCAGTCAACCTAGCAATTGTTAAAAAGTTTAAGGATGAAAAAGAGTACAAAAGTTTGTTTTAAATTTGTGAGAAATCACACCTACATACAGTTGAATCTTGTTGTGTTGAAGTTCACAGGACCATTGCAAAATTTGAGTTGTCTGAAATTTGACTTAAGGAAAGTAAGGGATTAAGTAAGATAGACAACTCTTGTCAGGTAAGTTTGACAAATGTGGATGCAAACTGTTGTCGGTCATTTACAATATATCAATCTTCAACTTTTTACTCTCTGATGTGTTATTATCTGAATTTTACCAGGTATAGATTCAATAATTGTCAGGAAACTTAGAGAGAAAAAAGAAACATGCATCTGATTACAGGGTTACATCAATACACAATTGGTTATTTAAAAATTGCAAAACTTAACAAAATGCACTGTCGTAGAAATCTAAAAATACCATGTAATTGATAATGATCTTATAGGTGTCTAACTTAATAATAAATTTGGTCACGCCACGATATATCTGAGATATTGCTAAAGTTGGCATTAAACACCAATCAATCAATCAATCAATCAACCATGTAATTGAACACTACTAATAAAACATATATTTCTTTAATCTGTTGTAATAGCTGATCGGCAGCCTGCTATTCTGAACAGTGCGTTCAACATTTAAATGAGTATTGTTAAATATAAAATGTGTGATATCTTTGTACACAGTGGGCTGTTTCATGGCCTCGAAGTTTTCGCTACACTCGGATTGTCACGACATCAAGTGCTTTGAAAGTTATCATTAAATAATATTTCATTCATATGATTATCTCTTCAATTAAGAAATCTAATTGTTTTCTTTATAAATGATAATTAATATTTTTCAAAATAAATCTGACATGACGTGGTAAGCATCGGAGTCCATGCTGTTGGCAGGTTTCTTAATTGATTTAATTGATAATTTCAACATAGCAAACATAATTTGAATGAATATGTATCTTAGAGGGTAAAAAACCACTTCGAGAAAACAGAAATTTCGACATATCGAAATTTTGAGATAAGAGGAGTAAATAAAGTTGAACAGCACTAAGTTTAAAACGGGACTTCAGACAAATTTAGACTTAACTGAAATTTTGAGTAAACCGAGTTTAATGATAGAACAAGATTCAACTGTACATATATTCAATTCAATAGTACTTTGATATTAAAATATTTTGTGCTGTGAAACTATAAGATTTTAATGTTTTCTGTAGATATACTGACTTCTAACACACAAAGCACTGGATTAAGTTTAACACACAAACCAGGTTATTGTTTTGTCATACAAACTAAGTACATTTTGTAATAAGTTAACTTTATATCATTGTGGATTAAGTTTATGTTAATAATGCTATAATTTTTTACAATCTGATATTTTATAAATAAATTGTGCATTTGACTTTTTTGTGACATTGTGGTTTATGTATCTCTTTGCAGCTAAATATAGCACAGTCAGAATTAGATATTTATTTAAGTAATCAACAAAGTGAAACCAATAAATTGAAGGAAATGGAGAAAAATCTAGAGAAAGCCAAAAGTACTCTGGAAGATAGAACTAAGTAAGTAATAGAGAAAACCAAAAGTACTAAGGAGGTCACTTATTAATGTAAGACAGTCCATGTGATGCTGTCAACATAATAAATCTGATGTTTTTCACAACTAAAAAAAGACCAATAAAGTTTTTTTTCTCATTATTTTTATTCCAATTACAGATTGTTCTTGTAAAATTATTTAAAAATTTTCAATATTTTATTACCGTTTATCTCAAATTGAAACCACTTGTAGCAGAGTTGCAGATAAAACAAAATTCCTGTCAGACATTGGGTCCTGCAAGTAAGAGAGTTTTGCCAGACCTACTTTTTTTTTTTAGAAATTTTTTAATAGTTCACTTTCAATACAGCATGATTAAAGGGAAATCTTAAAGCCTCACAGGTAACGACTACTACGACCAGATTAAGGATATTACCAAAAGGGTTAGTTACTGAGACCACATTCAATTTAGATAGCCCTGCAACATCAATCAATACTTCATATTATTAAGATCTCATATGCCGACCTTTTGGCTTTTTTATTCTCTAGATAAATCGATAGGTACTGGGAGTTTTTTTCCAGGTTTAGACCCCGGTGACCAGAATAAGATTTTTAAAGATTTAATCGTCAGAAATACTATACGGCTATATTATATACCATTCGATTCGTCAGAGTATGTACTTTCATAATATGGGTGTCGTCAAAATCGAATGTGGTAACAGTTTTCCAGAAAATGAGGTCGAAGGTCATCAACCAATTTAACAGTATTTCACGCCGTAAAGACAGAAAGTAAAATTGCAGTCTTTCCTTGATTTTTTTTCTAAGTATCAATTTTTCCTGTTGAATAATGATATATTTGTCTGAAAACTAAAATCTATTTACAGAACATATTATGACGTTTAAAGAAACGTGGGAAAAGTTACAACATTTTTTTACTTTTGAATTAACTTTACTGTTGAAATGTTATTGAAATACATTGGTATACAAATGGATTTGTATCCAATAATTAAAAAAAATAGCATGTTTTACTTAACATTAGCTGAGTAATGGTAAGGGGACAAAATGAAACATCTCGACTAAAACATCAAACATTCTGTGAAATCCAATCAACTGAAGTATTCTTGAGTGAATTTAACTCTTTACCCTATAACTGTATTATTAGCCACAGTAGAATTACTGATATATAATCAGTCTCCACAGCTGATAAGAAAATCGGCTGCATCATTTCCACAGAGAATTTCAACAAAATAGATATCAACCAAACTCAGATTATCTTAATATGTGGATTAATTAATTTAAAAAACCATAATAAAGTATACATGTTTATATATTTATTTTTGTTATAAAATTACCTTTCCAATGGTATAAAAAATTCCAATTAAATATTTGCTATATTTCCTCCAGTCTCATCCAAATAATAAAATGTCCAGATGATATTATGAAAAAATGTATTTTAAGAATAAATATTTTGCAATTTATGTACTTTGTTGTCAATTATTTTGTTCCCTATGATAAGTGAAGTGGCATCCATCCTTGCACAGGTGAACATCACATGTTTTGCACCCATAAACATTCTCCTTTCTCACTTTATTGTTCAGGTGAATACGACATCTACGTTTTGATTTCATGTGGACAGATTCATGTCCTGAAAAGTTTTGCTCTTCGAATTGTATGCCCTGTTCAGCCCCTTTCCTTTTCCTCCCACAGAAGCCTGCAATAAGTTCATGGGCTAGTTCTATTCTAAAGTCCAGATGAGTGAATTTTTTTTTTTTCACATTTTGTCGTCTGGATGAGTTAGAAAATATAATAAAATCATTCACAATTCATGACAAACCAAAAGATATATTTCCACGATTTTTTCCCATCCCTTCCTAGACTGTATGTCATCCTTAGCTGTTTATTTTAATTCGTCTGGAAAGCCATGCCGATTCATTGGAATCGTTCCACAGAATTGAATATCATTGGCTAGGAGATCCTCCGCTAGTTTCAAACCAGTAAAGTAGTTATCATAAAAGACATGCTGGAATTTTCCATGAAGATCATTTGTTAAAGTTGTCACAACTTCATATCCTAACCCATGCTCACTTTGGTGAGTTCCATGTCCCAAATATATGTTAAAATCAGAAAGAAAGGCGGTGTTTGCGTCACACCTCATCCACACTTGTATCCCCCTTTTTATTGGTTTAGCAGGTAAATACTGCTTGAATGAAAGTCTGCCAGTCCACTTAATCATTGCCTCTTTAATAGAAATGTTTTTATGAAGTTTGTATTTTGTTGAAAAACTTTGTTTGGTCATATCTAGGACTGGTCTCACTTTGTAAAGTTTGTCATAGTTCTCATCACCCCTATTCGGCTCATTTGTCCGGTCGCTGACATGTAGATATTCAGTTAGTTTCTCATATCGACGTATTGTAAATGTTGATTTAATCACATCATTTCCTATAAAATTGTCCCTGGACCAGTAATCCTTATAGCCAGGCAATTCGTTAATTCCCATGAAGATATTTACTCCGAAATACGCACGAAGTTCATTGTCAGTAATTTCATACCATAATGGATCCTCCTCTCCTTTCGGGTTCATTTTCCAACGTGCATAATTATTTGTGTTTCGCACTATGTTTCCAATCATGTCTGGATTAAACATTAAGTCAAAGTAATCCTTTGGAGAAGCAGTTTCCACATTAAAACCGTCTGGAAACACTGGTCCTGTACGTTCTGTGAAGTCGTGAACTTCCACATCTCGAAATCGTCATTTTTCGACTCCCTGTCATTGTCTCCTTGTTCATCCTCACTGCTATCCAGAGCATTAGGGATGTCTACATCTGATCCCACTTCAGAAAACCCTTCAAAATTGCTATCGTCGTCATCAGATTGAAAATATCTATCCAGTATTTGATCATTTGTTGGCAATGCTGCCATGTTTGTTTACTATATCAACCACGCTGTATTTTTCATTCATAAAACAAAGAACATTCCAATTTCTGATGTAATTTTGGTTTTCCTGGATTGTCCAATGATATTTCTTTCATGATAGGATTCCCTATTATGTACCTCGTTTCACTACACACTAAAAATAGAGGGTTGTCTAGAGGCGCTTATGCAGAAATGTAAACAAAGCATCCATAGTCGCTTGTGTGGAAATGATATGGAGACGTCGAGAGGCGCTTCTGTGGAAATACAGGGAAGGTGTCCAGAGACGCTTATGTGTGGGAAAGAGTTAATGCACTATATCGTTATCTCATTTATTACATGAAGTAAAATATAAAAAATGAAGTGAAAATGAAGAACGATAATTATAGAGACAACGTCAATACAAGACACAATGAGACGAAGGAAGACAAACAAATGAAAATATTACACAGAACATTAAAAGCAAATGAGCAACACCTAACCAAAGCATAAGATTGCTTGTGTATAAAGCCACACTGAAAGGGTAAACCGTTTGCATATTGTAAGACGATTTTTGTACCGGGGCAATCGCAAACTAACAAACATGGATACATGTAGTTTGAACAGGAGGCATACATGAATAGTACTAGTATACTATTTTCCGCGATGGGTCTTTGTATATGTCTTACATAGCCACGTAAAAACAAGTTTGCTTCAAATTAAATAAACATAAGAGTAGCATCAATATGTTCCAAGAAACATTTATTGTTCAGTTAGGTGACATGTGTCCTCTCTCAATGTATGTATTTGTACACAATTCTGACCCTTGGCAGAAGCATTATCTGTACATGCAAAGTTTTACTCGATGCAAACACGTAATTTTTGCATGGTAATTTTCGCTTACATGAACATACAAGATCTTGCAAAAAGTCTGCTGACATCGGTCCTTCAAGGTATACCGGTTGTAGAGAACCCTTTCCTCTTTGCAATCTGTATTCTAATATTGATGGAATATTGGGTTTTGCAACATGTGAGGCTGTCCAGATTTGGATCTGAAGGAATACTCGACGACTATGCTGTTTCAGTGCTGCTTCAGAGGGGGAAATAATCTGACTAAACTTGAATCTTGACTAGTAGCAACTTTCACACGCAATTTGTTCATGTCATGACAGTTTCCTGATCATGTAAATATTTCACCGAAATTAGTATGGAAGTCAAACAGGCAGTTCCAGAACACGTCATGGATCTCTTCGAAGTGGTCAAATATTCTACACCAGTGTATAAAGGCTTCTATATATAGAATGTTAAGGGGTGAATCTCACGACAGCCCTGTTGAATAGTTTTCCTGTCAACATTTGTTCAACTGTGTTGCCGGCATAAACACCAGAGTCAACCGACAAGTCGCGAAGCCCTCTATCTGCTGACATCTTACCTAATGCAGGAATAAAAGTAGAGAGACTATGAAAATCACAGTCTGAGAATGTGGAGCTCAAAGATATCAGGCCTTCACCATTTTACTTGCTGGGCTATCGCATAAAGTTGTTGATCAAATGTTGGGATATGATGCTCTTGGCCAGCGTCCATTGACATATCAAGACATTTTCTTCATTGTTGTAAATACTGTGGACACGTCACCTGTCTCTACCTCGTTCAATGCGTTCTGCACATACCGTTAGTTCGTCTACATATTTGGATTGAAAGACAGCTCTAGCTAGAGAGTGGAAAGTGTTCTTTCCATCTACTGTTTCTGTGTTAATGTCAATGTTATCTGAACCCTCTTGAATCAGATGACCACCATAAGTTATGGGACGAATCCCAGTAGGAATGTACCGATCACCATTGATATGTTCATTTTCATGGTTTGCCACACTTGTTGGGAATCTACGCAGTTCTGTGTGACTTGAACGCAACCCATTGCTATTCAGGAGTTTTTGAATTTTTTTAGCCAAGCTCGCAATATACTTATATGGCGAGGCCAAGAAGAAAATGCCTAAACATAGTAAGACTGATGGTCACTATGCATTCAGTTAGCTCCAAGCATTTTCTCGAGTCATCTGTCTGCATTGCATCTGACATTTCCGAATTTTCTTCAGAACCTAATCCAATATTTTATCATGTTATGCTTGCTAGTGTACAACTTACAGCAACTTCTGTGCTAAACCATTTGGATATCACCAGCTTGTATTTGATCCAAAGATCCATCTATAAATTTATTGCAAATTTCATCTGAGCTCAGAAAGCCTTGACTTGTTGCTATGAGTGAATATATTAACTTCCTCATCACAATTTCTCTGATAAATTATACATTTCTCGAAGTAAAACCACAGTTTAGGATACTTTGAACAACTGGGAGCAAGTTTTAATGGACTTCCCCAGTCAGACATTTCCGAATTTTCTTCAGAACCTAAACAGATATTTGATCGTGTTTCAAAACTTATACACACCTATGATTATAACTATCTTTAAATTTAATCTAATCTTTCATTTTTTTACAATTTGAAATCTCAAACCTTCACAGAAAACCCACAAAAACCAATTCACATCGAATATACAGACAAATGAAAATATAAAAGAGATATTAAGCAGGGTAAGTTCGACAATTAGGTGCACTCGACACTCCAGGGGTTAAAAAAATCTTGGACCACCTCACTAACCCAGGGCTAGCATACTCCCAAATATTACTAGTCCGAATCTATGAACCACTAGTCCTGGTCAATACCGTGATTTCATGAATCCGACTTGCAGACTTGAACCCTTGTACAACATGTACAATGTATATTAGTTTAACTATCTTTCTTTTCAGATCTGGTATTGCTTTTTATTTTCGCTTATTTTCCACAGTTCAGGTCACTAAGGCCAAAAAAAAAATGTGTGTGTTTATGGTCACATGTCAAAAAAATCTAGGGTCGGTCGACATTAAAAAAAAATAAAAATAAATCACTATTGGCAAAACCGGAAATAGTCGTTCCGGAATCCGATTCCGGTATTTTTTTTTCGAAATTTCTGGTAAGCCGTCATTTGTTGAAGCTGTTTTATGACGAGAATACACAGTTTTTCTACCTTCTTTGCTCTCAATTTCGACAAAAAACTAGCAGTTGAATAAATAAAACATTGCTGCTGATTAAACAACATAACATATATGAATATAAGTAGATATGCGAATATTGACAAATTTGTCAACATCCAATATATATTTTTACTAGCCCGTTGGGCATACAGCTGATTATTTCAGCTAGCCCAAATGTGAAAATTACTAGCCCCGGGCGTCGGGCTAGAGGAATTTTTTAACCCATGCACTCAAGCTATATATAGTGACCGTAAATTACGGATCGAGTCAGGGCGGTAATGAGATTCCGGAAGAAGTCTAAAATCCAGGATTTTGTAGTGTATGTTTTGATCGTCTCTGATAATCATTTTAACAGTGATAATAACGTTTTAATGTTTATAAGTATTGAGATAATATATTAAAAGATATAGTATATCAATTTTTTAACAATTTGATAGATAATTTTGTATTAGATAGAATTGAAACCTAGTCAAACTACAAAATAAAGCGACATTTCATGTTTTCTTTTGATATAATTTTCTAATAAAGTATTAAAATTTTTATTTTTCATTCATTATGAATAATATAGAGTTTATAGAATTTGCATACAGTAAAATAAGATATATTTTCAACGCAGTATCAAAATGCGAATCAATTTATCTAGCGCATGTTCTGTTCTATTTCATATGAAATTTCGTAACTAAAAGTCTAAAAGTCGAATTCCCAAAAATGGCGCCATATGAATTTTTGACGACAAGCTAAAATTGCAAGAGGATGCATTTAGCTATTCATATACCAATTTTCAGCTGTATAGTATGAAGTGAAATTAAACTCTGTTAATATGCGACTTTTTCTCACTTTGACACTGGACTATAAACTTAATTGGCCATGCAGCCATAACGGAAATGATCAAATTACAATTTACAACGATTACCGATAGAATACGAAATAAAATTCAGAATGGGAACTGGTTCCTGAAATTTAGCATAAACAGAAAGGAACAGAAATGTTTACCGATTTGTTTATGACTTTTGACTTTATTAACGATAATCAAAGATCCTTTGTCTTAGAGGTCTAAGAGGTAACCAGGACCGACAGAAATTTAATTTTTGACAGCCCCAAGCAGTAAAAATGTTTGCGGATCATTAGATCTGACACAAAGACGTCATTTGCCGGACCCTCTAAATTTCTGCACCCTAGGTCTGACAGGACCAATGATTAGATGCATCTCTGTTGTAGTCGTGTCACAAGATTAATCCTGACCCGGGGCAAATGTACAGTTAACTTATGCATAATTGAATTGTTTAAAGAAAGATGTTGAAAGGTGATTAAATATGTTTATTGAAGGATGTTATAATTTAATAGAGAAATGTTTAAGCAACACCTAGAAGTGTGTCACTGATAGTGTATGGTTTTGAAGTAAATTTTATTTCTATAACCGAAAATTATTAAAAAATCTTTTCGTGAATAAACATTTCTGTCATTTTTACAAACTTATTCATGTGGATATAGCCCATTAAAAGGTATGCTCATACTAATTTCATCATTAAAATTGTCAATTACACCCTATTCAGCTGGTGCAGAAAGTTGAGGACATCATGGCTATATATCAATATCAAACTGCTTCCTAAGCTTCATTGTTTGTTTGATTTTTAATGTCGTGGATCAGCCTACCCACGAAAAATTGGTACCCCATGAATAAAAGTGAGGTGACAGTATACCGCTACATTGTATCTCAAGAAATTAAGACGGACAACATCTATTTGTTGACTTACTTTTTATTCAATATTTAACAGGGAACTGGGTAACATTCAAAAGAGATTACCAGAATCAGAAAATATAATAGAAAAGGCAAAGAAAGACTTTCAACAAGCTGTTAATGCTGAAGAGAAATCATCCAATGAGGTAATATGTGTGAGGAGGTATATAAAATAAACAAAAATGAGGTGGGGAGATATATAAAATAAACAAAAATGAGGTTGGGAGATATATAAAATAAACAAAACTGAGGTGGGGAGGTATATAAAATAAACAAAAATGAGGTGGGGAGATGTATATAATAAACAAAAATGAGATGGGGAGATATATAAAATAAACAAAAATGAGATGGGGAGATATATATAATAAACAAAAATGAGGTGGGGAGGTATATAAAATAAACTAAAATGAGGTGGGGAGATATATAAAATAAACAAAAATGAGGTGGGGAGATATATAAAATAAACAAAAATGAGGTGGGGAGGTATATAAAATAAATGAAAATGAGGTGGGGAGATATATAAAATAAACAAAAATGAGATGGGGAGGTATATAAAATAAACAAATATGAGATGGGGAGATATATAAAATAAACAAATATGAGGTGGGGAGATATATAAAATAAACAAAAATGAGGTGGGGAGGTATATAAAATAAACAAATATCTAACTTGTTTAAGTTTAACCTTGATGTTTGTACATTATAAATGTTTAAAAATAAAATTTTCCTGTTCACCATTTCTCTGGTCAAGTTAATTACAAAGCTTGTTTTCAGTCATTATTATAACATTAGGTGTGATGTCAAATTTTATACAAAGAACCTGATGCTGGAAAAATATGCTAAAAAAAATTGAATAACCCTAATAAAAATTTGGTAGAGGTGATTTTGATGGAACATTGGGGTAACAGTAAATAAACAATTATTTATGAATGTCCTGAGTAGGTCAAAAACATATTTGTAGTTGGTTACTTATGATGTTTTAAATGTTGGAGTGACACTGGTAATATCTGTTACTATTTTTTAGGTATAACTTTGCAATGATTATTGAAATACTTATGACTATTGTTTGTTTTGAAGCTTAGAGTTATGAGAAGTAAAGTAGAGGAGGCTAGAAGCTCAATGCAGGCAGCTAAGAGTAAAGGAAAGGTTATAGATGCTCTCATGCAGATGAAGAAAAATGGTCAACTGCCTGGAGTATATGGAAGATTGGTAATACATAATACACTACTTATTTTTAATGACTGTTACATGTATTTGGTATTTCTAATATTATAGGTCAAGACTTGTTTACTTTTTATAGTCTATGGAGATTTTGGCAATTAAGAAAAAAAAAACATTAATGCACAGAGAAACTAGCTGTTTGTACTGTTTCTGTAAACCAGGGGATTTTCTTGGTGGTTAAAAATAGATGCAATTACAATCACCGGTGCCTTTCAATATAGAAACAACAGAACTCAACATACTTGTTGAAAAGAGTGTGACTTAATTCTCTTTGAGAGGACTTAAGGATTAAGTGATAGAAAATCTTGGAGACTTTCATAGAGTTTCTGATTCTATTATTGTTCCTTTCCCTGCTGCCACATGTCCCCTGCTCAATGTTAACTGTATTTAATTGTATATTTATAGGGTGATCTGGGTGCTATAGATCAACAGTTTGATGTTGCTATATCAACGGCCTGTGGAGCTCTAGATCACATTGTTGTAGATACAATTAACACAGCACAGAAGTGTGTAGAATACTTGAAGAAAAATAACATAGGTTCTGCTACATTCATTGGTCTTGAAAAGATGGCGAGATGGAAAGAACACACTCAGAGAAAGATTAACACGTAAGATTTATATTTATAGATAGGATTTCTAAAACAAATCATATTTCCTATTAAAGCAAACAGCTTGTTCAGACCCAGTCAATTCATGTATGTTAATGTATAAAATATAAATATTAACATAGAAAAAACAGTGATTTACCTTGCTTGTATTGGTAAACAATAAGTGCAAATTTATAATTATGAAAGTAAAGTTTAAACATGGATGGTCATCAATTCCATTAATATCAACAAAACGAACAATCACTTCTCGTCTTAACTGAACTCGTACACAAAAAGACATGACTTGTGACTTTGGTAATCAAGGTCCTGGCTTGGGACAGGCACAACAATGTGGTGGGGTTAAACCAGTTAATGTGATTTACCAGATTCATGTGGTCAGTATAATTGATTCTAATAAGATTTGATGATAAACTTGTAGATATATAGTATTGTATAATGTGGTAATTCTCTTTCTATCACACTTTATCTGTGTATTAAAGGGTCCGGGTGGCTCAATGAGTTAGGTAGTTGGATTACCTAACAACTCATACAAGCCTATCACCAATATGGCGTGGGTTCGCAGCCGCAAGTGACAAAGTTGCAGTTGCTTGCCCATAGTCAGTGGTTCTCTCCGGATACTCCAGCTTCTTCCACCACTAAAACTGGTCGCCATGATATAGCTGAAATATTTCTGAAAGTGGCATTAAACACAATAAAATCAATCAATCAATCTGTGTGTTAAAGCTTTCTGACATTATTTTTTTTATATTTATAGACCAGAAAATGTCCATAGATTATTTGATCTTGTAAAGACAAAAGATGCCATTATACTACCAGCTTTTTACTTTGCTTTGAGAGATACATTAATTGCTAATGACCTAGACCAGGCTACCAGAATAGCTTATGGTAAAACTAGATACAGAGTGGTTACCTTACAGGGAGCACTTATAGACCAGTCAGGTAACATGTCTCTTTATTTTTTTATTGATAATCTTAGGTAGTTTTACTGTTATTTGTTCGTACCTAACCACTATTAGAAAGGTTTGAATCTCTGATTGTTTTATATCGATCAGGGCAAGGTTTGCAACTTTATGTGATCAAGTTTGTCAGTGACTTGCGACAGGTTTGTGGTTTTCTCCAGGTCCTCCGGTTTCCTCCACCAATAGAACTGAACGCCACGATATAACTGAAATATTGTTGAAAGTTATTAACAGGCCAATTTTTTTTACCTGGAGTTATTCAAGGAAACTACTTTTCTAAGTTTGTGTTTTGACTGAAATATGCTTTGTATACATATTTGTGATTGACTATTATTTATACTGGAATTTAATGTTGATGCTGCTATGACTGATGTTTTGACAGGTACAATGAGTGGTGGTGGTAAATCTGTATGTAAAGGTAGAATGGGAACAGCTTTAGTGGCTGAAATAGATCCTAAACAACTGGCTAATATGGAAAATATGCTGGAGAAGGTATTTATAAAGATAATAGGTTTAGACTATCCAGATATTGTTAGGTTTGTTTAAGTAGGACACCAAACCTGCCTCAACCCAAACTATTTATATACATTTTTATTTTACTATTTGCAGCCATTTTATTTTACTAAAGTTTTATTTTTCAAATATTTGAGAGAGAAAAATAATTGACCAGAGAAACTACAAGTCAGGTACAACTAACATGAATATTTGTCAGGATGTTTTGAACATAAGTAGAATGAATAAGAATTGTAATAAGATTAAATGTATACAATTCTTTTGTTCTTAATCAACGTTAGAGGCTCAACAGAGTAGACTAAATAAAGACTAGAAGATGTTATCAGATATTTATAGAGTTTTATTAACTTTTTAATTACAGATGACGTTAGAGGCTCAACAGAGTAGACTAAATAAAGACTAGAAGATGTTATCAGATATTAATAGAGTTTTGTTAACTTTTTAATTACAGATGATGTTAGAGGCTCAACAGAGTAGACTAAATAAAGAAAGACTAGAAGATGTTATCAGATATTTATAGAGTTTTATTAACTTTTTAATTACAGATGACGTTAGAGGCTCAACAGAGTAGACTAAATAAAGACTAGAAGATGTTATCAGATATTTATAGAGTTTTATTAACTTTTTAATTACAGATGACGTTAGAGGCTCAACAGAGTAGACTAAATAAAGACTAGAAGATGTTATCAGATATTTATAGAGTTTTATTAACTTTTTAATTACAGATGACGTTAGAGGCTCAACAGAGTAGACTAAATAAAGAAAGACTAGAAGATGTTATCAGATATTTATAGAGTTTTATTAACTTTTTAATTACAGATGATGTTAGAGGCTCAACAGAGTAGACTAAATAAAGAAAGACTAGAAGATGTTATCAGATATTTATAGAGTTTTATTAACTTTTTAATTACAGATGACATTAGAGGCTCAACAGAGTAGACTAAATAAAGACTAGAAGATGTTATCAGATATTTATAGAGTTTTATTAACTTTTTAATTACAGATGACGTTAGAGGCTCAACAGAGTAGACTAAATAAAGACTAGAAGATGTTATCAGATATTTATAGAGTTTTATTAACTTTTTAATTACAGATGACGTTAGAGGCTCAACAGAGTAGACTAAATAAAGAAAGACTAGAAGATGTTATCAGATATTTATAGAGTTTTATTAACTTTTTAATAACAGATGACGTTAGAGGCTCAACAGAGTAGACTAAATAAAGACTAGAAGATGTTATCAGATATTTATAGAGTTTTATTAACTTTTTAATTACAGATGACGTTAGAGGCTCAACAGAGTAGACTAAATAAAGAAAGACTAGAAGATGTTATCAGATATTTATAGAGTTTTATTAACTTTTTAATTACAGATGACGTTAGAGGCTCAACAGAGTAGACTAAATAAAGACTAGAAGATGTTATCAGATATTTATAGAGTTTTATTAACTTTTTAATAACAGATGACGTTAGAGGCTCAACAGAGTAGACTAAATAAAGAAAGACTAGAAGATGTTATCAGATATTTATAGAGTTTTATTAACTTTTTAATTACAGATGACGTTAGAGGCTCAACAGAGTAGACTAAATAAAGACTAGAAGATGTTATCAGATATTTATAGAGTTTTATTAACTTTTTAATTACAGATGACGTTAGAGGCTCAACAGAGTAGACTAAATAAAGACTAGAAGATGTTATCAGATATTTATAGAGTTTTATTAACTTTTTAATTACAGATGACGTTAGAGGCTCAACAGAGTAGACTAAATAAAGAAAGACTAGAAGATGTTATCAGATATTTATAGAGTTTTATTAACTTTTTAATAACAGATGACGTTAGAGGCTCAACAGAGTAGACTAAATAAAGAAAGACTAGAAGATGTTATCAGATATTTATAGAGTTTTATTAACTTTTTAATTACAGATGACGTTAGAGGCTCAACAGAGTAGACTAAATAAAGAAAGACTAGAAGATGTTATCAGATATTTATAGAGTTTTATTAACTTTTTAATTACAGATGACGTTAGAGGCTCAACAGAGTAGACTAAATAAAGACTAGAAGATGTTATCAGATATTTATAGAGTTTTATTAACTTTTTAATTACAGATGACGTTAGAGGCTCAACAGAGTAGACTAAATAAAGACTAGAAGATGTTATCAGATATTTATAGAGTTTTATTAACTTTTTAATTACAGATGACGTTAGAGGCTCAACAGAGTAGACTAAATAAAGACTAGAAGATGTTATCAGATATTTATAGAGTTTTATTAACTTTTTAATTACAGATGACGTTAGAGGCTCAACAGAGTAGACTAAATAAAGAAAGACTAGAAGATGTTATCAGATATTTATAGAGTTTTATTAACTTTTTAATTACAGATGACGTTAGAGGCTCAACAGAGTAGACTAAATAAAGACTAGAAGATGTTATCAGATATTTATAGAGTTTTATTAACTTTTTAATTACAGATGACGTTAGAGGCTCAACAGAGTAGACTAAATAAAGACTAGAAGATGTTATCAGATATTTATAGAGTTTTTGTTAACTTTTTAATTACAGATGATGTTAGAGGCTCAACAGAGTAGACTAAATAAAGAAATACTAGAAGATGTTATCAGATATTTATAGAGTTTTATTAACTTTTTAATTACAGATGATGTTAGAGGCTCAACAGAGTAGACTAAATAAAGAAATACTAGAAGATGTTATCAGATATTTATAGAGTTTTATTAACTTTTTAATTACAGATGACGTTAGAGGCTCAACAGAGTAGACTAAATAAAGAAAGACTAGAAGATGTTATCAGAAGAGAAGAGAAAGATCTGTCACATATGAAACATTCTTTTGACAAGTGTAAAATGGATATTGAGGTAGTTTTTTTTATAAATCATGTTTTAACACATTCAGGTATTTCATAAGCATACATATGATGTATATTGTTTTGTCTAAAGGGTTTCATAGCAATGTAAACACAATCAGATCTTTAATTTTACCGAAGCAAGTGGCCGTGATCGTATGGTAGTTGGACTTACAGCTACCTATGCAATCAGTGCCTATCACCACTAAAGTTGTGAGTTCGAACCCGTTCATGGCGAGGTGTACTCGATATGTGATAAAGTTTGTCAGTGACTTTTGACAGGTTAGTGGTTTTCTCTGGGTACTCCGATTTCCTTCACCAATAAAGCTAACCACCACAATATAGCTGGAATATTGTTGAAAGTGGTGTTAAACACCATAAACCAACCAAAACCAACCATTTGATTTGATTTTGTAATATGTAGTTACTAACTCCTTTCAAAAATGTAATATATTTTGTTCAGTATATATTTTTATAGGCAAGCAAAGAACAGCAGTCAAGATTGGCATCACAAATAAAAGAACAAGAAGTCAGAGTGAAGGCTGCTGCTCCTGATGAAAAGGAGTTAAAACAGCTGGAGAAAAAAGTGGGAGAATACAAAAAAGGTGTGTTGGAGTCGTAAGTTTGGTTTATGATTTATAGAGTTTAACGCCACTTTCAGCAATATTTCAGTTATATCATGACGGTCAGTTTAATTGGTGGAGGAAACCGGATGACCCGGAGAAAACCACTGACATGTCGCAAGTGACTGACAAACTTTATCACATAATGTTGTGCACCTCTTTAAGAACGAGGTTCGAACTCACAACTTTAGCGGTGATAGGTACTGATTGCACAGGTAGTTGTAATCCAACTACCATGTGACCATGACATCCATATGGAGTTGTAGGAAATTCACAATTATAATGCATGTATGAATACAAAAATGATAGAAAGGTAACCAGTTGACAATGCTTACTTTCTGAGGTATTATTTTGTACCTTGGCATTGTTAATATATACACAGCCAACCTAAAAAAAAAACCCCAAAGCTGTAGCCTGAAGCAAATAATTTAAAAGCTATGTTTGGAGTTTTGGGTAGTTTCAGTTATTGTAGGTCGGTTGAGTTTCAGTAAAATTTATGGATGACCTACTATAAGATAATAAGAAAAAATTATTTTGATTCGGCATAAAATCAAATATACAGCACAAGCTCTGAAGAGCTTTTGACCGAATATAAAAACATATACATAACATAAAACAACACAAGATAACAACATGCATTACTAATTTAAAACATACATAGATCAGCTATAGAATGCAGTAAAAATTTGGCAACAAATTAAAATGAATTAAAATTCCTTTAAACTGTAGCATATGTTTAAGATTAGAAAAATTTCGAAAAGAATAAAATAACATCAACTTGTATTGATTACCCAATTACTGGAATGATGTGCAAATAATGCAATTTGAAATTGAAATAAGATTCATGCAGAAATCAAACATAAAAATACAGCAATAACAGTCCAATAGCAACAAAAAGCAAGAGTAAATGAAAAACAACTAAAACAAATGTGTTATCTGCAAGCAGAACAGCGGCATTTCGAACCACTCCAGGACTGGATCAGACTTTTAAAATGTGAACAAATGTTTTCAGTTCCGAAATGGTTCAGAAGGCTGTTCCATAATGTTGCGGCAGCAAACTTGGAAGATTTTTTGCCGTAATGAGTTGACTTAACCCGGGGCACGTCCAGAACATTTACATACCTGAAAGAATATTTAGAATTGTTTACACTGATCAAATTTTTGTAAGCACACAGGAGCTATTTTGTTCACAATTTTAAAAGTTTCTAGAGCCATTGTTCTTATCCATCTGATCTGCAAGGAAGGCACCTTAACTTTATGTAGGAGCTGTTGTAATCCTCATAAACAAAACGGAGTTCTCTTTCCTGCACCTTTTCTAGCTTTTTTGAATTTTTCTCAGTACAGAAGTGCCATGCCAATGGGCAAAAGTTAAAATTACTAAAAATAAAAGTATGAAAAATAATTAGTTTACTTAGTCTGTTCAAAAGAGAGCCCAAACGTTTTAAAACATTTAATTGCTGTGAAGCCTTCCTGCAGATCGAACTGACATGAGCATCAAAGTTTAACTGATAATCAATTTCAATACCTAATAATTTAGCTGTTTTTTCACAAGTAAGATCAGAATTTTGAATATGTATAGAAGGCTTTTTAATCATAAGTCTTTTTGCCAACAGCCAAAACTTGAAACTTGTCTGGATTTGCTTGCATTTTATTCACCCGGAACCACTCAATAAGTATTTTTGACTCAGATTCCAGAGTTGAAATTAATAAATCAAAATCAGGACTGCAGAAAGACAGTATTGTCATCTGCATAGTTATTTAGACTTCCATTTTTGACAAAAAGAAAAATATCATTTATAAATACATTGAACAACAATGGCTCTAGTATAGAACCCTGCGGTACGCCTTTATGGATGTCAGCCCAACCACTCAGAACATTGTTGACTTTTATTTGTTGTTTTCGATTTGATGAATAGGACTTTAGAAGAGCAACTGAATGGGGGGATACACCATATGCTGATAATTTATCTAGCAAGATATTGTGAGGCAAGCAGTCAAAAGCCTTAGAAAGATCCATAACAGGGACAGAAATTAACTTTTATAGGCAGTAACCATCTGGGCCCCTAAATTTAAAAAACTGGTAGCCTAGGTCTAAATGTAGGGGCACAGGTATCACCGATGAGGACCGCAAAGCGGTCTGAACAAACTAGGGGGTTGGTGGCATGCCCCCCCCCCCCCCCATAATAATTTTGAATTTTTTAAAGGCAAATCCTGCATTCTGAGCATATTTGAAGAAGGTAGAACTAGCTAAAAAAGAGAGCATTTTTTTACTCTTATTTTTATAAAAAGTGGTTTGAATCTGAATATGACCTACATCTAATCCTTTTGACAAAGTTTGATCTTTCAATCAGTAATACATTAAATCAAATACACAATAAAAAAAATCTCATTTAGAAGACATGAACTACACACTGATGTTTCTGAATACTGTCTAATTTATAAGAGACACAACCACTGATAAATTGGTTCATGACAGTCTTGTCGCCGTGAGCTTGACAAGTCAGGCATACCATACCATCGTCGGTGAGTTTAAGCCACGGTCTATCTTTTTCCCATTCTGTAGAATAACTCCTCACCCTTTTAGAAGACTCATATTCACTGTAGTATGGAGTTTTATCTTCAGTTTTTCTTTTTTTATTAGGAGGATTCACACCTTTTATAAAGTTCCACATTTTGATGAAACTTTCCGGAAATTCATAAATTTTATTAATTGTCCGTTAACGGAGAAGGTATGGGAAAATTCTGTATATGGTACATTTAATTTATACTTACCATGCGCTTTTTTCAGTGCTTGTGTCTTATTTATATAAATTAGACAATATTTAGATGAGGAAAAGACTAGAGAAAAGCTAGCCGCAGTTGCGAATTTCATAGATGCAACGGGCCGTTAGTGCTTTGAATAACCTCAACCTCGATCAAAATACATGTAACTCATTCAAGTACCTAGAGTATAATACGTAGTGACAATATTCCACACAAGAGATAGTTTAACAGCACCAAGAGACAAATTTGTGCCATAGGCCGTTGATTGAGGAAAAGTACCTATTTTGTAAAACACCCAAAATTAAAGGCCTTCTTTCCATGAATCTCGGAAAAATTGGTCAAGAAATTTAAGAAATGAAATCATCACTTTACTATTTTCCATACTGGTTCCCAGGAATTATTACACAAATTAACAGTAGACAAGAAGTAGAAAGAACCAGTAAAATGTTTGTTATATTTTTCACAATACGTAAACAACTCGCTTCAAACGTCAAACTTGCGACAGGGAAATATAAAATTATTAGTCGCCTGCTGGGCTCCTTTGAGGTATTATTTTAATCGCCCAGCTGAAGTTTCAGTCGCCATGGGCGACCGTTAATTTCTGTCCCTGCATAAGTACCGCTGCAATGTACTGAATTTTGTCAAGGGCTTCATGCCAGTCTTCCAACAATCCGAGTAGTGTGGTCTGACATCCATGTCCACGTCTGAAAGCACATAAAAATGGGTTAAATATTTTATCAAAGTATTCAGATAATTGAATTTCATACACTTTTTCAAATTTTTAGAAAAAATAGGTAAGACACTTACTGGTCTGTAATTTGTCTTCATTAATGGGTCATTCTTTTTAAAAATAGGAGTCACTTGGGCTTCTTTTAGTTTATCTGGGAAACAATTATTTTCAATTGACAAATTTACAAGAGCAGTAAGCTGAGGTGCAATACAAGATTTACAATTTTTTTACCATTTTTGCTGGAATACCATCAGCTCCTGTAGCCTTTTTGATATTTATTTTATTCAAAATTTTATCAACATTTTCATTTGTTACCTTATTAAACTCAAAATCAGGAACTTGTTCTCTATTATTCAATATTTCTTTAATACTTGGTTGGTTTGAGGAGTCATATACCACATCTATTCCAATTTTGTCTACTACTGTGGAGAAAAAAATATTAGAATGATTTGAGACTTCCTTTGGATTATTTACAATTTTGTCATTTTCAAATAATTTTTTGTTCTCCACAGTTACCCTTTTTTGAGAAAGATGGTTTGACTGTTTTCCAAAATTCACATGATTTTGATCCACCAGAGCAACATTCTAAAAAGTATACTCATCAACAACATTTGTTATTTTATCAAGTTAAAAAGTTTGCTTCCAAGTCAGCAAAGAATGAAAGTTGTATTTTGCTTAAAAGAGTATTGATACCATTCTAACAAATTACCTTCTTATTAGCGAAGTCTCGCCATGATATAGCTGAAAATTTGCGGAATTGGCATTAAACAACAATCACTCACTTTAACGTAGTCAGCGCTTTGATGTTTTTACAGAAAAATTTGTCAGTTTGGTGTGAATTGTTACCAAGCAAAAATCAAGATATATGAGGCCATAATTTATAGAAATACCTGTAGTTTGTAAACATTGATTGTATCTTTTACAGAATATGAACAAATTGACGAGGTTGCCTCGAAGATAGAAGCTGAAGTTCAGAGGTAATATTTATATCATTAGCTCGACTTTTCGAAGAAAAAAAGTCGAGTTATTGTCGTCACTCCGGCGTCTGGGTCGGTTAAGTTTTTTGTCGGAGTCCATTTCTCAAAAACTATCAAAGGTATCTATTTGAAACTTGGAATACTTGTTCACTATTAAAAGAGGAACCAATTACAACAAGGCAGATGATCCTGTGATTTTGTCCACATATAGTCCGCACCGGATTATAAGCCGCCCGCCATTTTGATTGTGTATGTCACATGGGGGTTGTTTACAAACGAATTAATGTCATTAATGGGTGTATTTGTGATGAAATTTAATAAAGAATATATTATTTGTTATCTGTTAGTGTTATTTTTTTAATTAAAGAAATAATTAGATCTATTTAGTGTTTTGTTTGCCAAATTTAACTTCCTTTGCAGTTGGGACATCAGCGTCTGCTCAGCTTGGGTAGGTATCTTTGTTGTCATTTATAACAGGATGTAGGCCTACACTGATTGTTTATTTGTGAGGTCATAAAGTAATTAAAATATTTACATTACCCGATTGTGTGGAAATAAATCCATTTTAATGACAATAATGTGTAACACGTTTTGTACTGAAACTACAAATGTAGGTCATTCATGAATATTCAAATTAGTGTCCAAATAGATTTTCTCATGGGGCACTTACAGGAAATAAAAGTTAGAATTGTAAAATTGAATTATTAAAGAGTTGTTTTAGAGGTGGTCAATAAAACATGATTGTTAGCTTATGGGGTTCATAATTTTCGTAATTAAGAAAGTATATAAAATTTACTGCATTCAAATTTTATAAGCTTGGGGGGGGGGGGGGGGGGGGGGGGGGGGGGGGGTCTTTGACTTGTGTTCATGTTTAATTGTTTTTTTTAGACATAAGTTAACACTTTTAGCCAATGGAAAAAAAACCCATTGATATTGTAATAGTGCTTAGTTCTATAAACTTTCACCAGTGCTTTTTAACATTGACATTGTAATAGTGGCTATTTGTTATTGTTGTTGTTATAATTATGTTGAAAACATGTATGACTTATTAAAGATGAATTCTACTTACGTTTTATTTCAAGTGGTATGGTACTGCATTTCAAATAATTAAGACTTTATGAGCTTATTATTTTAAATAATATAATTTAGATTATCTTAACTGATCAAAAAATAAATGCAAATATTTAATAATCAGCTCATAATGGCTTAATTATTTTTGCAATGCTACTATAATTTCCCTTCATGGACCCCTAGTCAATACGATAATTATCTCCACTTGTTTGACTTAGAAATTGCACCGATCGATTGATGAAGAAAATACTTGGATTACATCGAAATGCATCTAAATAAACATCAAAAAGGAATCAAACACACAACAATTCATATACTTTATTTAACATTCTTTATTATGATCATGAAATAGACAAAAAAAGTACAAGAATGAAAACAGGTCGGTCCAATCTATCACGCTTGTGTTTCATGTCCAATTTTTTTTCTGTTGATGCCTGAAATTCAGAAAAAATACATATATTAGCCGCACCACAGTATAAGCCACGGGCTGACTTTCACAAAAAAAAAGTCGCGGCTTATTTTCCGATTTTTACGGTACTTAAACATCTTACAAATGTTTTATTTTTTAAGCTTTTAGAGCAATAACTAAGTTAAATTTAACAGTCTTGGTTATGGAATGAATTTGCTTCCTTCATTTTATATTGATTATATTTGATGATAGAGATGGTGATATACATGTATATTTTAGACGAACTGCATCAGTGGTTAATGGTTAGCGTGCTCGCTTCAAATGCGTTATATTGTGGGTTCAAGCCCCGGTCAGGTCAAACCAAAGACTATAAAATTGGTATTGGTTGCTTCTCCTCTAAGCACGCGGCATTAAGGAGAAAGAGCAAAGACTGGTTGGCTCGGAATCAGGATAATGTGTTCGAGTGGAGTGACATGTCTATATGCAGACTGTTGTTTCAGTGAGCTAGCATTATAAATATCCAACTCAGCGTGTTGGTCTAGTACAAAGCGGACCTTATTATCATTTCATTGAAAATTAACTTGTTCTCACCATGATATAGCTGTAAAATTGCTGAATTGGTGTTAAACAGCAATCACTCACTATATTTTAGATTACATAAACAGATTATGGAGATTGGAGGATCTAAGATGAAGGCAGCTCAACATAGATTGGATGTCATTAGTGGACAGATTGATGAAGTTATGGGTCAAATTACAAAGTTGCAAGTAGCCATCAAAACTTCACAGAGGTAATGTAGGACATGGGTCAAATTACAAAGTTAAATGAATGTTTTAATCTTCCAGATAATATGGTGGGGGTCCGGGCACACAAATTCCATGCCTTGGTACATTATCAAATTCAATGCCGAGTGCAAAACAAAGATAAGCTAAAACATATACAGTCAAACCAGTCATGTGACCTTCCAAGGGAACATTGAAATAGGGTCACATAAGACAGGTGGTCACTTAATACAGGTTTAATTGATATGAAATACACCTTGAGGGGAAAAAAGATGGTGACTAAAACAGGTTTGACTGTATAACAGTTTCAACACACAAGAGACAAGAATCTGTTAAAGTATGAGAAGTTGGCAGTAAAGAATTAAATTTGTAAATCACTTTCTCTTTAGATTTCTGTTTAGATTATCTTTGCCTTTAGAAAGACAGTTATTAAAATCTGGCGACATATTCTTGAACTTGTTCAATGATTCCTTTTCCTGTTTTAAACCTGATATTGTACAATGACGTATATAAAATTGTAAATTGTTAGAATCATAATTGTGATGCGAAGATTCAGGGTTGTACAAATTGAGGTGGCAGTGTATATGGAGTTCTAATCGGTATGTTCTAAAGATAAAATTAGGCTACAATGGGAAAAAACAATTAAAATGTCTATAAGAACCAGAAATGGAAATGCAATTGTATTTTGGCATGAAACTCCAAAGTAAAGATAAATTCTAATGCAATTTGTTTGTATCGATGGATTTGATTGGCTAACATTCTTTGTAAAATTCTCAATCTACCAGTCGTAACTAAGGGGTTCAGCTGGAAGGATCTGCCATCTTAAAAACGTGAAATCCTTCATGTCATATTTACAACAATACACAAGAATAATTAAAATGCCTACCTTGCAAACTTATTTTAGTTAAATTTTTATCAAAAATTGATACACGAAGCCAAATAACATCTGATCTTTACGTTTTAAACTGGAAGTCTTCAAATGACGTCATGTTGTTTGTGTGCCAAAGTCGTCTACAACATTTCGCATAATTTTAATTTGTGTGATTTTTAGATCCAGGGATATGGAAGAATACATTTTCATGTTTAGTATTGCATTAGAATAGAGATAACTGTATTGTATTTTAAGCTTTGCAGACGTAAATCTTGGTTTTACAGTCACAAATATCTGTTTAACTCAATTTGCGACCATAAAACCAATGATTTACGTCTGCAAAGTTTAAAATACAATACAGTTATCTCCAAAGTTTAATGTACACAGATATCTGTAATACTCTGATACATCACAGAGTTTTATTTTGTGTACTTTATACTTGGACACAGTAAACATCAACTGTACTTCAACAGTATTATGAACAGGATGACCACATCTAAATATCTGGTACATTTTATTTTCAGAAACTTGAAGAAAGCAGAAGACAAAGTGACTTCAGTACAAGAAGAAATAGAGGAAAACAAAAACAAAATATCAGAGCTTGATACATTATTTAAAACTCTGGAGGATGAAGCTACACAAGTATTAGAATCTTACCAACAGTCCCAGGTAAGTTTACAATCCTACCAACAGTCCCAGGTAAGTTTACAATCCTACCAACAGTCCCAGGTAAGTTTACAATCCGACCAACAGTCCCAGGTAAGTTTAGAATCTTACCAACAGTCCCAGGTAAGTTTACAATCCTACCAACAGTCCCAGGTAAGTTTACAATCCTACCAACAGTCCCAGGTAAGTTTAGAATCTTACCAACAGTCCCAGGTAAGTTTACAATCCTATCAACAGTCCCAGGTAAGTTTACAATCCTACCAACAGTCCCAGGTAAGTTTACAATCTTACCAACAGTCCCAGGTAAGTTTACAATCCTACCAACAGTCCCAGGTAAGTTTACAATCCTACCAACAGTCCCAGGTAAGTTTACAATCCTATCAACAGTCCCTGGTAAGTTTACAATCCTATCAACAGTCCCAGCAAAGTTTAAAATATTATCAAAAGTTCCAGGTAAATTTAAGATCTAAGCAGATAGCTCCTCTTCTGAATTCATTTCCCAACAAATTACTGTAAACCAACTTTTGTTCGCGTGCTAAAAACCTTCGCGACTTTCGCGGTAGAGTACAAAATCGCGAACAAGTCGGTCTAAAGTGTGTAAGAAACAAGAACATATATAGCCTAGCAAACACCATATTATATATATAGCGTAATGTATTTCTGGTATAGATCGATATCCGTTAGACAACACAAAGTCATGTATACGTAGTTAAATTTGGGTGGTCATGTAAATTAACATAATTAATTTTCAAAAGAACTTTTTTTGTAAGATACTGACAATTAATTTAATGCAGAGGAGTACTAGTAAGTGTTAGACTTCATTATATATGGTATATACAGGATTTCGTTCCACAGTATTACAATTTTTCTGCATTAAAATTTATAAAGTTACGCGTTGGCAAATATAATTATAAGTGAAGAAAGTTATCGAAATGTGTTCAAAACAGGTTTTATAATTATACATGTATATTGTAGTATAAAGTGCCGTGATGCATAATGTTGACAGGTAATTAAAAGCGTTTGATTGTAATTATCAGCTGGGATTATAAAATCAATAATTGCTGTCACCTGTACGTTGATAATTGAAACTATTAATCAACGAGGATAATCCGATAATCATTGGAAAAACAAACGAGAGCAACTACAACATTATGACATCCTGGTCTATCATGTTCTATAATATAAACTTTTTTTCGTTTTTTTTTTTTTTTTTTTTTTTTTTGAGAAAATAGCACATGTGGCAAATTATTATAATTATATGATGACAAAAATATACACACTTAATTATGGAGTTGGCGTAAAACAACAATCAATCAATTAAAAGGTACTGGATTGTTGTAGGTTATAATAATGCTGTATTGATGACTGACAATTAAAACATGTAGAAATGTTGAAGATATTTAAAAAGGAAAACTCTAGTACATATGTGTTCACGAAATCAATGGGGTATGTCAATCGAACGATCAATAATATATTACGAAAGACAACTCTTTTTATGAAAAAAACAACCGATGTCGGCGGCAATGCAGACCAAAGTCATACAGCAAAAAATCTGAACTTTTAGCATTTTGGTTATCGCGAAATTAAATCTCCGCGAAACATAATAGCCGCGAAAATAAATTGGTTTACAGTAGATAAAAAATAAATTATATTTTCACTGTCATGACTGTCATTGGTAGTTATTTATAGATAAAAAATGGCAAAGGAAGACTTGGCAACTTATTTAGAATTGATGTCTTATAAATGCAGTATTAAATGAGATTCTTCAAAAAAAAGTTATGGTTATGGTGTTTAACACCACTTTCAACAATATTTCAGTTATATCGTTGCAGTCAGTTTTATTGGTGGAGGAAACCAGAGAAAGCCACAGCGGCAAGTCACTAACAAGCTTTATCACATAATGTTGTATCGAGTACACCTCGCCTGAGTGGGATTCAAACTCCCAACGTTAGTGGTGATAGGCAGTTGTAAATCCAACTACCATACGATCACGATATTAATATACATTGGAACACACTAAGGGACCAGGGAAATGTGTTGGATTGTACAGGATATCATAATACTCAGGTTTTATTTAGTTAACAGAAATACGTTGGGACCATAAATTTTTGTCCAAAGTTGGAAAACTCAGGTGTCGGATTGCACAAGTTCCACTAGTTTCATTTGGTATAAACGTATTGTATACATTTTTGTCATAGGAAAAAATGAAAGATGCAGAAACTGTCCTGAATGAAATGAAAAGGGAGGTTGCCAGACTTGAGGAAGAGGAAAATAAACTTCAGAAGGAAGTAGTAGATGTCAAACATGAACTGGAGAAATTTGAGAACATCATGAAAACAAACCAACAGAAAATAAAACATTGGAAAAAAGAGGTTTGTATTGACTGATTTATCCCGTCAAAGACGAGACATATTATGTATACCTTCATCTGTGAACCTACATGACCAACAATGCAATTGTAGAAAACATGATTGTTGAAATACTTCTGTTAAATATAAAATATAAGTTATAGCTTTTTTTTTAGCTCGCCTTGCCAAAGGCAAATCGAGCTTTTGCCATCACTTGGCGTCCGTCGTCTGTTAACTTTTCACATTTTAATCTTCTCCTCTGAAACCCCTCAGCCAAATGAAGTGAAACTTGGTAGGAAGCATCTATGGAAGGTTCTCTATAAAGATTGCTCATTTTGTCCCGATCCATTAACAAATATGACCGCCACAGGCAATTCTTGTTTCTGATTGGCCTATTTTAGAAAATCTCCTCCTCTGAAACCGCTTGACCAAATGAACCAAAACTTGGTAGGAAACATCTATGGAAGGTCCTCTATAAAGATTGCTAATTTCATCCCGATCCGTTAACAAACATGGCCACCACAGGCGACTTGTTTCTGATTGGCTGATTTAAAACATTCTTCTCTTCTGAAACCGCTTGACTAAATGAACCGAAACTTGGTAGGAAGCATCAATGGGCGGTCCTCTATAAAGAGTGCTCATTTAGTTCTGATCCATTTACAAACATGGCCACTGGCAATTCTTGTTTCTGATTGGTCGATTTCTAAAAATCTTCTCCTCTAAAACCGCTTAGCCAAATGGTCCGAAACTTGGTAGGAAGCATCTATGGAAGATCCTCTATAAAGATTGCTCATTCCGTCCCGATCCATTAACAAATATGGCCACCACAGGCGATTCTTGTTTCTGATTGGCTGATTTTTAAAATTCTTCTTCTCTGAAACCACTTGGCCAAATGATCCGAAACTTGGTAGGAAGCATCTATGGGCGGTCCTGTATCAAGAGTACTCATTTCGTTCCGATTCCATTAAAAAACATGGCCGCCACAGGTGATTCTTGTTTCTGATTGCTCTATTTCTAGAAATCTTCTCCTCTGAAACCACGTGGCCAAATGATCCGAAACTTGTTAGGAAGCATCTATGGAAGGTTCTCTATAAAGATTGCTCATTCCGTCCCGATCCATTAACAAACATGGCCACCGCAGGCGATTTTTGTTTCTGATTGGTCTATTTCTAAAAATCTTCTCTGAAACCGCATGGCCAAATGATCCGAAACTTGGTAGGAAACATCTATGGAAAGTCCTCTTATAAAGATTGCTCATTTTGTCCCAATCTGTTCACAGACAATTCTTGTTTCTGATTGGTTGATTTCTAAAAAAATCTTCTCATCTGAAACCGCTTTGCCAAATGAACCAAAACTTGGTAGGAAGCATATATGGTAGGTTCTCTATAAAGATTGCTCATTTTGACCCGATCCATTAACTCATGGCCGCCACAGGCAATTCTTGTTTCTGATTGGTCAATTTCTAAAAATCTTCTACTCTGACACAGCTTGTCCAAATAGACCGAAACTTGGTAGGAAACATCTATGGAAGGTCCTCTATAAAGAATGCTCATTCCGTTTTGATCCGTTAACAAACATGTCCGTCATAGACAATTTTTGTTTCTTATTGTTCGATTTCTAAAACAGCTTTTTCTCTGAAACCGCTTGGCCAAATGATATGAAGCTTGGTAAGAAGTATCTATGGAAGGTCCTCTATTGAGATTGCTCATTTCGTTTTGATCCATTAACAGACATGGCTGCCACAGGCAATTCTTGTTTTAGATTGGTCGCTCATACCTGTTAACCCTCCCCCTTTTCGCGGGAGTCTCCCGCGTAAGAGCCTTATCTGCCGCATGGACTGGGTCTCATGCGCGGGAGACATTAATCTCCCGCACACACCTTTTCCTCCCGCACGATATCCCCCCAACAAAAAAATCAAGTACAATAAAATCTTGACCTACATTTTGCGATCAATATTTCTGGAAATTCCCCATTTGGAACTCCTGCGCTGATGAAAAACGTCGAGAGATACGAATGTAAATGATATCCGGTTATTGATCTGTTTGACACCTTTACAGGTAAATTGGGTCATGGTGATTAATTAAGGTGTTGATGATTATACAACAATTATCCACTGATTGACAGTTAATTGGGGATAAGGAAGTGGGTTTGTGGCACACGCTTAGATGATTAGAAGTGTGATAGCGGCAATTAAAAATAGTTATAAACCGTTGTGCAAACAGGAGTCGGACAACCTTTGATGCCGAGGAAAACTTCTTATTTCGATCAAACGTGCAATGAATTCATCTCGGATTGAGTTGTTATGGCTTGTTTGGGACCAAAGCCGATCAAAGTATTATTTAAGGACTAAGTTCCAGGATGGAATTGATAAACCACAAAAATGCCAAAACGTATGCTATCACCCAACGGACCAGCAGCAAAGTGACTTTTTAATTTTAGTGCTCTATGACTTTATTGTTCAGAGCATTCTGTCTTCATTTTTATTGCTTTGTTATAACCTTATGATTATGAATGATTATGAATAAATTATAAATACAGTTTTTATCCTTCATTCATCATATGAAACACTACTAATAAGACAGAAATGTAAACAATATATATTGAAATGGGATGCAGTTGGTTCAATGCTGAAACAAACAAAAAGAAAACATCAATTAACAATAAAAATATGCACCTGAAATACGTCAATAAAAAATCTCCAGCCAAAAATTTACAAATCTCCAGTTGTAGCATAGCAACTCTATCACATGTATGCAACTACAAAGTACAATTTTGTGCGTTTAAAGGCGACGCACAAAATCTCCCCCTTAGAAGAGTTGGTAGAGGGGAGATCTCCCCCTTAGAAGAGTTGGTAGGGGGGAGATCTCCCCCTTAGAAGAGTTGGTAGGGGGGAGATCTCCCCCTTAGAAGAGTTGGTAGAGGGGAGATCTCCCCCTTAGAAGAGTTGGTAGGGGGGAGATCTCCCCCTTAGAAGAGTTGGTGGGGGGAGATCTCCCCCTTAGAAGAGTTGGTAGGGGGGAGATCTCCCCCTTAGAAGAGTTGGTAGGGGGGAGATCTCCCCCTTAGAAGAGTTGGTAGGGGGGAGATCTCCCCCTTAGAAGAGTTGGTAGGGGGGAGATCTCCCCCCTAGCAGTTCCCAGAGGTTAACAGGTATGGTCGCTTTCTAAAAATCTTCTTCTCTGAAACTGATTGCCAAAACGAACCGAAATTTGGTGGGAAGCACCTATAGGCTATGGAAGGTTCTGTAGTAAGTTTCCTCAGAGTAGAATGAAAGATGAGTGACACAGGCTCAGCTGCCTCTAGTTCTTTTACCCAAGAATATTTTATTCCTTATATTCATGATTTTATTAATTATCATCAGTATGGACTTCTATTAACTTAGACTTTAACTAAATAAACAAAATTTGTTGCTAGTATTTCCATGTGTCTAACATTGTACATGAAATAGACTAGTCCAAATATGTCTATTGACTGAATGCAGCTGAAAAATTGCTCGCTGGACATTAAACACCAATCAATCAATCAATCTGAATGCCTGAAGACAGGAATAAAACTGCACGATGTTTCTATAAACTAGACCAAGAAGTAGATTAATAATAGACTAGACCAGGAAGAAGAATAAAACTGCAAAATGTTTCTATACTAGGCCAGGAAGTAGAATAAAACTGCTAGATGTTTCTAGACTAGACCAGGAAGTAGAATAAAACTGTAAGATGTTTCTGATGACAAAAATGAAGAATAAAGTTACACATATTAACACTAGGAATCGGAATCAACAGCAGGGCTTATTAATTGATCATTGGATCAGATGTTGACATCTAACTGATTAGTTGATATTTCTGATGATTGTTGTACAACTATGTGGGTCAAATGTGTCCAATTTCTTTAACTTAGAACGAGGTTGTCGCCAAGGAGATCCCCTTTCTCCTTATTTATTTATAATAGGGATAGAGTTACTTTCTTTAAACATCAAGTCTAATCCACAAATTAAAGGAGTTCTTATAAATGAAACAGAGCCATTGACAAGTCAGTATGCTGATGACACTTTTCTTTTGCTTGATGGAAGTGAACTTTCATTAAAAGAGACCCTTAATTGTTTTGACAAATTCCATAAAGTTTCTGGTTTAAAAATGAAAACATCAAAAACAAAGGTTGTATGGGTGGGGAATAAAAGGTACTCAGATTTAATTCTTTGTCCAGATTTTAATCTTGACTGATCATACTCAAATTTTAAACTTCTTGGAATTGAATTTTCTCTAGATCTCTATACCATGCCAGATTTGAATTTTAGGGAAAAAAATATAGATATTTCAAAAATATTAAAAAAGTTAGCAACATAGAAAACTCACATTACTTGGAAAGGTTACTGTGATCAAAACACTAGCTCTTCCAAAACTGATACACCTATTTACGTCATTACCAAATTTGAAACAATCTATGCTAAATGAATTAAATAAAAAAAATCAATTTCATTTGGGATGGAAAAACAGAAAAAAATTAAACGTAATACGCTAATTGAGGATATTCAAGAGGGAAGGTTGAAAATGATCCATTTGCAATCCTTTATTACTTATTTAAAAATAAGTTGGGTAAAATGATTTTTTTTTTAACTTAAATGGAGACTGGCAAAATATTCTTTTAACTAATTTGAAAGATTATGGGGTTGTTAGAACATTTTCTTTTCAGAAAGAAAAACTTATTGAAGTTTCAAGCAAAATTAGTAATCCTTTCTGGAAAGATATCTTCAGTAGTCTGCACTTGGCAAAACCATATACCTTAATAAATATGAATGAATGTCTTTCTCTTGATATATTAAATTTTGTACACATTGAAAATTACTCCTTTTATATCAAAGGGGAAACTGTTGGTGTGTCGAACTTATCTCATCTTATTGACCATCAAAGAAAAGATTTTTATACTTTTGAACAGATTAGACAAAAAGTTAAAACTAAAAATTTCATGCAGTACCACTCAATCCTATCAAGTATTCCAAAGCATATAAAGAAGCATATAAGAGAAAATTTGATTGATTGTTTTAATACTTTCAACCCAGAAGATATCTTCCTAGAAAGAATAAAAAATAATAAAGATATAAAATTAGTTTATATTAGTTTAGTAAACAACATTGTTCATATTCCAATGCAAAAGTTCTTGAAATAGGAAGAGAAACTCCAATGTGATATTCCAAATTGGTTCATATATTTCAATATTCTTAGGAAGTGCTGTAAAAATGTATATTTAATTAATTTTCAATATAAATTTTTGCATAGAGTGATTCCTACAAATACCTTTTTGTTCAAAATTCATGTCAAAGATAGTAAATCTTGTTCATTTTGCAATATAGAAGATGAAACCATTGAACATTTATTTTTTGACTGTCCTTGTACTTAACAGTTTTGGAGAGTTTTCTTTGAATGCCTGAAGAGATATTTTAACAATATTGAATTAAACCAAAAAAATGTTTTACTTGGATTTCAAACACTTCAGGATAACCAATTATTATCCCCTCGCCAACGAAGTTGCGAGGGGATATAGTAACGCTACCGTCCTTCCATCCGTCCGTCACAATCCTTGTGAACACTCTAGGATCAACATCCTTCAATGGATTTTGACCAAATTTGGTACATATTTAGTCCTTAAGAGAATCTGGAACCCTATTGATTTTCAAGGTCATTTTTAGGCGAGGGGATACGCCAAGCTTTGCATTGCCCTTGTTGAATTTACTCACAAGAATTGCAAAAAACTATAAATGTAAATTTAAAGACAAAATTTAAAATAAAAAATTACTATTCTCTTGAATTATACATTGCTAGAAAAAAAACAATAAACTGGCAGCTTTTGAAAAATTCTGGGACCCTTTAAAATATGTTTTTCCTGATTTATAACTTTAATTGTCATTATTTGTTTGTTATCATCAGTATCAATAGGAGCAAGTGTACAAAGTGAGAAAATTGAGTGGAGGAGTGAAAAGAATGTGTGTGTGTTGTTGAAAACTCACTATTTACGCTTCAAACATTTCATTATAACTATTACTGATGATCCCAGTCAGAGCTCCAGATAAGCTGCGTATTTGCGTTTTTTACGCTATGAAAACGAGTAAAAACACATATATTATTAGATCAGAGTGTACATTTACGCATACATATTGCTGTGTAAGCAAACTTTCCAAATTCGGAGCGTACTTGTACGCTGTTGACGATAATACATCGTGTACATAAACAATACATTTTTGACTTTGAGAAATTCCCCGTAATTACTTCTCTTTATACTTTTCGAAAGAGAAAGTGTATACATCCGAGGGGTACCAAATGTTTGCCTTTCTAAGCATCGATGTCAAAAGAGATCTGATTGGATGTTTAGGATAAATCATCCAATCGCGGTCAATATTACAAATAATTGCGGTTTAGTTAAGAACTAAAACGAAAGTGAATTTGGGAACATGTTGTTCGTTGAAAATGAGCAAGAACATGAATAAGCGCGCTACGGAAAATTATATACTTTTTTAAAAGTTCCTGACAGTTTCATCTGTGTCTAGTGACAGTATAGTTAAAGGAATCATTGATGACATTATCAACACGGCTGTGAAAACTGCCGAAGTCAACGAGCAAAAAACAAAATATTTACAACATTTTATTAATAAACATGACACAATCGTGTCAAATTAAACAGAGATATACATTTCACTTGCATCCTGTGTTTATTGAATAACACTTGTGTCCAACATAATTGTAAAAGTGTACATGTAAGCAATCTTTTCTGAAGTAGAGAGTACAACAGTGCAAAGGAAATATGCAAATACGCATCATTTTCAAAAGTAGGGGGTAATTACCCTTTGGACTTGAAAATTATCTGGAGCTCTGATCCCAGTCCTTGTTAAATCGGTTTGGCTGAGAAATATATGCTTTTCAAAGGTAGAAACAACCTTGTTCAAATTTATCGATTGTTTTCCATAACCGGAAACTACGGAAGGCGGAGCTTTTCTAAATATGGTATTTCTTTCTACACGCTGATGTAAACATTCACGCCTCAAATCGCCAAATATGGTATCGACATCTAAAATGACGAAATTCAAAATGTTCAGAGAGAAAGTAAACATGGATTTTTATTTTGTGGGAATTACATTCTAAAATACTGGTAGGTGATAAAAACTTGTTATAATAATGGACAAAAGGAAAGGTTATGTCTTATTATTGATAAATGCAGGCGTCAGAAACTCTGTAAGCGAACGCAAAAAATCTCGGCGGCTGCTGCTCCATTACGTGTAATGGCATCCCGTTATAACCCTTGCGAGTAAGCGAGCATTTAGGGTTTTATTATTAGAACTAGCGCAACTCCTACTAAACTGCTTATTGAATTTTATGAAACTTTACACAACCTGCAGATGTGCATGAAGGAATACCGTTGCTGTCTAAAATTTAGAAGGAGAGATAATTCAACTGATGAAACTGTATTGGTTTTAAACAATCCCACTTTGTTGAAGACCTTGTGGCGACCCCTAGATGTATGTTCTTGGTTAGTTTATTTTGGAGATGGGATGTTGTCCCCTTGACATAGCTCCATATCCGTTCATTTTTCATAGATAACTTGCTAATATACCTATATTCCAAAGTTTGAACATCATAGTATTGCAAGTGGGAGGTATCACTCAGTGAGGTCACTCACAGTTCTAGTTCTATTACAGTTTATACATGAAGTTTGGATTGTTTTTATTGCTATCGGTCATGATTTTTTTTAAACTCTTTGAAACACATGGCATCTACAGTAAGCTTCAAAAATATTTTATTGACCAGATGTATACAAATACAGTTAGAATCAGAAACTGCTATTTGTTTATTTTACTGGTTTTGTCGATTCAACAAAAATATATATATATTTGTAATATCTAAAAAAAAAAAAAAAAAAAAAAAAATTGCAGTCAGCGACGATTTTGGTCAATCAGTCTGGCAAGGGAAAACAAACTTGCGAAGCTAGTCAACAGAAGCATTGTTTTCTATTTCACAAAATATAATTGTATACTGCATAATCTAAAGCTCTCATTGTTTTTTCTTCAGATTAAGCATTTACAGTTGGCTCCGATAGACGGACAGGAGATTGGAGAAATATCTTCAATTCCCAATGAAGAACT
Source organism: Bathymodiolus septemdierum (assembly GCA_963383655.1). Classification (NCBI taxonomy): domain Eukaryota; kingdom Metazoa; phylum Mollusca; class Bivalvia; order Mytilida; family Modiolidae; genus Bathymodiolus; species Bathymodiolus septemdierum. Next base: position 1,434,244 of record OY726519.1, read on the forward strand.
GAAAGAAATTGACAAAGAAGGAATACAGTATGAAATAACTGTATTGGAAGAAAAATTAGCTCAGATGAAACCTAACATGACAGCTATCGCTGAATATAGGAAAAAAGTAAGTTGTTTCATAATCAGAATGTATTGAACAGTTGGATTAAAAGTTAAGAGTTTCCATTTTGTACTCGATTTTGGTTTGGTGAATTCTTACTTGTAAACACTGACATCTTGATTCCTTAACAGATTCAAACCATCATATTCATCAAGAATTTGAAGAGTTATGTCCCTTGAAGGTGTAAGAAAGTGTGAAAAAAAAATTTATAGAGCACTAGCCAAATAATTTCCCCAACCCCTTCAAACCAGAGCATCAGCCAAATAATTTTCCCAACCCCTTCAAACCAGAACACTAGCCAAATAATTTCCTCAACCCCTTCAATCCAGAGCACTAGCCAAATAATTTCCTCAACCCCTTCAAACCAGAGCATCAGCCAAATAATTTCCTCAACCCATTCAAACCAGAACACTAGCCAAATAATTTCCTCAACCCCTTCAATCCAGAGCACTAGCCAAATAATGTCCTCAACCCCTTCAAACCAGAGCATCAGCCAAATAATTTCCCCAACCCCTTCAAACCAGAGCATCAGCCAAATAATTTCCCCAACCCCTTCAAACCAGAACACTAGCCAAATAATTTCCTCAACCCCTTCAATCCAGAGCACTAGCCAAATAATTTCCTCAACCCCTTCAAACCAGAGCATCAGCCAAATAATTTCCTCAACCCATTCAAACCAGAACACTAGCCAAATAATTTCCTCAACCCCTTCAATCCAGAGCACTAGCCAAATAATGTCCTCAACCCCTTCAAACCAGAGCATCAGCCAAATAATTTCCCCAACCCCTTCAAACCAGAGCATCAGCCAAATAATTTCCTCAACCCATTCAAACCAGAGCATCAGCCAAATAATTTCCCCAACCCCTTCAAACCAGAGCATCAGCCAAATAATGTCCTCAACCCATTCAAACCAGAGCACTAGCCAAATAATTTCTTCAACCCCTTCAATCCAGAGCACTAGCCAAATAATTTCCCCAACCCCTTCAAACCAGAGCATCAGCCAAATAATTTCCTCAACCCATTCAAACCAGAACACTAGCCAAATAATTTCCTCAACCCATTCAATCCAGAACACTAGCCAAATAATTTCCCCAACCCCTTCAAACCAGAGCACTAGCCAAATAATTTCCCCAACCCCTTCAAACCAGAACACTAGCCAAATAATGTCCTCAACCCCTTCAAACCAGAGCACTAGCCAAATAATTTCTCCAACCCCTTCAAACCAGAGCACTAGCCAAATAATTTCCCCAACCCCTTCAAACCAGAGCACTAACCAAATAATTTCCTCAACCCCTTCAAACCAGAGCACTAACCAAATAATGTCCTCAACCCCTTCAAACCAGAGCACTAACCAAATAATTTCCTCAACCCCTTCAAACCAGAGCACTAGCCAAATAATGTCCTCAACCCCTTCAAACCAGAGCACTAACCAAATAATGTCCTCAACCCATTCAAACCAGAGCACTAGCCAAATAATTTCCCCAACCCCTTCAAACCAGAACACTAGCCAAATAATTTCCTCAACCCATTCAATCCAGAACACTAGCCAAATAATTTCCCCAACCCCTTCAAACCAGAGCACTAGCCAAATAATGTCCTCAACCCCTTCAATCCAGAACACTAGCCAAATAATTTCCTCAACCCCTTCAAACCAGAACACTAGCCAAATAATGTCCTCAACCCCTTCAAACCAGAACACTAGCCAAATAATGTCCTCAACCCCTTCAAACCAGAGCATCAGCCAAATAATGTCCCCAACCCCTTCAAACCAGAGCATCAGCCAAACAATTTCCCCAACCCCTTCAAACCAGAGCACTAGCCAAATAATGTCCTCAACCCCTTCAAACCAGAGCACTAGCCAAATAATGTCCTCAACCCCTTCAAACCAGAGCACTAGCCAAATAATGTCCTCAACCCCTTCAAACCAGAACACTAGCCAAATAATGTCCTCAACCCCTTCAATCCAGAGCATCAGCCAAATAATGTCCCCAACCCCTTCAAACCAGAGCATCAGCCAAATAATTTCCCCAACCCCTTCAAACCAGAGCATCAGCCAAACAATTTCCCCAACCCCTTCAAACCAGAGCACTAGCCAAATGATGTCCTCAACCCCTTCAAACCAGAGCACTAGCCAAATAATGTCCTCAACCCCTTCAAACCAGAGCACTAGCCAAATAATGTCCTCAACCCCTTCAAACCAGAACACTAGCCAAATAATGTCCTCAACACCTTCAAACCAGAGCACTAGCCAAATAATGTCCTCAACCCCTTCAAACCAGAGCACTAGCCAAATAATGTCCTCAACCCCTTCAAACCAGAGCATCAGCCAAATAATTTCCCCAACCCCTTCAAACCAGAACACTAGCCAAATAATTTCCTCAACCCCTTCAAACCAGAGCACTGGCCAAATAATTTCCTCAACCCCTTCAAACCAGAGCACTGGCCAAATAATTTCCCCAACCCCTTCAAACCAGAGCATCAGCCAAATAATTTCCCCAACCCCTTCAAACCAGAGCATCAGCCAAATAATTTCCTGAACCCATTCAAACCAGAACACTAGCCAAATAATTTCCTCAACCCATTCAATCCAGAACACTAGCCAAATAATTTCCCCAACCCCTTCAAACCAGAGCACTAGCCAAATAATTTCCCCAACCCCTTCAAACCAGAACACTAGCCAAATAATTTCCTCAACCCCTTCAATCCAGAGCACTAACCAAATAATTTCCTCAACCCCTTCAAACCAGAGCACTAACCAAATAATTTCCTCAACCCCTTCAATCCAGAGCACTAGCCAAATAATTTCTTCAAACCAGAGCACTAACCAAATAATGTCCTCAACCCATTCAAACCAGAGCACTAGCCAAATAATTTTCCCAACCCCTTCAAACCAGAGCACTAACCAAATAATGTCCTCAACCCCTTCAAACCAGAACAGTAGCCAAATAATTTCCTCAACCCCTTCAAACCAGAACACTAGCCAAATAATGTCCTCAACCCCTTCAAACCAGAACACTAGCCAAATAATGTCCTCAACCCCTTCAAACCAGAGCACTAACCAAATAATTTCCCCAACCCCTTCAAACCAGAGCACTAGCCAAATAATGTCCTCAACCCATTTAAACCAGAGCACTAACCAAATAATTTCCCCAACCCCTTCAAACCAGAGCACTAGCCAAATAATGTCCTCAACCCCTTCAAACCAGAGCATCGGCCAAATAATGTCCTCAACCCCTTCAAACCAGAGCACTAACCAAATAATTTCCCCAACCCCTTCAAACCAGAGCACTAGCCAAATAATGTCCTCAACCCATTCAAACCAGAGCACTAACCAAATAATTTCCCCAACCCCTTCAAACCAGAGCACTAGCCAAATAATGTCCTCGACCCATTCAAACCAGAGCACTAACCAAATAATTTCCCCAAACCCTTCAAACCAGAGCACTAGCCAAATAATGTCTTCAAACCAGAGCACTAACCAAATAATTTCCCCAACCCCTTCAAACCAGAGCACTAACCAAATAATTTCCTCAACCCCTTCAATCCAGAGCACTGGCCAAATAATTTCCCCAACCCCTTCAAACCAGAGCATCAGCCAAATAATTTCCCCAACCCCTTCAAACCAGAGCATCAGCCAAACAATTTCCCCAACCCCTTCAAACCAGAGCACTAGCCAAATAATGTCCTCAACCCCTTCAAACCAGAGCACTAGCCAAATAATGTCCTCAACCCCTTCAAACCAGAGCATCAGCCAAATAATTTCCCCAACCCCTTCAAACCAGAGCACTAGCCAAATAATGTCCTCAACCCCTTCAAACCAGAGCATCAGCCAAATAATTTCCCCAACCCCTTCAAACCAGAGCATCAGCCAAATAATGTTCTCAACCCATTCAAACCAGAGCACTAACCAAATAATGTCCTCAACCCATTCAAACCAGAGCACTAGCCAAATAATTTCCCCAACCCTTTCAAACCAGAACACTACCCAAATAATTTCCCCAACCCCTTCAAACCAGAGCACTAACCAAATAATTTCCTCAACCCCTTCAATCCAGAGCACTGGCCAAATAATTTCCCCAACCCCTTCAAACCAGAGCACTGGCCAAATAATGTCCTCAACCCCTTCAAACCAGAGCACTGGCCAAATAATGTCCTCAACCCCTTCAAACCAGAACACTGGCCAAATAATGTCCTCAACCCCTTCAAACCAGAGCACTAGCCAAATAATGTCCTCAACCCCTTCAAACCAGAGCACTGGCCAAATAATGTCCTCAACCCCTTCAAACCAGAGCACTAACCAAATAATGTCCTCAACCCCTTCAAACCAGAGCACTGGCCAAATAATGTCCTCAACCCCTTCAAACCAGAGCACTAACCAAATAATGTCCTCAACCCCTTCAAACCAGAGCACTGGCCAAATAATGTCCCCAACCCCTTCAAACCAGAGCATCAGCCAAATAATTTCCCCAACCCCTTCAAACCAGAGCACTAACCAAATAATGTCCTCAACCCCTTCAAACCAGAGCACTGGCCAAATAATGTCCTCAACCCCTTCAAACCAGAGCACTGGCCAAATAATGTCCTCAACCCCTTCAAACCAGAGCACTAACCAAATAATGTCCTCAACCCCTTCAAACCAGAGCACTGGCCAAATAATGTCCTCAAACCAGAGCACTAACCAAATAATGTCCTCAACCCCTTCAAACCAGAGCACTGGCCAAATAATGTCCTCAACCCCTTCAAACCAGAGCACTAACCAAATAATGTCCTCAACCCCTTCAAACCAGAGCACTGGCCAAATAATGTCCCCAACCCCTTCAAACCAGAGCACTAACCAAATAATTTCCTCAACCCCTTCAAACCAGAGCACTGGCCAAATAATGTCCCCAACCCCTTCAAACCAGAGCACTAACCAAATAATGTCCTCAACCCATTCAAACCAATGTGATACACCAGCTATATTTGGGGTAAAAAAATGTCAGTCAAGATAGAAAACTATGTTTTACGTCATGAATTTTAAGAGTTATTCCCCTTTAATATGTTTAAAAGTGTGAAAATGTTATTGTTAGGGCACTTGTAAAAATAGTTTAACAGATTTATACACAAGCTATGCATCTCTATTGAGATTCAGTTCTATAAAGAGTTTTAATGATATAATGCTTGTGCATCTGAGATTCTTTGTCAATTTTTGTCTCATATTTCAAATTCTATGCCACACTTTCCAGTTGTATTTTTACAAATTGTGATGCATTTTAGCTAGATTATCAACAATTTGTTTCATGGCTGTGGTGAAAGGTACCTAATCCCAGTCAGTTCAATGTACTATAAAGTACCAGGTACCTAATCCCAGTCAATTCAATGTACTATAAAGTACCAGGTATCTAATCCCAGTCAGTTCAATGTACTATAAAGTACCAGGTATCTAATCCCAGTCAATTCAATGTACTATAAAGTACCAGGTACCTAATCCCAGTCAGTTCAATGTACTATAAAGTACCAGGTACCTAATCCCAGTCAATTCAATGTACTATAAAGTACCAGGTACCTAATCCCAGTCAGTTCAATGTACTATAAAGTACCAGGTATCTAATCCCAGTCAGTTCAATGTACTATAAAGTACCAGGTATCTAATCCCAGTCAATTCAATGTACTATAAAGTACCAGGTACCTAATCCCAGTCAGTTCAATGTACTATAAAGTACCAGGTACCTAATCCCAGTCAATTCAATGTACTATAAAGTACCAGGTACCTAATCCCAGTCAGTTCAATGTACTATAAAGTACCAGGTACCTAATCCCAGTCAGTTCAATGTACTATAAAGTACCAGGTACCTAATCCCAGTCAATTCAATGTACTATAAAGTACCAGGTACCTAATCCCAGTCAGTTCAATGTACTATAAAGTACCAGGTACCTAATCCCAGTCAGTTCAATGTACTATAAAGTACCAGGTACCTAATCCCAGTCAGTTCAATGTACTATAAAGTACCAGGTACCTAATCCCAGTCAGTTCAATGTACTATAAAAGTACCAGGTACCTAATCCCAGTCAATTCAATGTACTATAATGTACCAGGTACCTAATCCCAGTCAGTTCAATGTACTATGAAAGTACCAGGTACCTAATCCCAGTCAGTTCAGTGTACTATAAAGTACCAGGTACCTAATCCCAGTCAGTTCAGTGTACTATAAAGTACCAGGTACCTAATCCCAGTCAGTTCAATGTACTATAAAAGTACCAGGTACCTAATCCCAATCAGTTCAATGTACTATAAAAGTACCAGGTACCTAATCCCAGTCAGTTCAATGTACTATAAAAGTACCAGGTATCTATTCCCAGTCAGTTCAGTGTTCCATAAAGTACCAGGTACCTAATCCCAGTCAGTTCAATGTACTATAAAGTACCAGGTACCTAATCCCAGTCAGTTCAATGTACTATAAAGTACCAGGTACCTAATCCCAGTCAGTTCAATGTACTATAAAAGTACCAGGTACCTATTCCCAGTCAGTTCAGTGTTCCATAAAGTACCAGGTACCTAATCCCAGTCAGTTCAATGTACTATAAAGTACCAGGTATCTAATCCCAGTCAGTTCAATGTACTATAAAGTACCAGGTATCTAATCCCAGTCAATTCAATGTACTATAAAGTACCAGGTACCTAATCCCAGTCAATTCAGTGTACTATAAAGTACCAGGTACCTAATCCCAGTCAATTCAGCATCTTATTTTATATTTAATAACATTTCAGGAAGAACTTTATTTACAAAGAGTCGGTGAATTAGATAAAATCACAGATCTGAGAGACTCGCAACGTAAATACTTTGATGACTTACGTAAACAACGTTTAGACGAGTTCATGGCAGGGTTCAGTGTGATTACTAATAAACTGAAGGAGATGTACCAGATGATCACACTAGGTGGTGACGCTGAATTAGAACTTGTCGATTCATTAGATCCATTCTCAGAAGGAATTGTATTTAGGTATGGTATCTAGGCAGAATTTATCAAAATAAACAATATCATTCTCAGAAGGAATTATATTTAGGTATGGTTTCTAGGCAGAGTTTCTCAGATATCACTGAAATTTTGTTGAAAGTGGCATTAAACACCATAAACAACCACTAAACCAACTAGAATTTAGCAAACTAAACAGATCATTTAAACATTTCTTTGAAATTTTTACTTCTATGTTCACTTAAAATTTCAGATTATGATAAAGAAAAATCAAAAAAATCTCAACTATTGTTCTACCAGATTTTCTTTGTATACATGTATATATATTTACTTATACACACACATTTTGTGAAAATGAAATGACAATATATGTGAATTTCACCTGAATTATTAAAGCAAACACATGGAAATACTTCCATTTGAATATTAGATATTTAAGTACAAATAGTGTGAATTTCACAAATTAATTTGGCCATACTAAAAAAATGAGGAAATTGGATGATGATAACTCCCTCAATATGAGTGTGACTCTGCAGACATGCAGTACTTTAACTGTAAGGGAACCCCTGAGTATAGAAATAGGACATAGTTTTACTGTTACTTGGTATAACTACTTTAACTGGGAACCCCTGAGTATAGAAATAGGACATAGTTTTACTGTTACTTGGTATAACTACTTTAACTGGGAACCCCTGAGTATAGAAATAGGACATAGTTTTACTGTTACTTGGTATAACTACTTTAACTGGGAACCCCTGAGTATAGAAATAGGACATAGTTTTACTGTTACTTGGTATAACTACTTTAACTGTAAGGGAACCCCTGAGTATAGAAATAGGACATAGTTTTACTGTTACTTGGTATAACTACTTTAACTGTAAGGGAACCCCAGAGTATAGAAATAGGACATAGTTTTACTGTTACTTGGTATAACTACTTTAACTGTAAGGGAACCCCTGAGTATAGAAATAGGACATAGTTTTACTGTTACTTGGTATAACTACTTTAACTGTAAGGGAACCCCTGAGTATAGAAATAGGACATAGTTTTACTGTTACTTGGTATAACTACTTTAACTGTAAGGGAACCTCTGAGTATAGAAATAGGACATAGTTTTACTGTTACTTGGTATAACTACTTTAACTGTAAGGGAACCCCTGAGTATAGAAATAAGACATAGTTTTACTGTTACTTGGTATAACTACTTTAACTGTAAGGGAACCCCTTAGTATAGAAATAGGACATAGTTTTACTGTTACTTGGTATAACTACTTTAACTGTAAGGGAACCCCTGAGTATAGAAATAGGACATAGTTTTACTGTTACTTGGTATAACTACTTTAACTGTAAGGGAACCCCTGAGTATAGAAATAGGACATAGTTTTACTGATACTTGGTATAACTACTTTAACTGTAAGGGAACCTCTGAGTATAGAAATAGGACATAGTTTTACTGTTACTTGGTATAACTACTTTAACTGTAAGGGAACCTCTGAGTATAGAAATAGGACATAGTTTTACTGTTACTTGGTATAACTACTTTAACTGTAAGGGAACCCCTGAGTATAGAAATAGGACATAGTTTTACTGTTACTTGGTATAACTACTTTAACTGTAAGGGAACCCCTGAGTATAGAAATAGGACATAGTTTTACTGTTACTTGGTATAACTACTTTAACTGTAAGGGAACCCCTGAGTATAGAAATAGGACATAGTTTTACTGTTACTTGGTATAACTACTTTAACTGTAAGGGAACCCCTGAGTATAGAAATAGGACATAGTTTTACTGTTGCTTGGTATTACTACTTTAACTGTAAGGGAACCCCTGAGTATAGAAATAGGACATAGTTTTACTGTTACTTGGTATAACTACTTTAACTGTAAGGGAACCCCTGAGTATAGAAATAGGACATAGTTTTACTGTTACTTGGTATAACTACTTTAACTGTAAGGGAACCCCTGAGTATAGAAATAGGACATAGTTTTACTGTTACTTGGTATAACTACTTTAACTGTAAGGGAACCCCTGAGTATAGAAATAGGACATAGTTTTACTGTTACTTGGTATAACTACTTTAACTGTAAGGGAACCCCTGAGTATAGAAATAGGACATAGTTTTACTGTTACTTGGTATAACTACTTTAACTGTAAGGGAACCCCTGAGTATAGAAATAGGACATAGTTTTACTGTTACTTGGTATAACTACTTTAACTGTAAGGGAACCCCAGAGTATAGAAATAGGACATAGTTTTACTGTTGCTTGGTATTACTACTTTAACTGTAAGGGAACCCCTGAGTATAGAAATAGGACATAGTTTTACCGTTACTTGGTATAACTACTTTAACTGGGAACCCCTGAGTATAGAAATAGGACATAGTTTTACTGTTACTTGGTATAACTACTTTAACTGTAAGGGAACCCCTGAGTATAGAAATAGGACATAGTTTTACTGTTACTTGGTATAACTACTTTAACTGTAAGGGAACCCCTGAGTATAGAAATAGGACATAGTTTTACTGTTACTTGGTATAACTACTTTAACTGTAAGGGAACCCCTGAGTATAGAAATAGGACATAGTTTTACCGTTACTTGGTATAACTACTTTAACTGTAAGGGAACCCCTGAGTATAGAAATAGGACATAGTTTTACTGTTACTTGGTATAACTACTTTAACTGTAAGGGAACCCCTGAGTATAGAAATAGGACATAGTTTTACTGTTACTTGGTATAACTACTTTAACTGTAAGGGAACCCCTGAGTATAGAAATAGGACATAGTTTTACTGTTACTTGGTATAACTACTTTAACTGTAAGGGAACCCCTGAGTATAGAAATAGGACATAGTTTTACTGTTACTTGGTATAACTACTTTAACTGTAAGGGAACCTCTGAGTATAGAAATAGGACATAGTTTTACTGTTACTTGGTATAACTACTTTAACTGTAAGGGAACCCCTGAGTATAGAAATAGGACATAGTTTTACTGTTACTTGGTATAACTACTTTAACTGTAAGGGAACCCCTGAGTATAGAAATAGGACATAGTTTTACTGTTTCTTGGTATAACTACTTTAACTGTAAGGGAACCCCTGAGTATAGAAATAAGACATAGTTTTACTGTTACTTGGTATAACTACTTTAACTGTAAGGGAACCCCTGAGTATAGAAATAGGACATAGTTTTACTGTTACTTGGTATAACTACTTTAACTGTAAGGGAACCCCTGAGTATAGAAATAGGACATAGTTTTACTGTTACTTGGTATAACTACTTTAACTGTAAGGGAACCTCTGAGTATAGAAATAGGACATAGTTTTACTGTTACTTGGTATAACTACTTTAACTGGGAACCCCTGAGTATAGAAATAGGACATAGTTTTACTGTTACTTGGTATAACTACTTTAACTGTAAGGGAACCCCTGAGTATAGAAATAGGACATAGTTTTACTGTTACTTGGTATAACTACTTTAACTGTAAGGGAACCCCTGAGTATAGAAATAGGACATAGTTTTACTGTTACTTGGTATAACTACTTTAACTGTAAGGGAACCCCTGAGTATAGAAATAGGACATAGTTTTACTGTTACTTGGTATAACTACTTTAACTGGGAACCCCTGAGTATAGAAATAGGACATAGTTTTACTGTTACTTGGTATAACTACTTTAACTGTAAGGGAACCCCTGAGTATAGAAATAGGACATAGTTTTACTGTTACTTGGTATAACTACTTTAACTGTAAGGGAACCCCTGAGTATAGAAATAGGACATAGTTTTACTGTTACTTGGTATAACTACTTTAACTGGGAACCCCTGAGTATAGAAATAGGACATAGTTTTACTGTTACTTGGTATAACTACTTTAACTGTAAGGGAACCCCTGAGTATAGAAATAGGACATAGTTTTACTGTTACTTGGTATAACTACTTTAACTGTAAGGGAACCCCTGAGTATAGAAATAGGACATAGTTTTACTGTTACTTGGTATAACTACTTTAACTGTAAGGGAACCCCTGAGTATAGAAATAGGACATAGTTTTACCGTTACTTGGTATAACTACTTTAACTGTAAGGGAACCCCTGAGTATAGAAATAGGACATAGTTTTACTGTTACTTGGTATAACTACTTTAACTGTAAGGGAACCCCTGAGTATAGAAATAGGACATAGTTTTACTGTTACTTGGTATAACTACTTTAACTGTAAGGGAACCCCTGAGTATAGAAATAGGACATAGTTTTACTGTTACTTGGTATAACTACTTTAACTGTAAGGGAACCCCTGAGTATAGAAATAGGACATAGTTTTACTGTTACTTGGTATAACTACTTTAACTGTAAGGGAACCTCTGAGTATAGAAATAGGACATAGTTTTACTGTTACTTGGTATAACTACTTTAACTGTAAGGGAACCCCTGAGTATAGAAATAGGACATAGTTTTACTGTTACTTGGTATAACTACTTTAACTGTAAGGGAACCCCTGAGTATAGAAATAGGACATAGTTTTACTGTTTCTTGGTATAACTACTTTAACTGTAAGGGAACCCCTGAGTATAGAAATAAGACATAGTTTTACTGTTACTTGGTATAACTACTTTAACTGTAAGGGAACCCCTGAGTATAGAAATAGGACATAGTTTTACTGTTACTTGGTATAACTACTTTAACTGTAAGGGAACCCCTGAGTATAGAAATAGGACATAGTTTTACTGTTACTTGGTATAACTACTTTAACTGTAAGGGAACCTCTGAGTATAGAAATAGGACATAGTTTTACTGTTACTTGGTATAACTACTTTAACTGGGAACCCCTGAGTATAGAAATAGGACATAGTTTTACTGTTACTTGGTATAACTACTTTAACTGTAAGGGAACCCCTGAGTATAGAAATAGGACATAGTTTTACTGTTACTTGGTATAACTACTTTAACTGTAAGGGAACCCCTGAGTATAGAAATAGGACATAGTTTTACTGTTACTTGGTATAACTACTTTAACTGTAAGGGAACCCCTGAGTATAGAAATAGGACATAGTTTTACTGTTACTTGGTATAACTACTTTAACTGGGAACCCCTGAGTATAGAAATAGGACATAGTTTTACTGTTACTTGGTATAACTACTTTAACTGTAAGGGAACCCCTGAGTATAGAAATAGGACATAGTTTTACTGTTACTTGGTATAACTACTTTAACTGTAAGGGAACCCCTGAGTATAGAAATAGGACATAGTTTTACTGTTACTTGGTATAACTACTTTAACTGGGAACCCCTGAGTATAGAAATAGGACATAGTTTTACTGTTACTTGGTATAACTACTTTAACTGTAAGGGAACCCCTGAGTATAGAAATAGGACATAGTTTTACTGTTACTTGGTATAACTACTTTAACTGGGAACCCCTGAGTATAGAAATAGGACATAGTTTTACTGTTACTTGGTATAACTACTTTAACTGGGAACCCCTGAGTATAGAAATAGGACATAGTTTTACAGTTACTTGGTATAACTACTTTAACTGTAAGGGAACCCCTGAGTATAGAAATAGGACATAGTTTTACTGTTACTTGGTATAACTACTTTAACTGTAAGGGAACCTCTGAGTATAGAAATAGGACATAGTTTTACTGTTACTTGGTATAACTACTTTAACTGTAAGGGAACCCCTGAGTATAGAAATAGGACATAGTTTTACTGTTACTTGGTATAACTACTTTAACTGGGAACCCCTGAGTATAGAAATAGGACATAGTTTTACTGTTACTTGGTATAACTACTTTAACTGTAAGGGAACCCCTGAGTATAGAAATAGGACATAGTTTTACTGTTACTTGGTATAACTACTTTAACTGTAAGGGAACCCCTGAGTATAGAAATAGGACATAGTTTTACTGTTGCTTGGTATTACTACTTTAACTGTAAGGGAACCCCTGAGTATAGAAATAGGACATAGTTTTACTGTTACTTGGTATAACTACTTTAACTGTAAGGGAACCCCTGAGTATAGAAATAGGACATAGTTTTACTGTTACTTGGTATAACTACTTTAACTGTAAGGGAACCCCTGAGTATAGAAATAGGACATAGTTTTACTGTTACTTGGTATAACTACTTTAACTGTAAGGGAACCCCTGAGTATAGAAATAGGACATAGTTTTACTGTTACTTGGTATAACTACTTTAACTGTAAGGGAACCCCTGAGTATAGAAATAGGACATAGTTTTACTGTTACTTGGTATAACTACTTTAACTGTAAGGGAACCCCTGAGTATAGAAATAGGACATAGTTTTACTGTTACTTGGTATAACTACTTTAACTGTAAGGGATCCCCAGAGTATAGAAATAGGACATAGTTTTACTGTTGCTTGGTATTACTACTTTAACTGTAAGGGAACCCCTGAGTATAGAAATAGGACATAGTTTTACTGTTACTTGGTATAACTACTTTAACTGTAAGGGAACCCCTGAGTATAGAAATAGGACATAGTTTTACTGTTACTTGGTATAACTACTTTAACTGTAAGGGAACCCCTGAGTATAGAAATAGGACATAGTTTTACTGTTACCTGGTATAACTACTTTAACTGTAAGGGAACCCCTGAGTATAGAAATAGGACATAGTTTTACTGTTACTTGGTATAACTACTTTAACTGGGAACCCCTGAGTATAGAAATAGGACATAGTTTTACTGTTACTTGGTATAACTACTTTAACTGTAAGGGAACCCCTGAGTATAGAAATAGGACATAGTTTTACTGTTACTTGGTATAACTACTTTAACTGGGAACCCCTGAGTATAGAAATAGGACATAGTTTTACTGTTACTTGGTATAACTACTTTAACTGTAAGGGAACCCCTGAGTATAGAAATAGGACATAGTTTTACTGTTACTTGGTATAACTACTTTAACTGTAAGGGAACCCCTGAGTATAGAAATAGGACATAGTTTTACTGTTACTTGGTATAACTACTTTAACTGTAAGGGAACCCCTGAGTATAGAAATAGGACATAGTTTTACTGTTACTTGGTATAACTACTTTAACTGGGAACCCCTGAGTATAGAAATAGGACATAGTTTTACTGTTACTTGGTATAACTACTTTAACTGTAAGGGAACCTCTGAGTATAGAAATAGGACATAGTTTTACTGTTACTTGGTATAACTACTTTAACTGTAAGGGAACCCCTGAGTATAGAAATAGGACATAGTTTTACTGTTACTTGGTATAACTACTTTAACTGTAAGGGAACCCCTGAGTATAGAAATAGGACATAGTTTTACTGTTACTTGGTATAACTACTTTAACTGTAAGGGAACCCCTGAGTATAGAAATAGGACATAGTTTTACTGTTACTTGGTATAACTACTTTAACTGTAAGGGAACCCCTGAGTATAGAAATAGGACATAGTTTTACTGTTACTTGGTATAACTACTTTAACTGGGAACCCCTGAGTATAGAAATAGGACATAGTTTTACTGTTACTTGGTATAACTACTTTAACTGTAAGGGAACCCCTGAGTATAGAAATAGGACATAGTTTTACTGTTACTTGGTATAACTACTTTAACTGTAAGGGAACCCCTGAGTATAGAAATAGGACATAGTTTTACTGTTACTTGGTATAACTACTTTAACTGTAAGGGAACCCCTGAGTATAGAAATAGGACATAGTTTTACTGTTACTTGGTATAACTACTTTAACTGGGAACCCCTGAGTATAGAAATAGGACATAGTTTTACTGTTACTTGGTATAACTACTTTAACTGGGAACCCCTGAGTATAGAAATAGGACATAGTTTTACTGTTACTTGGTATAACTACTTTAACTGGGAACCCCTGAGTATAGAAATAGGACATAGTTTTACTGTTACTTGGTATAACTACTTTAACTGTAAGGGAACCCCTGAGTATAGAAATAGGACATAGTTTTACTGTTACTTGGTATAACTACTTTAACTGGGAACCCCTGAGTATAGAAATAGGACATAGTTTTACTGTTACTTGGTATAACTACTTTAACTGGGAACCCCTGAGTATAGAAATAGGACATAGTTTTACAGTTACTTGGTATAACTACTTTAACTGTAAGGGAACCCCTGAGTATAGAAATAGGACATAGTTTTACTGTTACTTGGTATAACTACTTTAACTGTAAGGGAACCTCTGAGTATAGAAATAGGACATAGTTTTACTGTTACTTGGTATAACTACTTTAACTGTAAGGGAACCCCTGAGTATAGAAATAGGACATAGTTTTACTGTTACTTGGTATAACTACTTTAACTGGGAACCCCTGAGTATAGAAATAGGACATAGTTTTACTGTTACTTGGTATAACTACTTTAACTGGGAACCCCTGAGTATAGAAATAGGACATAGTTTTACTGTTACTTGGTATAACTACTTTAACTGTAAGGGAACCCCTGAGTATAGAAATAGGACATAGTTTTACTGTTACTTGGTATAACTACTTTAACTGTAAGGGAACCCCTGAGTATAGAAATAGGACATAGTTTTACTGTTACTTGGTATAACTACTTTAACTGGGAACCCCTGAGTATAGAAATAGGACATAGTTTTACTGTTACTTGGTATAACTACTTTAACTGTAAGGGAACCCCTGAGTATAGAAATAGGACATAGTTTTACTGTTACTTGGTATAACTACTTTAACTGTAAGGGAACCCCTGAGTATAGAAATAGGACATAGTTTTACTGTTACTTGGTATAACTACTTTAACTGTAAGGGAACCCCAGAGTATAGAAATAGGACATAGTTTTACTGTTACTTGGTATAACTACTTTAACTGTAAGGGAACCCCTGAGTATAGAAATAGGACATAGTTTTACTGTTACTTGGTATAACTACTTTAACTGTAAGGGAACCCCTGAGTATAGAAATAGGACATAGTTTTACTGTTACTTGGTATAACTACTTTAACTGTAAGGGAACCCCTGAGTATAGAAATAGGACATAGTTTTACTGTTACTTGGTATAACTACTTTAACTGTAAGGGAAACCCTGAGTATAGAAATAGGACATAGTTTTACTGTTACTTGGTATAACTACTTTAACTGGGAACCCCTGAGTATAGAAATAGGACATAGTTTTACTGTTACTTGGTATAACTACTTTAACTGTAAGGGAACCTCTGAGTATAGAAATAGGACATAGTTTTACTGTTGCTTGGTATAACCCTTCTGAAAGGGGCATCAGCTAGTTGTGTGACAAATCAAGCACAAAACTCACTGTTAGGACCTGATGTAAATGAGTCTCTTGTATTTAAAGAATGTCATAAGACAACTTTCAGCATCTATAAATCAATGTTAATTTGTTAGACATGGTTTTTGGTTGGTCCATTTCAAGACTTAATTTTGCTACCCTCATTTGATTATGTCCTCTTTTCTGTGGCAATCATAATAACTGTGGAGGCCATTTGTATACATGATTATTCTCTGTATAAATTGATGTAAAGGTTTATCTTATCTCACTTAAAGGTCAAGGGTAAATGGTCTCATTTGAATTTCAGCCTACATTTGTAATGGCCTAATGTGAGAAAATATTCTGTACATTTCTATGGAATACAAAGGTAGCCAAAATTACATTCAATTGTCATTGATTTACTTATATGTAATGTTTTATCAAACTTTATTTATAGTGTTTGTCCTCCCAATCAGGGGTTCAAAATAAATGAAGGTCTGTGACCTTTCACTACTGACTTTCGTCTGAAATGTTATTATCTTTTGATCAATTTAGTAAGCTTGTTAAATTTCTATTGTATTAAATTGTAGATCTGCTCATTTTATTTGCAAAGGGAACGGCCCTTGTTGTTATTCACTTACGGAAAACAAGCAAAAAAGTGGGAAATATAAACCATGTAAGTCGATCCTGATTTAACTACACCAATCACAGTATACCGGCACTCATAACATAACCAAAGAGGGGTTATTTATTTGATGAAATAGTTATATAGTCAAATCTTTAGCCATATTGGGCAGTCAATCTAGTGTATAATGATTAAGATCAAAGAAACCAACTGTTAAACATTTTGGCCTGACAAAACATTTCCTTTCACTTAAAGAAAAATAGTATTCATCTCTTGTGAAATCTTGGAAGAATATACTAAACTTGTCAGGTACATTACATTTGTATTGATTTACTAATTCATAATGGGCTATCATACTTTATTTTATTTTTTTAGTGTTCGTCCTCCCAAAAAATCGTGGAAGAATATATCAAACTTGTCAGGTGGTGAAAAGACCCTCAGTTCGTTGGCTTTAGTGTTTGCACTCCATCATTACAGACCAACACCGTTGTATGTCATGGATGAAATTGATGCTGCTTTAGATTTTAAGAATGTTTCTATCGTTGCTAACTACATAAAGGTTTGTATTGAGGGTATGACTTAAGATGCTGCTTTAGATTTTAAGGATGTTTGTATCGTTGCTAACTACATAAAGGTTTGTATTGAGGGTATGACTTAAGATGCTGCTTTAGATTTTAAGGATGTTTCTATCGTTGCTAACAACATAAAGGTTTGTATTGAGGGTATGACTTAAGATGCTGCTTTAGATTTTAAGAATGTTTCTATCGTTGCTAACTACATAAAGGTTTGTATTGAGGGTATGACTTAAGATGCTGCTTTAGATTTTAAGAATGTTTCTATCGTTGCTAACTACATAAAGGTTTGTATTGAGGGTATGACTTAAGATGCTGCTTTAGATTTTAAGGATGTTTCTATCGTTGCTAACTACATAAAGGTTTGTATTGAGGGTATGACTTAAAATGCTGCTTTAGATTTTAAGAATGTTTCTATCGTTGCTAACTACATAAAGGTTTGTATTGAGGGTATGACTTAAGATGCTGCTTTAGATTTTAAGAATGTTTCTATCGTTGCTAACTACATAAAGGTTTGTATTGAGGGTATGACTTAAGATGCCGCTTTAGATTTTAAGGATGTTTCTATCGTTGCTTACTACATAAAGGTTTGTATTGAGGGTATGACTTAAGATGCTGCTTTAGATTTTAAGGATGTTTGTATCGTTGCTAACTACATAAAGGTTTGTATTGAGGGTATGACTTAAGATGCTGCCTTAGATTTTAAGGATGTTTCTATCGTTGCTAACAACATAAAGGTTTGTATTGAGGGTATGACTTAAGATGCTGCTTTAGATTTTAAGGATGTTTCTATCGTTGCTAACAACATAAAGGTTTGTATTGAGGGTATGA
Organism: Bathymodiolus septemdierum; assembly: GCA_963383655.1. Lineage (NCBI taxonomy): Eukaryota > Metazoa > Mollusca > Bivalvia > Mytilida > Modiolidae > Bathymodiolus > Bathymodiolus septemdierum. The sequence goes on from OY726519.1 coordinate 1,452,548, forward strand.
CTTAAGATGCTGCTTTAGATTTTAAGGATGTTTCTATCGTTGCTAACTACATAAAGGTTTGTATTGAGGGTATGACTTAAGATGCTGCTTTAGATTTTAAGAATGTTTCTATCGTTGCTAGCTACATAAAGGTTTGTATTGAGGGTATGACTTAAGATGCTGCTTTAGATTTTAAGAATGTTTCTATCGTTGCTAACAACATAAAGGTTTGTATTGAGGGTATGACTTAAGATGCTGCATTAGATTTTAAGAATGTTTCTATCGTTGCTAACAACATAAAGGTTTGTATTGAGGGTATGACTTAAGATCTTGCTTTAGATTTTAAGAATGTTTCTATCGTTGCTAACTACATAAAGGTTTGTATTGAGGGTATGACTTAAAGGGATATTGTCTACCACAATCGTAATTTTTTCATACCAAAAATTATTGTCGTTTTCCGTACTGACCTTCATAAAATGAAGATTAAACACCGAATTATTGGTGAATATGCCACGAAACGTTGTTTTTTTTTCGATATAAAAAAGCTGACCATCGTTACTGGAAGCTAATTAATTATTCACTGACCTGATCGAGGCCAAATCTATTTTTATCTATCTTTATGTCAGTAGCCTTGATGCTGCAGTAAGGATGTTAAAATTTGTGTTTGGTTACCTCGCAAATACAGCCTTTTATACTATTCATTGACAATAATTTGCTGTTGCCAGGTGCAAGATTACATATATTGAATAATATCTGCCGAAAATGATCATAGGCATCATCATAAATTCATAACATATGAAAAACGATTGAGAAAAGAAGGAAATAACATGTTCGGCTTACCTATCAAACAAAATATTTGCAAATTCAGCGCGAGTTTGGACGCGTAGCACTTCCTTGAGTTCGTTCCAACTGATCCCCTACATATATCCTGCATTTGGAAGATACTTCACTTCTATTCATCTTTCTCTCTGAATCCGCCAAAGTCTGCTTTCTTCCTCGCGTTGACACTTTCTCTTTTACCCAAGAACCACATGTTGTTTATTGTTTCTAAACAGTGTGCATGCTCAAGACGGGTTCACATAGAAGGCCATATGAATAGATTTGAATATTGTCATCCAGGACAATAATTCTGATGGCGATAGTTTTGGGTCTTTTTTGTCAAAAAATCGTATCTTTTGCAGCATAACTCATGTGTTAATCTTCATTTTATGAAGGTCAGTACGGAAAACGACAATAATTTTGGGTATGAAAAAATTACGATTTTAGTAGACAATATCCCAAGATGCTGCTTTAGATTTTAAGGATGTTTCTATCGTTGCTAACTACATAAAGGTTTGTATTGAGGGTATGACTTAAGATGCTGCTTTAGATTTTAAGAATGTTTCTATCATTGCTAACTACATAAAGGTTTGTATTGAGGGTATGACTTAAGATGCTGCTTTAGATTTTAAAGATATTTCTATCGTTGCTAGCTACATAAAGGTTTGTATTGAGGGTATGACTTAAGATGCTGCTTTAGATTTTAAGAATGTTTCTATCGTTGCTAGCTACATAAAGGTTTGTATTGAGGGTATGACTTAAGATGCTGCTTTAGATTTTAAGGATATTTCTATCGTTGCTAGCTACATAAAGGTTTGTATTGAGGGTATGACTTAAGATGCTGCTTTAGATTTTAAGAATGTTTCTATCGTTGCTAGCTACATAAAGGTTTGTATTGAGGGTATGACTTAAGATGCTGCTTTAGATTTTAAGGATATTTCTATCGTTGCTAACAACATAAAGGTTTGTATTGAGGGTATGACTTAAGATGCTGCTTTAGATTTTAAGGATGTTTCTATCGTTGCTAACTACATAAAGGTTTGTATTGAGGGTATGACTTAAGATGCTGCTTTAGATTTTAAGAATGTTTCTATCATTGCTAACTACATAAAGGTTTGTATTGAGGGTATGACTTAAGATGCTGCTTTAGATTTTAAAGATATTTCTATCGTTGCTAACTACATAAAGGTTTGTATTGAGGGTATGACTTAAGATGCTGCTTTAGATTTTAAGAATGTTTCTATCATTGCTAGCTACATAAAGGTTTGTATTGAGGGTATGACTTAAGATGCTGCTTTAGATTTTAAGGATATTTCTATCATTGCTAGCTACATAAAGGTTTGTATTGAGGGTATGACTTAAGATGCTGCTTTAGATTTTAAGAATGTTTCTATCGTTGCTAGCTACATAAAGGTTTGTATTGAGGGTATGACTTAAGATGCTGCTTTAGATTTTAAGGATATTTCTATCGTTGCTAACAACATAAAGGTTTGTATTGAGGGTATGACTTAAGATGCTGCTTTAGATTTTAAGGATGTTTCTATCGTTGCTAACAACATAAAGGTTTGTTTTGAGGGTATGACTTAAGATGCTGCTTTAGATTTTAAGGAAGTTTCTATCGTTGCTAACAACATAAAGGTTTGTATTGAGGGTATGACTTAAGATGCTGCTTTAGATTTTAAGGATGTTTCTATCATTGCTAACAACATAGTCCACTTTACCTCAATTATTTGTTGGATCTTTTTACCAGGTGATCTATAAACATCTAAAGACATTTGATATCAAGTCCAAGTCAAAGGTCACAGTTCAACCGCAAGCCTATGAAATGTTAATTTATTGAATAGTATAGAGGTTTCAACTGTTACCTGACATAGAATGTTGTTAGATGGTTGTGGATGGTCAAATAAAAGCATATAGAAGAAATGAGTGATTTACTGTTCGTGTGAATAGTTAGTCTGACTATTTTATCAATGAGAAGTAAATTTGTGCTAAAATAATGAAGAAATGAGTTTGACTTTCAGTGATGGCATTTATTAGTGCTTAATGATGATTGGTAGATTGGGTTCTACATTAAATCACAGTTTAAAATGGTTTCTATTATAAAGCTGGAAAACTGCTGAAAGTAGTGCAACCTTTAAATTAATCTGATTATTTCACTTCAAATTTAGATAAGTAACATTGACAGAACGGTGCCGTCATGATCGTATCGTATGGTAGTTGGATTTACAACTACCTGTGCAATCAGTGCCTATCACCACTAATGTTGTGAGTTCGAACCCTGTTCATGGCAAGGTGTGCTTGATACAACATTGTGATTAAGTTTGTCTGTGATTTTCTCTGGGTACTCTGGTTTCCTCCGCCAAGAAAACTGACCGACATGATATAACTGAAATATTGTTGAAAGTGGTGTTAACCACCAAGAGCCAAATCGTTGACAGAACAGTGTTAATTTTGTCTGTAAGGAGTATTCTTCTTGGAAACTTGTGTTTGTCTGAAAGAATTTCACAAACCTGTTAAATAAAGCTCAAGATTTATGAATTTTGTTTTGAAGTCAATTTAATTACTGCTATATTTCATACTTTTCTATGTACAGTTGACTCGTTATCTCGAATTCGATGGGACCATGGAAAAAATTCTAGTAAACCGTAGTTCGACTCAAGAGGAGCTATGAAAATACCGGAAGTGTAGTTTGTTTTAACGACGAAAGGGAGACAACTCGAGCTAAATTTTTTTGAAGAGCTAAAACCAGCATCGCATATCTCGAATCTCGGAACGATTTAAAACTTATTCGATGTTTTTGTTGCTGTTTTTTTTTCTGTTAAATTCTTTGAATCTTGTGGAATGACTGATCACTGCTAGATATCTTTTTTTTTTGTGTGCATGATTATGTTTATCTGTTGTGTTGCATTGATTCAATAAAGTGTACAAGAAAACTTTTCTCGACCGAAAATAACGACAATTCTGAGAAATAGCGTGATTTCCCCTTTTATTACAACAGTTAATTAAGAGCAAAAAAAATTTCAAATCTCTCAAAATTGAGAAATTATACATCTTTAATGAAAATTAATTTCCGACAAATAAATCAATAGATAAAACGCTTCCGTTGTGTACTTTTCACAATCATTGATGTATGCCGACCCAAGCGCACTTATTATAAATCGATAATTTGTTATTGTACATATTTAACCTGTGTCATAATAGATTATACCAAGCCAATTCAAATATTATCACTAATTAATTTGACAGATTATTAATTTGACAGATTGTTAAAATAAACATGTGAAATAGCCTAAGGTAAAAATGTCAGTCAATGACCGGATGTTTCACCTGTGATCCGATTTTAATCCCAAGGTAATACACATGTTTTGACAGATAAATTTGACTTAACGAATGTAAATAATATGGTTTTCTACATCTCGGGACCAAAACTTTTATTCGAGACAACCGAAATTTCGACTCATCCGAATTCGACTCAACAGGAGTCAAATTATATATATTTATACACAACGAAGTTCGGGACTTCGATAAAAATTCGACTCAACCGAGTTCGAGACAACGAGAGTCAACTGTATTATGTAAAACTAGTTTTTTGTAATAATTTCTAGTTTTTTTTATTTTTCAGGAGAGAACAAGAAATGCTCAGTTTATCATCATATCACTGAGAAACAACATGTTTGAGTTGGCCGACCGACTAGTGGGGATTTATAAAACTGACAATTGTACAAAGTCTGTGACAATAAACCCAACAAAACTTTCTGTGCCACTTCAGGAGCAACAAATAAATACACAACAACCCGTTGTCACTTCATAAAATACACAACAACCCGTTGTCACTTCATAAAATACACAACAACCAGTTGTCACTTCATGAAATACACACTTATCAAAAAAAATTGTATATTTCAAGGAAGACTGCAAAAATGTGTTCAGTACATGATTCAAAATATAGAAAGCTGATATCAACAAAAAATGGATGTTGCATCAACTCAGTCAAGATTGTAATATAATAATAAGATAGAACTCAATAAAATACATCATGAAATAGACATCTATAATGTTTGATTTCATTCTTTTTAACAGAGGATTGTCAACAGCCTATGGCTACTAGTTGTTTCTTTGTGATGTTTAATAAACCAATCATAAACATGAAAGTGAGAGAACAAAAGTGGTCAAGTAAAAGAGGATTTACATTATTTTGTGGTCAAAGAAAAATATATTGTACCTTCTATCAAATTTACAGAAAAGTTGCTCATGGCTAGAATGATATAAATATTTTGTTATTAGTTATTGGTCAAGGGTACAATCTTGTAGGATTAATATGGCTATGATTATTATTGTTAGACGTTTTAATCTATGATAAATATATCTACTATATCATGTCAATGGTGAAATACTAACGTTTATCTGTTTGTGGTGAACTTGATATAACTTTCTGTGATGTAAGTGACTTGTGTCAGGTCAGCATTTGACCCCCTCTCCCTTTGTGATGACGTTTGTAAGTGACTTGTGTCAGGTCAGCGTTTGACCCCCCTCCCTTTGTGATGACGTTTGTAAGTGACTTGTGTCATGTCAGTGTTTGACCCCCCCTCCCTTTGTGATGATGTTTGTAAGTGACTTGTGTCAGGTCAGCGTTTGACTCCCCCTCCCTTTGTGATGACGTTTGTAAGTGACTTGTGCCAGGTCAGTGTTTGACTCCCCCTCCCTTTGTGATGATGTTTGTAAGTGACTTGTGTCAGGTCAGCATTTGACTCCTCCCTTTGTGATGACGTTTGTAAGTGACTTGTGTCAGGTCAGTGTTTGACCCCCTCACCCCTCCCTTTGTGATGACGTTTGTAAGTGACTTGTGTCAGGTCAGTGTTTGACCCCCTCACCCCTCCCTTTGTGATGACGTTTGTAAGTGACTTGTGTCAGGTTAGTGTTTGACCCCCCTCCCTTTGTGATGACGTTTGTAAGTGACTTGTGTCAGGTCAGTGTTAGACCCCCCTCCCTTTGTGATGACGTTTGTAAGTAACTTGTGTCAGGTCAGTGTTTGACTCCCCCTCCCTTTGCGATGACGTTTGCAAGTGACTTATGTCAGGTCAGCGTTTGACTCTCCCCTCCCTTTGTGATGACGTTTGTAAGTGACTTGTGTCAGGTCAGTGTTTGACTCCCCCCTCCTCCCTTGGTTCTCTTCTTTCTTCCACAAATTGATATATTGTTTAATGGCATTAGAATACAATGAACCAAGACATGTAGAATTCATGTTTTATGTTGATATTTACAATTATTTCATATTTTTTATTTCTCCTACATGTATGTATATCAATCTTCTATACGTACTGAACTTTTCTGTACAGTGACAACTTGATCCAATCATTTATATATAGATATAGACCTGTATATTGTTTGTTTATATAAAGATATAAACTTATATGGTGTTTGTTTTTATACCCCCACTCAAAAGGCAACTGTGAACTCAGTGTTACTCTATTGAAAAGAAGATTTAAATAATGGTGATTAACAATTCTATCAATATCAACGCAACGAACAAACATCTTCTTGCCTCATCGCATGGATGGCGTAATGGTTAACATGCTCATCACATACACACCATGAATGTTTCCCTAAGACCACCTGCATATCATTAGAAAATATTATGTTATTCTTGTATTGTCAAGTAGTCTATTTCGGCACGTGACCATCGAATTCGCACACGATTTTTTTTCTCTCCATTTTTCAACGAATTTGTCAGTGTTTTCGTATCAATTCTTCTATGAAACTGAAAGGCATTTTTACTCAATCGTCTTTGAATTGACCGTTTACAAATCGGAACTGGGCCAGACTGATCATAAATTAGTCATCCAATCACGTAAGCTTCTTCTACGATCCTGTTTTACAACCTTATAAATGTACGCTCACCATGCTTGTTCGTAGATCTGATTATCTGGGTCGATCTGTTCGCGGCTTGTTTTCTATATTTTTCCGTTGACCAAATCTGTTAAAAAATTTAGACACTGCAGATCGACTAAATCCAATTATCTTTCCGATTTCTTTCTTTTTCATTCCATCCTGGTGTAGCCGTAATACCTGCCGTTTTTAGTCAGAGATCGTCTCCTTTGTTTTTCTAGCCATGTTGGAAACTCCGTTTGTAGCGTTTACAATAAATTATGTACGCATGTAGAAATTACGTCACTTATTTAAACGTCATATTTAGGAAAATATCGTGTCTAAGTTTAGCAACATAACGATCCATGTCAATAAAGTTATAAGCAACCGAAGTAAATAGCCTCCACATAGCCCAGAAGCGAGTCTGCCCATACGTCCTGTTCACTCATCAACACCCACCAGGAAGACAGAACCAAAAACATGCAATCAACCATTGACGATTCTGAACATAAATTTCCAGTCTATTAAATCAAAACTGTGCAGACTATCAAATGTTATCGATAGTGTAAAACCAGACATTATTATTGGTACAGAGACTTGGTTGGACAAAGACATTAGAGACTCTGAAATCTGCCCTAGAGGTTACGTCCTACACCGGAAAGATCGAACAAATAAAACAGGTGGAGGTGTACTTCTTGCAATAAAGAATGAATACAACAGTGAGCATGTCCCAGAATTAGACACCGACTGCGAAATTGTATGGGCCAAAATGAACCTGAAAGGAAACGGTACCATCTATATTTGCTCCTACTACCGAAGAAACGTCTCGGATGAGGACAGTTTAAAATACTTTGAGACATCAGTCCAAAGAGCAAGCGCCATAGAAAATGCAACAATCATAATAGGAGGTGATATGAACCTACCTGGATGGGACTGGAAAGAAAACATCCTGAAACCGAATGCAGTATTTACCAACTTGCACAACTATTTCATGGACATCATAAATAATAATGCACTATCTCAACTAATAGACCAGCCAACGCGTCTTACAAATACACTTGACTTGGTACTCGCCAACAGACCAGGAAAAGTACTCAGAACAGAAACCATACCAGGGATCTCAGACCATGATATTGTATATACAGAGTTTGATTTCAGGCCTGTCAAACTAAAACAAAAACCACGTATCATCCCCTTATATAATAAAGCAAATTGGAATAATATGAAGAATGACATCACCAGCATACTAGACCAACTACTTCAGATGTTTAGAGACCCTGACTGCAATGTTAAGCATCATGTGGGAATTCTTCAAACAAACCCTCAGCAAGTCAACGAAACAACACATACCACAAAAAAATTCCAAGGACAAAGATCGTCAACCTTGGATCAACAGGGACATCAAGAAAAACCTCAAAAGACTACACAGATTATTCAAAAAGAAGAAGAAAACTGGTGACCATCAAACCCAAGAACAGTATAACAATCTCAAACATCATACACAAAAGATAACCAGACAGGCGTACTGGAAATACATTGAAAATGTAGTAAAACACCAGATGAAAACGAACCACGATCAGGGATGAAAAAGTTCTGGACATATATCAAACACAAACGTAAAGACATAGTTGGAATCTCATCACTAAAAATGGATGGTAAACTGTACTGTGACCCAGTTACTAAATCAAACATATTAAATCGCCAGTTTAAATCGACCTTCTCTGAGAAAACATCCTATAGCACTGAGGAATTCCTGAATTCAAACCGTATGAACTCCACAACCACACAACATCCAAATATGAAATCTTGATATCACCTGCAACGGTATTACAAAATTACTAAAGCAGTTAAATCCATACAAGGCACCAGGACCTGATAACATATCACCTAGGATTCTAAAAGAATTAGCTACAGATATTTCACCACTACTACAGCTTATATTCCAGAAATCACTAGACACTGGTGTAGTCCCGGATGACTGGCGCATTGCAAACGTTTCGCCTGTATACACAAAAGGTCAAAAGACGTTAGCTGAAAACTACAGACCAATATCCTTAACATCAGTCTGTTGTAAAACTATGGAGCATATATTGGCCAGTAAAATCATGAAACATGGAGAAGAAAATAATATCCTGTATCCGCTACAACATGGATTTCGAAAGGGCCACTCCTGTGAAACGCAACTCATTGAATTCGTGGATGACATCTCCAAGAACTTACAAGAAGGCCAACAAACAGATATCCTCATATTGGACTTTGCTAAGGCTTTTGACAAAGTCAACCATAGCCTACTCGTACACAAACTGCAGCATTATGGTATCATAGGAAAATCAGTCGGGTGGATACAAAACTGGCTTGCAAACAGAAAACAATCTGTAGTAATTGATGGATCTACCTCTGACGCAGTCAGTGTGGACTCAGGAGTTCCCCAAGGCTCCGTCCTAGGTCCAGGGCTCTTCCTCTACTACATAAACGACCTCCAATCAAGACTAACATCAACAGTAAGACTCTTTGCCGACGACACAATAGCGTACCTGACAATATCCAATAACAACGATGCTGAAACCCTACAAAAAGATCTAGACAAGCTGGGACATTGGGAAAATGAATGGTGCATGAAATTCCACCCTGATAAATGCACAGTACTCCCAACAAAAAGAAAACAATTGATGCCAAATACCAACTCCACGGGCATACGCTAGAGTCAGTTACATCCGCCAAATATTTAGGCCTCACGTTCACAAACAAATTACAATGGGACCAGCACATAAATTGTATTACCAGCAAAGCAAATAAAACTCTTGGCTTTCTGCGTAGAAACCTGAAAATCCCATCTATCAGGATAAAAGAACAAGCATATTTCACTCTTGCACGCCCACTAGTAGAATATGCTAGTACAGTCTGGGACCCATATACACAAGCTGATATAAACAAGGTGGAGGCAGTGCAGAGAAGAGCGGCTAGATATGTAGCAAACAATCACAGAAATAGATCTAGTGTAAGTAACATCATACAAAGACTAAAATGGAAACCACTTGCAGACAGAAGAAAGGACGCTAGACTTGTGATGCTATGTAAAATCGATAGAGAACTTGTAGCCATCAACAAGGAAAACAGGCTAATTCCAACAGGCCGAAAAACCAGAAAATCACACAACAGGTCATTCCAGATACCATTCTCCCGTATTGACACCAGGAAAATGTCATTCTTTCCAAGAACGGTACGAGACTGGAACCTACTAGCTCCAGACATTGTTGAATTGGACACACCTGAGGCCTTTAAGGCAAGGATCGTGTCCCTATAGTCCAGACAGTGACAACTGTATATAGTTTTAATTGTAAATTCAATTTGGTTATTATTACTTAATATTATCATCTACTTGGAAACTTATTTAAACTTTGGCTTCACTATTCATTGGGCATGCCGCACAAAAATCAAAATTGCATAATCTTCAATATGATGAAGGAGGCAATCATATGGCAGAAACAGAAACAGAAACAGAATTCTTATCTTGTAGTGTGACGTTCAATCGTAACTACTCGGCCATTCTCGCTACCCTGCAAATAACCTCGTATGCATTAGGCGTATAAATCGCACTACTTTTCACATGTCAGTTACATGAAAGTTTGATAAAGTTATATTTTAAACAATTTTCTATATTTCAATTAAAGTTTTAATTAGTTTTGCATGATTAGATTTTACTTAGTATGTCTTCCATATTGGATTTTCGTGGACTATATTTTTGTGCGGCTTAGCTTAACTTAACTTCCGGCAAACAATTTAAGAAGAATTTCTACTATGTACGTACGAGGTTATTTGCAGGGTAGCGAGAATGGCCGAGTAGTTACGATTGGTGTGACGTTGTGCACACAAATCGTGAAATACTTTGTCACCTAGGTGTATGTGATATGTGATTTAGCTATGCTAAGGAGGTTCCTTTCATTTGAAAAGAAACATTACGGTTATAATGTATAAAATACTGACAATAACATATTTTTTCATCTTGTTTGTTTGAGTATCTGTATGCATATATAATATTATACAATAATTCTTTCTATAGACATCCCCAACTCTAGAGTCCATTCTAGCATTTCAAGAAAAAAAAATACTTGAGACAATCTACGTAAAGGAATAATAAAGACGGGTGTACTTCTAATAGCCTGGGATGGTAGACATATGTACACGGAGACGGGTGTACTTCTAATAGCCTGGGATGGTAGACATATGTACACGGAGACGGGTGTACTTCTAATAGCCTGGGATGGTAGACATATGCACACGGAGAAGGGGTGTACTTCTAATAGCCTGGGATGGTAGACATATGTACACGGAGAAGGGGTGTACTTCTAATAGCCTGGGATGGTAGACATATGTACACGGAGACGGGTGTACTTCTAATAGCCTGTGATGGTAGACATATGTACACGGAGAAGGGGTGTACTTCTAATAGCTTGTGATGGTAGACATATGTACACGGAGACGGGTGTACTTCTAATAGCCTGGGATGGTAGACATATGTACACGGAGAAGGGGTGTACTTCTAATAACCTGGGATGGTAGACATATGTACACGGAGAAGGGGTGTACTTCTAATAGCCTGGGATGGTAGACATATGTACACGGAGACGGGTGTACTTCTAATAGCCTGGGATGGTAGACATATGTACACGGAGAAGGGGTGTACTTCTAATAGCCTGTGATGGTAGACATATGTACACGGAGAAGGGGTGTACTTCTAATAGCCTGTGATGGTAGACATGTACACGGAGACGGGTGTACTTCTAATAGCCTGGGATGGTAGACATATGTACACGGAGAAAGGGTGTACTTCTAATAGCCTGGGATGGTAGACATATGTACACGGAGAAGGGTTGTACTTCTAATAGCCTGGGGTGGTAGACATATGTACACGGAGACGGGTGTACTTCTAATAGCCTGGGATGGTAGACATATGTACACGGAGAAGGGGTGTACTTCTAATAGCCTGGGATGGTAGACATATGTACACGGAGAAGGGGTGTACTTCTAATAGCCTGTGATGGTAGGCATATGTACACGGAGAAGGGGTGTACTTCTAATAGCCTGTGATGGTAGATATATGTACACGGAGACGGGTGTACTTCTAATAACCTGGGATGGTAGACATATGTACACGGAGAAGGGGTGTACTTCTAATAGCCTGGGATGGTAGACATATGTACACGGAGAAGGTGTGTACTTCTAATAACCTGGGATGGTAGACATATGTACACGGAGAAGGGGTGTACTTCTAATAGCCTGGGATGGTAGACATATGTACACGGAGAAGGGGTGTACTTCTAATAGCCTGTGATGGTAGACATATGTACACCGAGAAGGGGTGTACTTCTAATAGCCTGTGATGGTAGACATGTACACGGAGAAGGGGTGTACTTCTAATAGCCTGTGATGGTAGACATATGTACACTGAGAAGGGCTGTACTTCTAATAGCCTGGGATGGTAGACATATGTACACGGAGAAGGGGTGTACTTCTAATAGCCTGGGATGGTAGAGATATGTACACGGAGAAGGGGTGTACTTCTAATAGCTTGGGATGGTAGACATATGTACACGGAGACGGGTGTACTTCTAATAGCCTGGGATGGTAGACATATGTACACGGAGAAGGGGTGTACTTCTAGTAGACTGGGATGGTAGACATATGTACACGGAGACGGGTGTACTTCTAATAGCCTGGGATGGTAGACATATGTACACGGAGAAGGGGTGTACTTCTAATAGCCTGGGATGGTAGACATATGTACACGGAGAAGGGGTGTACTTCTAATAGCCTGGGATGGTAGACATATGTACACGGAGAAGGGGTGTACTTCTAGTAGCCTGGGATGGTAGACATATGTACACGGAGAAGGGCTGTACTTCTAATAGCCTGGGATGGTAGACATATGTACACGGAGAAGGGGTGTACTTCTAATAGCCTGGGATGGTAGACATATGTACACGGAGACGGGTGTACTTCTAATAGCCTGGGATGGTAGACATATGTACACGGAGACGGGTGTACTTCTAATAGCCTGGGATGGTAGACATATGCACACGGAGAAGGGGTGTACTTCTAATAGCCTGGGATGGTAGACATATGTACACGGAGACGGGTGTACTTCTAATAGCCTGTGATGGTAGACATATGTACACGGAGACGGGTGTACTTCTAATAGCCTGGGATGGTAGACATATGTACACGGAGACGGGTGTACTTCTAATAGCCTGGGATGGTAGACATATGCACACGGAGAAGGGGTGTACTTCTAATATCGACAAAGCATATGTTGTATAGCATTTAATTTACCATGTTGGAAACTCCGTTTGTAGCGTTTACAATAAATTATGTACGCATGTAGAAATTACGTCACTTATTTAAACGTCATATTTAGGAAAATATCGTGTCTAAGTTTAGCAACATAACGATCCATGTCAATAAAGTTATAAGCAACCGAAGTAAATAGCCTCCACATAGCCCAGAAGCGAGTCTGCCCATACGTCCTGTTCACTCATCAACACCCACCAGGAAGACAGAACCAAAAACATGCAATCAACCATTGACGATTCTGAACATAAATTTCCAGTCTATTAAATCAAAACTGTGCAGACTATCAAATGTTATCGATAGTGTAAAACCAGACATTATTATTGGTACAGAGACTTGGTTGGACAAAGACATTAGAGACTCTGAAATCTGCCCTAGAGGTTACGTCCTACACCGGAAAGATCGAACAAATAAAACAGGTGGAGGTGTACTTCTTGCAATAAAGAATGAATACAACAGTGAGCATGTCCCAGAATTAGACACCGACTGCGAAATTGTATGGGCCAAAATGAACCTGAAAGGAAACGGTACCATCTATATTTGCTCCTACTACCGAAGAAACGTCTCGGATGAGGACAGTTTAAAATACTTTGAGACATCAGTCCAAAGAGCAAGCGCCATAGAAAATGCAACAATCGTAATAGGAGGTGATATGAACCTACCTGGATGGGACTGGAAAGAAAACATCCTGAAACCGAATGCAGTATTTACCAACTTGCACAACTATTTCATGGACATCATAAATAATAATGCACTATCTCAACTAATAGACCAGCCAACGCGTCTTACAAATACACTTGACTTGGTACTCGCCAACAGACCAGGAAAAGTACTCAGAACAGAAACCATACCAGGGATCTCAGACCATGATATTGTATATACAGAGTTTGATTTCAGGCCTGTCAAACTAAAACAAAAACCACGTATCATCCCCTTATATAATAAAGCAAATTGGAATAATATGAAGAATGACATCACCAGCATACTAGACCAACTACTTCAGATGTTTAGAGACCCTGACTGCAATGTTAAGCATCATGTGGGAATTCTTCAAACAAACCCTCAGCAAGTCAACGAAACAACACATACCACAAAAAAATTCCAAGGACAAAGATCGTCAACCTTGGATCAACAGGGACATCAAGAAAAACCTCAAAAGACTACACAGATTATTCAAAAAGAAGAAGAAAACTGGTGACCATCAAACCCAAGAACAGTATAACAATCTCAAACATCATACACAAAAGATAACCAGACAGGCGTACTGGAAATACATTGAAAATGTAGTAAAACACCAGATGAAAACGAACCACGATCAGGGATGAAAAAGTTCTGGACATATATCAAACACAAACGTAAAGACATAGTTGGAATCTCATCACTAAAAATGGATGGTAAACTGTACTGTGACCCAGTTACTAAATCAAACATATTAAATCGCCAGTTTAAATCGACCTTCTCTGAGAAAACATCCTATAGCACTGAGGAATTCCTGAATTCAAACCGTATGAACTCCACAACCACACAACATCCAAATATGAAATCTTGATATCACCTGCAACGGTATTACAAAATTACTAAAGCAGTTAAATCCATACAAGGCACCAGGACCTGATAACATATCACCTAGGATTCTAAAAGAATTAGCTACAGATATTTCACCACTACTACAGCTTATATTCCAGAAATCACTAGACACTGGTGTAGTCCCGGATGACTGGCGCATTGCAAACGTTTCGCCTGTATACACAAAAGGTCAAAAGACGTTAGCTGAAAACTACAGACCAATATCCTTAACATCAGTCTGTTGTAAAACTATGGAGCATATATTGGCCAGTAAAATCATGAAACATGGAGAAGAAAATAATATCCTGTATCCGCTACAACATGGATTTCGAAAGGGCCACTCCTGTGAAACGCAACTCATTGAATTCGTGGATGACATCTCCAAGAACTTACAAGAAGGCCAACAAACAGATATCCTCATATTGGACTTTGCTAAGGCTTTTGACAAAGTCAACCATAGCCTACTCGTACACAAACTGCAGCATTATGGTATCATAGGAAAATCAGTCGGGTGGATACAAAACTGGCTTGCAAACAGAAAACAATCTGTAGTAATTGATGGATCTACCTCTGACGCAGTCAGTGTGGACTCAGGAGTTCCCCAAGGCTCCGTCCTAGGTCCAGGGCTCTTCCTCTACTACATAAACGACCTCCAATCAAGACTAACATCAACAGTAAGACTCTTTGCCGACGACACAATAGCGTACCTGACAATATCCAATAACAACGATGCTGAAACCCTACAAAAAGATCTAGACAAGCTGGGACATTGGGAAAATGAATGGTGCATGAAATTCCACCCTGATAAATGCACAGTACTCCCAACAAAAAGAAAACAATTGATGCCAAATACCAACTCCACGGGCATACGCTAGAGTCAGTTACATCCGCCAAATATTTAGGCCTCACGTTCACAAACAAATTACAATGGGACCAGCACATAAATTGTATTACCAGCAAAGCAAATAAAACTCTTGGCTTTCTGCGTAGAAACCTGAAAATCCCATCTATCAGGATAAAAGAACAAGCATATTTCACTCTTGCACGCCCACTAGTAGAATATGCTAGTACAGTCTGGGACCCATATACACAAGCTGATATAAACAAGGTGGAGGCAGTGCAGAGAAGAGCGGCTAGATATGTAGCAAACAATCACAGAAATAGATCTAGTGTAAGTAACATCATACAAAGACTAAAATGGAAACCACTTGCAGACAGAAGAAAGGACGCTAGACTTGTGATGCTATGTAAAATCGATAGAGAACTTGTAGCCATCAACAAGGAAAACAGGCTAATTCCAACAGGCCGAAAAACCAGAAAATCACACAACAGGTCATTCCAGATACCATCCTCCCGTATTGACACCAGGAAAATGTCATTCTTTCCAAGAACGGTACGAGACTGGAACCTACTAGCTCCAGACATTGTTGAATTGGACACACCTGAGGCCTTTAAGGCAAGGATCGTGTCCCTATAGTCCAGACAGTGACAACTGTATATAGTTTTAATTGTAAATTCAATTTGGTTATTATTACTTAATATTATCATCTACTTGGAAACTTATTTAAACTTTGGCTTCACTATTCATTGGGCATGCCGCACAAAAATCAAAATTGCATAATCTTCAATATGATGAAGGAGGCAATCATATGGCAGAAACAGAAACAGAAACAGAATTCTTATCTTGTAGTGTGACGTTCAATCGTAACTACTCGGCCATTCTCGCTACCCTGCAAATAACCTCGTATGCATTAGGCGTATAAATCGCACTACTTTTCACATGTCAGTTACATGAAAGTTTGATAAAGTTATATTTTAAACAATTTTCTATATTTCAATTAAAGTTTTAATTAGTTTTGCATGATTAGATTTTACTTAGTATGTCTTCCATATTGGATTTTCGTGGACTATATTTTTGTGCGGCTTAGCTTAACTTAACTTCCGGCAAACAATTTAAGAAGAATTTCTACTATGTACGTACGAGGTTATTTGCAGGGTAGCGAGAATGGCCGAGTAGTTACGATTGGTGTGACGTTGTGCACACAAATCGTGAAATACTTTGTCACCTAGGTGTATGTGATATGTGATTTAGCTATGCTAAGGAGGTTCCTTTCATTTGAAAAGAAACATTACGGTTATAATGTATAAAATACTGACAATAACATATTTTTTCATCTTGTTTGTTTGAGTATCTGTATGCATATATAATATTATACAATAATTCTTTCTATAGACATCCCCAACTCTAGAGTCCATTCTAGCATTTCAAGAAAAAAAAATACTTGAGACAATCTACGTAAAGGAATAATAAAGACGGGTGTACTTCTAATAGCCTGGGATGGTAGACATATGTACACGGAGACGGGTGTACTTCTAATAGCCTGGGATGGTAGACATATGTACACGGAGACGGGTGTACTTCTAATAGCCTGGGATGGTAGACATATGTACACGGAGAAGGGGTGTACTTCTAATAGCCTGGGATGGTAGACATATGTACACGGAGACGGGTGTACTTCTAATAGCCTGTGATGGTAGACATATGTACACGGAGACGGGTGTACTTCTAATAGCCTGGGATGGTAGACATATGCACACGGAGAAGGGGTGTACTTCTAATAGCCTGGGATGGTAGACATATGTACACGGAGACGGGTGTACTTCTAATAGCCTGTGATGGTAGACATATGTACACGGAGAAGGGGTGTACTTCTAATAGCTTGTGATGGTAGACATATGTACACGGAGACGGGTGTACTTCTAATAGCCTGGGATGGTAGACATATGTACACGGAGAAGGGGTGTACTTCTAATAACCTGGGATGGTAGACATATGTACACGGAGAAGGGGTGTACTTCTAATAGCCTGTGATGGTAGACATATGTACACGGAGAAGGGGTGTACTTCTAATAGCCTGTGATGGTAGACATGTACACGGAGACGGGTGTACTTCTAATAGCCTGGGATGGTAGACATATGTACACGGAGAAAGGGTGTACTTCTAATAGCCTGGGATGGTAGACATATGTACACGGAGAAGGAGTGTACTTCTAATAGCCTGGGATGGTAAACATGTGTACACGGAGAAGGGTTGTACTTCTAATAGCCTGGGGTGGTAGACATATGTACACGGAGACGGGTGTACTTCTAATAGCCTGGGATGGTAGACATATGTACACGGAGAAGGGGTGTACTTCTAATAGCCTGGGATGGTAGACATATGTACACGGAGAAGGGGTGTACTTCTAATAGCCTGGGATGGTAGACATATGTACACGGAGACGGGTGTACTTCTAATAGCCTGGGATGGTAGACATATGTACACGGAGAAGGGGTGTACTTCTAATAGCCTGGGATGGTAGACATATGTACACGGAGAAGGGGTGTACTTCTAATAGCCTGGGATGGTAGACATATGTACACGGAGAAGGGGTGTACTTCTAATAGCCTGTGATGGTAGGCATATGTACACGGAGAAGGGGTGTACTTCTAATAGCCTGTGATGGTAGACATATGTACACGGAGAAGGGGTGTACTTCTAATAGCCTGTGATGGTAGACATATGTACACGGAGAAGGGGTGTACTTCTAATAGCCTGGGATGGTAGACATATGTACACGGAGACGGGTGTACTTCTAATAGCCTGGGATGGTAGACATATGTACACGGAGAAGGTGTGTACTTCTAATAACCTGGGATGGTAGACATATGTACACGGAGAAGGGGTGTACTTCTAATAGCCTGGGATGGTAGACATATGTACACGGAGAAGGGGTGTACTTCTAATAGCCTGTGATGGTAGACATATGTACACCGAGAAGGGGTGTACTTCTAATAGCCTGTGATGGTAGACATATGTACACCGAGAAGGGGTGTACTTCTAATAGCCTGTGATGGTAGACATGTACACGGAGACGGGTGTACTTCTAATAGCCTGTGATGGTAGACATATGTACACCGAGAAGGGGTGTACTTCTAATAGCCTGTGATGGTAGACATGTACACGGAGACGGGTGTACTTCTAATAGCTTGGGATGGTAGACATATGTACACGGAGACGGGTGTACTTCTAATAGCCTGTGATGGTAGACATATGTACACTGAGAAGGGCTGTACTTCTAATAGCCTGGGATGGTAGACATATGTACACGGAGACGGGTGTACTTCTAATAGCCTGGGATGGTAGACATATGTACACGGAGAAGGGGTGTACTTCTAATAGCCTGGGATGGTAGAGATATGTACACGGAGAAGGGGTGTACTTCTAATAGCTTGGGATGGTAGACATATGTACACGGAGACGGGTGTACTTCTAATAGCCTGGGATGGTAGACATATGTACACGGAGAAGGGGTGTACTTCTAGTAGACTGGGATGGTAGACATATGTACACGGAGACGGGTGTACTTCTAATAGCCTGGGATGGTAGACATATGTACACGGAGACGGGTGTACTTCTAATAGCCTGGGATGGTAGACATATGTACACGGAGACGGGTGTACTTCTAATAGCCTGGGATGGTAGACATATGCACACGGAGAAGGGGTGTACTTCTAATATCGACAAAGCATATGTTGTATAGCATTTAATTTACCATGTTGGAAACTCCGTTTGTAGCGTTTACAATAAATTATGTACGCATGTAGAAATTACGTCACTTATTTAAACGTCATATTTAGGAAAATATCGTGTCTAAGTTTAGCAACATAACGATCCATGTCAATAAAGTTATAAGCAACCGAAGTAAATAGCCTCCACATAGCCCAGAAGCGAGTCTGCCCATACGTCCTGTTCACTCATCAACACCCACCAGGAAGACAGAACCAAAAACATGCAATCAACCATTGACGATTCTGAACATAAATTTCCAGTCTATTAAATCAAAACTGTGCAGACTATCAAATGTTATCGATAGTGTAAAACCAGACATTATTATTGGTACAGAGACTTGGTTGGACAAAGACATTAGAGACTCTGAAATCTGCCCTAGAGGTTACGTCCTACACCGGAAAGATCGAACAAATAAAACAGGTGGAGGTGTACTTCTTGCAATAAAGAATGAATACAACAGTGAGCATGTCCCAGAATTAGACACCGACTGCGAAATTGTATGGGCCAAAATGAACCTGAAAGGAAACGGTACCATCTATATTTGCTCCTACTACCGAAGAAACGTCTCGGATGAGGACAGTTTAAAATACTTTGAGACATCAGTCCAAAGAGCAAGCGCCATAGAAAATGCAACAATCGTAATAGGAGGTGATATGAACCTACCTGGATGGGACTGGAAAGAAAACATCCTGAAACCGAATGCAGTATTTACCAACTTGCACAACTATTTCATGGACATCATAAATAATAATGCACTATCTCAACTAATAGACCAGCCAACGCGTCTTACAAATACACTTGACTTGGTACTCGCCAACAGACCAGGAAAAGTACTCAGAACAGAAACCATACCAGGGATCTCAGACCATGATATTGTATATACAGAGTTTGATTTCAGGCCTGTCAAACTAAAACAAAAACCACGTATCATCCCCTTATATAATAAAGCAAATTGGAATAATATGAAGAATGACATCACCAGCATACTAGACCAACTACTTCAGATGTTTAGAGACCCTGACTGCAATGTTAAGCATCATGTGGGAATTCTTCAAACAAACCCTCAGCAAGTCAACGAAACAACACATACCACAAAAAAATTCCAAGGACAAAGATCGTCAACCTTGGATCAACAGGGACATCAAGAAAAACCTCAAAAGACTACACAGATTATTCAAAAAGAAGAAGAAAACTGGTGACCATCAAACCCAAGAACAGTATAACAATCTCAAACATCATACACAAAAGATAACCAGACAGGCGTACTGGAAATACATTGAAAATGTAGTAAAACACCAGATGAAAACGAACCACGATCAGGGATGAAAAAGTTCTGGACATATATCAAACACAAACGTAAAGACATAGTTGGAATCTCATCACTAAAAATGGATGGTAAACTGTACTGTGACCCAGTTACTAAATCAAACATATTAAATCGCCAGTTTAAATCGACCTTCTCTGAGAAAACATCCTATAGCACTGAGGAATTCCTGAATTCAAACCGTATGAACTCCACAACCACACAACATCCAAATATGAAATCTTGATATCACCTGCAACGGTATTACAAAATTACTAAAGCAGTTAAATCCATACAAGGCACCAGGACCTGATAACATATCACCTAGGATTCTAAAAGAATTAGCTACAGATATTTCACCACTACTACAGCTTATATTCCAGAAATCACTAGACACTGGTGTAGTCCCGGATGACTGGCGCATTGCAAACGTTTCGCCTGTATACACAAAAGGTCAAAAGACGTTAGCTGAAAACTACAGACCAATATCCTTAACATCAGTCTGTTGTAAAACTATGGAGCATATATTGGCCAGTAAAATCATGAAACATGGAGAAGAAAATAATATCCTGTATCCGCTACAACATGGATTTCGAAAGGGCCACTCCTGTGAAACGCAACTCATTGAATTCGTGGATGACATCTCCAAGAACTTACAAGAAGGCCAACAAACAGATATCCTCATATTGGACTTTGCTAAGGCTTTTGACAAAGTCAACCATAGCCTACTCGTACACAAACTGCAGCATTATGGTATCATAGGAAAATCAGTCGGGTGGATACAAAACTGGCTTGCAAACAGAAAACAATCTGTAGTAATTGATGGATCTACCTCTGACGCAGTCAGTGTGGACTCAGGAGTTCCCCAAGGCTCCGTCCTAGGTCCAGGGCTCTTCCTCTACTACATAAACGACCTCCAATCAAGACTAACATCAACAGTAAGACTCTTTGCCGACGACACAATAGCGTACCTGACAATATCCAATAACAACGATGCTGAAACCCTACAAAAAGATCTAGACAAGCTGGGACATTGGGAAAATGAATGGTGCATGAAATTCCACCCTGATAAATGCACAGTACTCCCAACAAAAAGAAAACAATTGATGCCAAATACCAACTCCACGGGCATACGCTAGAGTCAGTTACATCCGCCAAATATTTAGGCCTCACGTTCACAAACAAATTACAATGGGACCAGCACATAAATTGTATTACCAGCAAAGCAAATAAAACTCTTGGCTTTCTGCGTAGAAACCTGAAAATCCCATCTATCAGGATAAAAGAACAAGCATATTTCACTCTTGCACGCCCACTAGTAGAATATGCTAGTACAGTCTGGGACCCATATACACAAGCTGATATAAACAAGGTGGAGGCAGTGCAGAGAAGAGCGGCTAGATATGTAGCAAACAATCACAGAAATAGATCTAGTGTAAGTAACATCATACAAAAACTAAAATGGAAACCACTTGCAGACAGAAGAAAGGACGCTAGACTTGTGATGCTATGTAAAATCGATAGAGAACTTGTAGCCATCAACAAGGAAAACAGGCTAATTCCAACAGGCCGAAAAACCAGAAAATCACACAACAGGTCATTCCAGATACCATCCTCCCGTATTGACACCAGGAAAATGTCATTCTTTCCAAGAACGGTACGAGACTGGAACCTACTAGCTCCAGACATTGTTGAATTGGACACACCTGAGGCCTTTAAGGCAAGGATCGTGTCCCTATAGTCCAGACAGTGACAACTGTATATAGTTTTAATTGTAAATTCAATTTGGTTATTATTACTTAATATTATCATCTACTTGGAAACTTATTTAAACTTTGGCTTCACTATTCATTGGGCATGCCGCACAAAAATCAAAATTGCATAATCTTCAATATGATGAAGGAGGCAATCATATGGCAGAAACAGAAACAGAAACAGAATTCTTATCTTGTAGTGTGACGTTCAATCGTAACTACTCGGCCATTCTCGCTACCCTGCAAATAACCTCGTATGCATTAGGCGTATAAATCGCACTACTTTTCACATGTCAGTTACATGAAAGTTTGATAAAGTTATATTTTAAACAATTTTCTATATTTCAATTAAAGTTTTAATTAGTTTTGCATGATTAGATTTTACTTAGTATGTCTTCCATATTGGATTTTCGTGGACTATATTTTTGTGCGGCTTAGCTTAACTTAACTTCCGGCAAACAATTTAAGAAGAATTTCTACTATGTACGTACGAGGTTATTTGCAGGGTAGCGAGAATGGCCGAGTAGTTACGATTGGTGTGACGTTGTGCACACAAATCGTGAAATACTTTGTCACCTAGGTGTATGTGATATGTGATTTAGCTATGCTAAGGAGGTTCCTTTCATTTGAAAAGAAACATTACGGTTATAATGTATAAAATACTGACAATAACATATTTTTTCATCTTGTTTGTTTGAGTATCTGTATGCATATATAATATTATACAATAATTCTTTCTATAGACATCCCCAACTCTAGAGTCCATTCTAGCATTTCAAGAAAAAAAAATACTTGAGACAATCTACGTAAAGGAATAATAAAGACGGGTGTACTTCTAATAGCCTGGGATGGTAGACATATGTACACGGAGACGGGTGTACTTCTAATAGCCTGGGATGGTAGACATATGTACACGGAGACGGGTGTACTTCTAATAGCCTGGGATGGTAGACATATGCACACGGAGAAGGGGTGTACTTCTAATAGCCTGGGATGGTAGACATATGTACACGGAGACGGGTGTACTTCTAATAGCCTGTGATGGTAGACATATGTACACGGAGAAGGGGTGTACTTCTAATAGCTTGTGATGGTAGACATATGTACACGGAGACGGGTGTACTTCTAATAGCCTGGGATGGTAGACATATGTACACGGAGAAGGGGTGTACTTCTAATAACCTGGGATGGTAGACATATGTACACGGAGAAGGGGTGTACTTCTAATAGCCTGTGATGGTAGACATATGTACACGGAGAAGGGGTGTACTTCTAATAGCTTGTGATGGTAGACATATGTACACGGAGACGGGTGTACTTCTAATAGCCTGGGATGGTAGACATATGTACACGGAGAAGGGGTGTACTTCTAATAACCTGGGATGGTAGACATATGTACACGGAGAAGGGGTGTACTTCTAATAGCCTGTGATGGTAGACATATGTACACGGAGAAGGGGTGTACTTCTAATAACCTGGGATGGTAGACATATGTACACGGAGAAGGGGTGTACTTCTAATAGCCTGTGATGGTAGACATATGTACACGGAGAAGGGGTGTACTTCTAATAGCCTGTGATGGTAGACATGTACACGGAGACGGGTGTACTTCTAATAGCCTGGGATGGTACACATATGTACACGGAGAAAGGGTGTACTTCTAATAGCCTGGGATGGTAGACATATGTACACGGAGAAGGAGTGTACTTCTAATAGCCTGGGATGGTAAACATGTGTACACGGAGAAGGGTTGTACTTCTAATAGCCTGGGGTGGTAGACATATGTACACGGAGACGGGTGTACTTCTAATAGCCTGGGATGGTAGACATATGTACACGGAGAAGGGGTGTACTTCTAATAGCCTGGGATGGTAGACATATGTACACGGAGAAGGGGTGTACTTCTAATAGCCTGGGATGGTAGACATATGTACACGGAGAAGGGGTGTACTTCTAATAGCCTGGGATGATAGACATATGTACACGGAGACGGGTGTACTTCTAATAGCCTGGGATGGTAGACATATGTACACGGAGAAGGGGTGTACTTCTAATAGCCTGGGATGGTAGACATATGTACACGGAGAAGGGGTGTACTTCTAATAGCCTGGGATGGTAGACATATGTACACGGAGAAGGGGTGTACTTCTAATAGCCTGGGATGGTAGACATATGTACACGGAGACGGGTGTACTTCTAATAGCCTGGGATGGTAGACATATGTACACGGAGAAGGGGTGTACTTCTAATAGCCTGGGATGGTAGACATATGTACACGGAGAAGGGGTGTACTTCTAATAGCCTGGGATGGTAGACATATGTACACGGAGAAGGGGTGTACTTCTAATAGCCTGGGATGGTAGACATATGTACACGGAGAAGGGGTGTACTTCTAATAGCCTGTGATGGTAGACATATGTACACGGAGAAGGGGTGTACTTCTAATAGCCTGGGATGGTAGACATATGTACACGGAGAAGGGGTGTACTTCTAATAGCCTGGGATGGTAGACATATGTACACGGAGACGGGTGTACTTCTAATAGCCTGGGATGGTAGACATATGTACACGGAGAAGGTGTGTACTTCTAATAACCTGGGATGGTAGACATATGTACACGGAGAAGGGGTGTACTTCTAATAGCCTGGGATGGTAGACATATGTACACGGAGAAGGGGTGTACTTCTAATAGCCTGGGATGGTAGACATATGTACACCGAGAAGGGGTGTACTTCTAATAGCCTGTGATGGTAGACATGTACACGGAGAAGGGGTGTACTTCTAATAGCCTGTGATGGTAGACATATGTACACTGAGAAGGGCTGTACTTCTAATAGCCTGTGATGGTAGGCATATGTACACGGAGAAGGAGTGTACTTCTAATAGCCTGGGATGGTAGACATATGTACACTGAGACGGGTGTACTTCTAATAGCCTGGGATGGTAGACATATGTACACGGAGAAGGGGTGTACTTCTAATAACCTGGGATGGTAGACATATGTACACTGAGAAGGGCTGTACTTCTAATAGCCTGTGATGGTAGGCATATGTACACGGAGAAGGGGTGTACTTCTAATAGCCTGGGATGGTAGAGATATGTACACGGAGAAGGGGTGTACTTCTAATAGCTTGGGATGGTAGACATATGTACACGGAGAAGGGGTGTACTTCTAATAGCCTGGGATGGTAGACATATGTACACTGAGAAGGGCTGTACTTCTAATAGCCTGTGATGGTAGGCATATGTACACGGAGAAGGGGTGTACTTCTAATAGCCTGGGATGGTAGAGATATGTACACGGAGAAGGGGTGTACTTCTAATAGCTTGGGATGGTAGACATATGTACACGGAGACGGGTGTACTTCTAATAGCCTGGGATGGTAGACATATGTACACGGAGAAGGGGTGTACTTCTAGTAGACTGGGATGGTAGACATATGTACACGGAGACGGGTGTACTTCTAATAGCCTGGGATGGTAGACATATGTACACGGAGACGGGTGTACTTCCAATAGCCTGGGATGGTAGACATATGCACACGGAGAAGGGGTGTACTTCTAATATCGACAAAGCATATGTTGTATAGCATTTAATTTACCATGTTGGAAACTCCGTTTGTAGCGTTTACAATAAATTATGTACGCATGTAGAAATTACGTCACTTATTTAAACGTCATATTTAGGAAAATATCGTGTCTAAGTTTAGCAACATAACGATCCATGTCAATAAAGTTATAAGCAACCGAAGTAAATAGCCTCCACATAGCCCAGAAGCGAGTCTGCCCATACGTCCTGTTCACTCATCAACACCCACCAGGAAGACAGAACCAAAAACATGCAATCAACCATTGACGATTCTGAACATAAATTTCCAGTCTATTAAATCAAAACTGTGCAGACTATCAAATGTTATCGATAGTGTAAAACCAGACATTATTATTGGTACAGAGACTTGGTTGGACAAAGACATTAGAGACTCTGAAATCTGCCCTAGAGGTTACGTCCTACACCGGAAAGATCGAACAAATAAAACAGGTGGAGGTGTACTTCTTGCAATAAAGAATGAATACAACAGTGAGCATGTCCCAGAATTAGACACCGACTGCGAAATTGTATGGGCCAAAATGAACCTGAAAGCAAACGGTACCATCTATATTTGCTCCTACTACCGAAGAAACGTCTCGGATGAGGACAGTTTAAAATACTTTGAGACATCAGTCCAAAGAGCAAGCGCCATAGAAAATGCAACAATCGTAATAGGAGGTGATATGAACCTACCTGGATGGGACTGGAAAGAAAACATCCTGAAACCGAATGCAGTATTTACCAACTTGCACAACTATTTCATGGACATCATAAATAATAATGCACTATCTCAACTAATAGACCAGCCAACGCGTCTTACAAATACACTTGACTTGGTACTCGCCAACAGACCAGGAAAAGTACTCAGAACAGAAACCATACCAGGGATCTCAGACCATGATATTGTATATACAGAGTTTGATTTCAGGCCTGTCAAACTAAAACAAAAACCACGTATCATCCCCTTATATAATAAAGCAAATTGGAATAATATGAAGAATGACATCACCAGCATACTAGACCAACTACTTCAGATGTTTAGAGACCCTGACTGCAATGTTAAGCATCATGTGGGAATTCTTCAAACAAACCCTCAGCAAGTCAACGAAACAACACATACCACAAAAAAATTCCAAGGACAAAGATCGTCAACCTTGGATCAACAGGGACATCAAGAAAAACCTCAAAAGACTACACAGATTATTCAAAAAGAAGAAGAAAACTGGTGACCATCAAACCCAAGAACAGTATAACAATCTCAAACATCATACACAAAAGATAACCAGACAGGCGTACTGGAAATACATTGAAAATGTAGTAAAACACCAGATGAAAACGAACCACGATCAGGGATGAAAAAGTTCTGGACATATATCAAACACAAACGTAAAGACATAGTTGGAATCTCATCACTAAAAATGGATGGTAAACTGTACTGTGACCCAGTTACTAAATCAAACATATTAAATCGCCAGTTTAAATCGACCTTCTCTGAGAAAACATCCTATAGCACTGAGGAATTCCTGAATTCAAACCGTATGAACTCCACAACCACACAACATCCAAATATGAAATCTTGATATCACCTGCAACGGTATTACAAAATTACTAAAGCAGTTAAATCCATACAAGGCACCAGGACCTGATAACATATCACCTAGGATTCTAAAAGAATTAGCTACAGATATTTCACCACTACTACAGCTTATATTCCAGAAATCACTAGACACTGGTGTAGTCCCGGATGACTGGCGCATTGCAAACGTTTCGCCTGTATACACAAAAGGTCAAAAGACGTTAGCTGAAAACTACAGACCAATATCCTTAACATCAGTCTGTTGTAAAACAATGGAGCATATATTGGCCAGTAAAATCATGAAACATGGAGAAGAAAATAATATCCTGTATCCGCTACAACATGGATTTCGAAAGGGCCACTCCTGTGAAACGCAACTCATTGAATTCGTGGATGACATCTCCAAGAACTTACAAGAAGGCCAACAAACAGATATCCTCATATTGGACTTTGCTAAGGCTTTTGACAAAGTCAACCATAGCCTACTCGTACACAAACTGCAGCATTATGGTATCATAGGAAAATCAGTCGGGTGGATACAAAACTGGCTTGCAAACAGAAAACAATCTGTAGTAATTGATGGATCTACCTCTGACGCAGTCAGTGTGGACTCAGGAGTTCCCCAAGGCTCCGTCCTAGGTCCAGGGCTCTTCCTCTACTACATAAACGACCTCCAATCAAGACTAACATCAACAGTAAGACTCTTTGCCGACGACACAATAGCGTACCTGACAATATCCAATAACAACGATGCTGAAACCCTACAAAAAGATCTAGACAAGCTGGGACATTGGGAAAATGAATGGTGCATGAAATTCCACCCTGATAAATGCACAGTACTCCCAACAAAAAGAAAACAATTGATGCCAAATACCAACTCCACGGGCATACGCTAGAGTCAGTTACATCCGCCAAATATTTAGGCCTCACGTTCACAAACAAATTACAATGGGACCAGCACATAAATTGTATTACCAGCAAAGCAAATAAAACTCTTGGCTTTCTGCGTAGAAACCTGAAAATCCCATCTATCAGGATAAAAGAACAAGCATATTTCACTCTTGCACGCCCACTAGTAGAATATGCTAGTACAGTCTGGGACCCATATACACAAGCTGATATAAACAAGGTGGAGGCAGTGCAGAGAAGAGCGGCTAGATATGTAGCAAACAATCACAGAAATAGATCTAGTGTAAGTAACATCATACAAAGACTAAAATGGAAACCACTTGCAGACAGAAGAAAGGACGCTAGACTTGTGATGCTATGTAAAATCGATAGAGAACTTGTAGCCATCAACAAGGAAAACAGGCTAATTCCAACAGGCCGAAAAACCAGAAAATCACACAACAGGTCATTCCAGATACCATCCTCCCGTATTGACACCAGGAAAATGTCATTCTTTCCAAGAACGGTACGAGACTGGAACCTACTAGCTCCAGACATTGTTGAATTGGACACACCTGAGGCCTTTAAGGCAAGGATCGTGTCCCTATAGTCCAGACAGTGACAACTGTATATAGTTTTAATTGTAAATTCAATTTGGTTATTATTACTTAATATTATCATCTACTTGGAAACTTATTTAAACTTTGGCTTCACTATTCATTGGGCATGCCGCACAAAAATCAAAATTGCATAATCTTCAATATGATGAAGGAGGCAATCATATGGCAGAAACAGAAACAGAAACAGAATTCTTATCTTGTAGTGTGACGTTCAATCGTAACTACTCGGCCATTCTCGCTACCCTGCAAATAACCTCGTATGCATTAGGCGTATAAATCGCACTACTTTTCACATGTCAGTTACATGAAAGTTTGATAAAGTTATATTTTAAACAATTTTCTATATTTCAATTAAAGTTTTAATTAGTTTTGCATGATTAGATTTTACTTAGTATGTCTTCCATATTGGATTTTCGTGGACTATATTTTTGTGCGGCTTAGCTTAACTTAACTTCCGGCAAACAATTTAAGAAGAATTTCTACTATGTACGTACGAGGTTATTTGCAGGGTAGCGAGAATGGCCGAGTAGTTACGATTGGTGTGACGTTGTGCACACAAATCGTGAAATACTTTGTCACCTAGGTGTATGTGATATGTGATTTAGCTATGCTAAGGAGGTTCCTTTCATTTGAAAAGAAACATTACGGTTATAATGTATAAAATACTGACAATAACATATTTTTTCATCTTGTTTGTTTGAGTATCTGTATGCATATATAATATTATACAATAATTCTTTCTATAGACATCCCCAACTCTAGAGTCCATTCTAGCATTTCAAGAAAAAAAAATACTTGAGACAATCTACGTAAAGGAATAATAAAGACGGGTGTACTTCTAATAGCCTGGGATGGTAGACATATGTACACGGAGACGGGTGTACTTCTAATAGCCTGGGATGGTAGACATATGCACACGGAGAAGGGGTGTACTTCTAATAGCCTGGGATGGTAGACATATGTACACGGAGAAGGGGTGTACTTCTAATAGCCTGGGATGGTAGACATATGTACACGGAGACGGGTGTACTTCTAATAGCCTGGGATGGTAGACATATGTACACGGAGACGGGTGTACTTCTAATAGCCTGGGATGGTAGACATATGTACACGGAGAAGGGGTGTACTTCTAATAACCTGAGATGGTAGACATATGTACACGGAGAAGGGGTGTACTTCTAATAGCCTGTGATGGTAGACATATGTACACGGAGAAGGGGTGTACTTCTAATAGCTTGTGATGGTAGACATATGTACACGGAGACGGGTGTACTTCTAATAGCCTGGGATGGTAGACATATGTACACGGAGAAGGGGTGTACTTCTAATAACCTGGGATGGTAGACATATGTACACGGAGAAGGGGTGTACTTCTAATAGCCTGTGATGGTAGACATATGTACACGGAGAAGGGGTGTACTTCTAATAGCCTGTGATGGTAGACATGTACACGGAGACGGGTGTACTTCTAATAGCCTGGGATGGTTGACATATGTACACGGAGAAAGGGTGTACTTCTAATAGCCTGGGATGGTAGACATATGTACACGGAGAAGGAGTGTACTTCTAATAGCCTGGGATGGTAAACATGTGTACACGGAGAAGGTGTGTACTTCTAATAGCCTGGGGTGGTAGACATATGTACACGGAGACGGGTGTACTTCTAATAGCCTGGGATGGTAGACATATGTACACGGAGAAGGGGTGTACTTCTAATAGCCTGGGATGGTAGACATATGTACACGGAGAAGGGGTGTACTTCTAATAGCCTGGGATGGTAGACATATGTACACGGAGACGGGTGTACTTCTAATAGCCTGGGATGGTAGACATATGTACACGGAGAAGGGGTGTACTTCTAATAGCCTGGGATGGTAGACATATGTACACGGAGAAGGGGTGTACTTCTAATAGCCTGGGATGGTAGACATATGTACACGGAGAAGGGGTGTACTTCTAATAGCCTGTGATGGTAGGCATATGTACACGGAGAAGGGGTGTACTTCTAATAGCCTGTGATGGTAGACATATGTACACGGAGAAGGGGTGTACTTCTAATAGCCTGTGATGGTAGACATATGTACACGGAGAAGGGGTGTACTTCTAATAGCCTGGGATGGTAGACATATGTACACGGAGACGGGTGTACTTCTAATAGCCTGGGATGGTAGACATATGTACACGGAGAAGGTGTGTACTTCTAATAACCTGGGATGGTAGACATATGTACACGGAGAAGGGGTGTACTTCTAATAGCCTGGGATGGTAGACATATGTACACGGAGAAGGTGTGTACTTCTAATAACCTGGGATGGTAGACATATGCACACGGAGAAGGGGTGTACTTCTAATAGCCTGGGATGGTAGACATATGTACACGGAGAAGGGGTGTACTTCTAATAGCCTGTGATGGTAGACATATGTACACCGAGAAGGGGTGTACTTCTAATAGCCTGGGATGGTAGACATATGTACACGGAGACGGGTGTACTTCTAATAGCCTGTGATGGTAGACATGTACACGGAGAAGGGGTGTACTTCTAATAGCCTGTGATGGTAGACATATGTACACGGAGAAGGGGTGTACTTCTAATAGCCTGGGATGGTAGAGATATGTACACGGAGAAGGGGTGTACTTCTAATAGCCTGTGATGGTAGACATATGTACACTGAGAAGGGCTGTACTTCTAATAGCCTGGGATGGTAGAGATATGTACACGGAGAAGGGGTGTACTTCTAATAGCTTGGGATGGTAGACATATGTACACGGAGAAGGGGTGTACTTCTAATAGCCTGTGATGGTAGACATATGTACACTGAGAAGGGCTGTACTTCTAATAGCCTGGGATGGTAGAGATATGTACACGGAGAAGGGGTGTACTTCTAATAGCCTGGGATGGTAGACATATGTACACGGAGAAGGGGTGTACTTCTAATAGCCTGGGATGGTAGACATATGTACACGGAGAAGGGGTGTACTTCTAATAGCCTGGGATGGTAGAGATATGTACACGGAGAAGGGGTGTACTTCTAATAGCTTGGGATGGTAGACATATGTACACGGAGACGGGTGTACTTCTAATAGCCTGGGATGGTAGACATATGTACACGGAGAAGGGGTGTACTTCTAGTAGACTGGGATAGTAGACATATGTACACGGAGACGGGTGTACTTCTAATAGCCTGGGATGGTAGACATATGTACACGGAGAAGGGGTGTACTTCTAATAGCCTGGGATGGTAGACATATGTACACGGAGAAGGGGTGTACTTCTAATAGCCTGGGATGGTAGACATATGTACACGGAGAAGGGGTGTACTTCTAGTAGCCTGGGATGGTAGACATATGTACACGGAGAAGGGGTGTACTTCTAATAGCCTGGGATGGTAGACATATGTACACGGAGACGGGTGTACTTCTAATAGCCTGGGATGGTAGACATATGTACACGGAGAAGGGGTGTACTTCTAATAGCCTGGGATGGTAGACATATGTACACGGAGACGGGTGTACTTCTAATAGCCTGTGATGGTAGACATGTACACGGAGAAGGGGTGTACTTCTAATAGCCTGTGATGGTAGACATGTACACGGAGAAGGGGTGTACTTCTAATAGCCTGGGATGGTAGACATGTACACGGAGAAGGGGTGTACTTCTAATAGCCTGTGATGGTAGACATATGTACACGGAGAAGGGGTGTACTTCTAATAGCCTGGGATGGTAGACATATGTACACGGAGAAGGGGTGTACTTCTAATAGCCTGGGATGGTAGACATATGTACACGGAGAAGGGGTGTACTTCTAATAGCCTGGGATGGTAGACATATGTACACGGAGAAGGGGTGTACTTCTAATAGCCTGGGATGGTAGACATATGTACACGGAGAAGGGGTGTACTTCTAATAGCCTGTGATGGTAGACATGTACACGGAGAAGGGGTGTACTTCTAATAGCCTGTGATGGTAGACATATGTACACGGAGAAGGGTTGTACTTCTAATAGCCTGTGATGGTAGACATGTACACGGAGAAGGGGTGTACTTCTAATAGCCTGTGATGGTAGACATATGTACACGGAGAAGGGGTGTACTTCTAATAGCCTGGGATGGTAGACATGTACACGGAGAAGGGGTGTACTTCTAATAGCCTGGGATGGTAGACATATGTACACGGGAAGGGGTGTACTTCTAATAGCCTGTGATGGTAGACATATGTACACGGAGAAGGGGTGTACTTCTAATAACCTGGGATGGTAGAGATATGTACACGGAGAAAGGGTGTACTTCTAGTAGCCTGGGATGGTAGACATATGTACACGGAGACGGTGTACTTCTAATAGCCTGGGATGGTAGACATATGTACACGGAGAAGGGGTGTACTTCTAATAGCCTGGGATGGTAGACATATGTACACGGAGACGGGTGTACTTCTAATAGCCTGGGATGGTAGACATATGTACACGGAGACGGGTGTACTTCTAATAGCCTGGGATGGTAGACATATGCACACGGAGAAGGGGTGTACTTCTAATATCGACAAAGCATATGTTGTATAGCATTTAATTTATCAGAATACATATAATGACTAGAAAAAGTTTTAAGATACCAAAGACAATACAATGGACAAAGGAAAACGACAAAAGGACAAGCAATGATTCACAAATTAATACACAATAAAACTGACGATTGAGCAACACGACCCTCTCCCCAAACAAAATTCCGGGTGAATTGTGAATTCATGTGCTCTTGGAAAGGTTGTAAAATTTCTGCTCCACTAGTGACACCCGTCGTGTTTCTCACGTTACATATCCGGTGATTTATCATGAAAGAGGAAAGGAGGATAGGTTTGTGACTATGACAAACGGATCGGGACGAAATGAGCAATATCTATGTAATAGAAGACCTTCCATAGATGCTTCCTACTAAGTGTCGGTTCATTTGGCTTAACGGTTTCATAGGAGAAGATTAAAATGTGAAAAGTTAACAGACGAAGGACGACAGATGACGGACACCAAGTGCTATTTTATCAAATTGGTTTAATTCGATTCAATTTTGGTTAAGTTGCATGGAAGAAAACATAGAGTTGAAATTGAAATCCTCGTCTTCACATTGCAATGTTTCAGCTGATGTCAACCCATGATCTATCAACGACCCTCTTGTTTCCTAATATATGTTAACGATATAACTGAAGGAATTAACTCGTTTCTACATGCATATTCTTAGCAGATTATATGTTCAGCTATTCCATTCATAATGAAAGCTGTAGTTGATCATGACTTGGAGGAGCTGGACGAATGGTCAAATAAATGGTGAATGTGATTTAATCCTAACATCATGACTACATTGTATGTAATAACCTTCTGTGTTGACTTTATCAAATGCTTGAGACGTAAAAAAAAATAAAAACAAACAAACAAACAAACAAAAATAAATACAACAACAAACAAACAAAACAAAAAAACACAACCCATTTTCCTAGTGGGTTTAAATAACATAAACAGCCTACCATTCTGAAACATATGTGTTCACGTAAAAGTTCTCTCTTAAGTAGTTCTCACTGTCAATTTCTATGTGTATGTCAATGCATGAACCAGAACTAGATGTATCTGTCATTTACTGTCCTTTATTTCAAGTTCAATGTGATAAATATGATCAACATAGTCACTAAATGTTTTAGTGAAATGATATCATCTATATAATGGAAAGTGAAATAATTAAAGACCCGATCTAGCTTCTGTTATTTTTTAGTTAGAAGCCCCTTCATGAAGTCTGCTTCATACGAATTAAGGAAGAGGAGGGGCACAGTTTGTACCCATATGAATGTTGAAAAACACGTCCACCAAATATAATAAATATGCTGTCAATAGCAAATAGAGCATTTGTTTTTTGATGGTGTTTAACGCCACTTTCGACAATATTTAAGTTATATCGTGGCGGTCAGTTTTATTGGTGGTGTGCACCAATGTATCCGGAGAAAACCACCGACCTGTCGGAAGTCACTGACAAACTTTATATCTTGTTACCTTGTCGTCAAGATCTATTATAGGCTCAGCCTCTATGATCCATCTCAAGTGAGTTTCCGCTTATCCCAGCTTCCGGTCCATACAAGTCGGGAACAAATTTCAACGGATAGTCTCTCCAATGTTTATTTAGTGAACTTTTAAAACTATTTACACTACTGGCTTCAACTACTTTATCTGGTAATGAATTCCAATGCATGGTCCACGACTCTGTGAAAAACTTATTTCCTCCTTATTTGTTCTACATTGTTTTTTAAATATTTTATGTTTTATGACCTCTAGTATTTGTTTTTCTGATTAGAAATATGTTGATACAGTCTACCTTGTCGACATTGTTGATGATTTTGTAAGTTTCAACTAGGTCAGCTCTAATTCTTCTGTACTGAAGAGTTGGAAGGCCCAAGTTTCTTAGTCTATCTCCATAGCTCTAGTGTTGTATCTCTTTAACAAGTCTAATGGCTCTCCTTTGTACATTTTCTATTAGTATTGCCTCTTTTTTATTTATGACTGACCAAACCAGATAATTCCTAATTTTGTATTTGCTTTCTTAACTTGAATATTGATATGTTGTTGAAAGTTGAGCTTGCTGTCTATAGTGATGCCTAGGTCTTTTTCGTCGTTGGATAGTTCTATAGTGTCATCGGGCATTGAGTAACTTGTGCCTGTTTCTGGTCCCAAATGAGTGTGCTTACATTTTGACTTGTTAAATTTTAATAGCCATGTATCTGACCAGTTCATCCAACCTGTCTATGTCACTCTAGGCCGCCCTGTGCAGTCATCTCCACACGGCTAGGCCGCCCTGTGCAGTCACCTCCACACGGCTAGACAGCCCTGTGCAGTCATCTCCACACGGCTAGGCCGCCCTGTGCAGTCATATCCACACGACTAGGCCGCCCTGTGCAGTCATCTCCACACGGCTAGGCCTCCCTGTGCAGTAATCTCCACAATGCTAGGCCGTCCTGTATGCCATCAGCTACACGGCTAGGTTTTTTATTCACAAATATATAAAATAAATTCAAGAATTATATTCGCACCAGTAAATTCAAATTTTCATTCTGAGAACTGTATTAATGACATTGTTTCACAGAATGAACTTCGTGTGTAGACAGTAAGACATTTTCACATACTATAGCTAATGAAGAAATGGACCTCTCATTTACATACATTGAAGTAATTTTATTGCAAATTCTGTAAATAAACTAAAATAGCTATTTGAAAATATTTTAGCAGGGCATCTCAAGCTTTGGGGGCCCTAGACTGCAGCATACATTAGCCTATAGGATAATCTGGCCCGGAGTTAATGGAAGGGAATACGAATATACTCAGACTAGGGGAATCAAACTAGCAGGAATATTGAAAGAGCTGTTGAGTGACGAAGAGTGAAGAGATTTATATAAGCAAAGGACAGGAGAGGAGAGAGGTGTATATTATTTTCTTTTACTTTTTTTAATCTAATCTTCGGTATTTTGATTCACCATAGTTGAATTATTTATATTCCCAGCCATATAAAAATAATACATTTTAAGCATTATTTCTATTTTCTATATAGTGACACACATTGGTGACTGATGCTGTTGCTTGGTACTGTTATTGCTTATTACGTGATAAAGTTTAACAGTTGCTTGCTCATGGTCGGTGGTTAAATATTTTCCCACAAATCATTTTGGATTTTACTCTGATTTCAAAAATTCATAGAAGGGATTTCGTCAGATTAAAAAAACACATAGCCCCACCCCTTAAAAGGTAAATGCCTGTTCACTAAGAAGTCTTACAATAATGAAGCAGGTCTGTTCCTTCCATCATATGGCGTCTGAAATCCAAACGGAACCATCTAAAGAACACCTTTTTGGGAAAATAATTTATTTTAGAGAAATTGGTAAAATTATGAAAAAGAATATACAGTTGAAGTTTTAAATTCTCTCGTACATTTATTCTAAAACAAATTTAAACCAAAACCTTATTTTTCGGTCAATAATATAAAAATTGTTTTTGTAAGTATTCAATTTTACATAATATACATTATATGTAAGAAAATGTTCTTGAATCATTTGCAAAATATTATTCATGTCCAAGTGTAGGGATGCTGATAAGAAGTGGTAAACTGTTGATGGATAATGAACCATAACAAATTTCAGAAATTTGAGATCTCCTTAAAATTAGGATGAATTTTGGCGTTCGACCACATAGTAGGTTGTAGGTTGTTAAACAACATATTAATAATGTGAAGAAAAAAAAATCCACACTTGCCTTTTGGACAGCACATTTCTGTGTCCACACTTGCCCTCAGGTAACACTTGTTGTGATAGAAAAAAACCCAATACGACAGTTAACATTTGTCTTAATAGTCACTGTTAATGTGGTTTTATTTAAGCGCGAAAATGGAATGGAAATAAGATTTTGATTCATTTGATGAGTGTGTGTCCCATAGTGCATACGCTTATTTTTACGTTTTATATTTTAATTTTTATAGTTTGAAACAACAAAATTTCATTGATGCATGTTACATCTTTGTGGTCTTCAGACGTATCAATCGTGAGTTCGGGATTACAAATCCAGTGTTTAGTATATAACTTCGAAGGAGGAAGTTGATAATTTTCAGCAGCATGACAACAGTTTGACGAATATTTCATATCATTCAATATTCACACCCATTATGAAGATAAACAAGTCAATATTTTGTTTACAATTACAACTGAGTATATTTATTTCTGGAATTAGTAGTCTACATATAAAAGGAACATGGCAAACAAAAAGTTATTATATTTTTCTCGCCAAGTTTGGAATTCAGAAAACTGACGCAAAAGATAAAGACAACACCGAAGGATTTATTTATGGTAACATAACAACAAAAAACAAGTCTGTCCAACATCCATTAACTTTTGTATTTGTTGACAGTGAATACTTTCTTGAATACCATGGAAACAGTACATCAAGTTCGCCAGGGACTTGTAATGCGATGTTTAACAAAATTGATAAAATTGCATTTGATCGCCGTTGTAAACCAAATGGAAAAGAGGATTTCTTAAGACATATACCTTGTCCAGAGGGGAAGCTATGTCAGGATGAAGATGAACCTTCAAATGTGATGCCAGGTTATCAGTTTACCTACAGAGTTCTAGATTTAAAATATCCCAGGTAAGGAGAGGATCTGTATCTGGTATGCTATAGAACCCAACTATGGTTTTTATACAACGGGTAGAGAGAGCGCCGATGGCGGTCTTTATTGGCACTGATTCCTTAGAGCGGTCTTAAATGCTTCTAAGGAATTTGCATGCACGACACTGTTTGGCAGATGGTTCCAATGAATCGGAAGGTCTAAAACGCGAAAGTGGGAAATCACGGAAGAAAGCCCAAAATGGGTACTTGAAAGGTCATATCTTGAAAAGTACTTGACCTAGGATAAAAATCTAAATGGATTCTAAAAGCTATTGTTAAGATTTATCTTTTAAAGAAATAAATAATAAAATATTTTATTATTTAGGTACTTAAAAGTTGACCGGAAGTGTCAGAAATGATAACGGGCAATGGACAAAATTTTGACTTTGATCTCAAATGTATCAAAATTCAAACACCAAGGTCAAAAACCATTTAGATATTCTTAAAGACAATTTTATACTCTATCAGACGATATAAAAATCTTTTTGTTAAAATATTAGATAACAGCACAATCTTGACCGGAAGCCTACCTTTTCAGAGTTAGCCATCGGCTAATTTTCAACTTTGATCTCAAATTTCTCACAATTCAATGAACCCGGTCAAAAACCGTTTAAATATTCTTAAAGACAATTTTATACTCTATCAGATGATATAAATATGATTTTATGGAAATATTTGAGGAAAACACAATCTTGACCGGAAGTCTACCTTTTCAGAGTTGGCCAACGGTCAAGATTGTGTTTTCCACCAATATTTCCATAAAATCATATTTATATCATCTGATAAGAGTATAAAATTGTCTTTAAGAATATAAAATATTATTTCTTTAAAATATAGATCTTAACAATAGCTTTTAGAATTCGTTTAGATTTTTCTCCTAGGTTGAGTACTTTTCAAGATATGACCTTTCAAGTACCCATTTTGGGCTTACTTCCGTGTTTTCCCACTTCCACGTTTTAGACCTTCCCCCAAAGAATTACGGTGTCCACAAAGAAAGAATGTTGGTACTGCTGTTTCTTGTAGTCTGGTAATTCAAGTCCTTTTGTAT
This sequence comes from Bathymodiolus septemdierum, assembly GCA_963383655.1. Lineage (NCBI taxonomy): Eukaryota > Metazoa > Mollusca > Bivalvia > Mytilida > Modiolidae > Bathymodiolus > Bathymodiolus septemdierum. Next base: position 1,491,693 of record OY726519.1, read on the forward strand.
TATTGCATGTACGTTTCTCTACTATATTTGATGTTATACAATCTTCAAAATGTTTTGCTTTGATATTCCTTTTCGGTCTAGCTAATTTGACGAAATTATCTGTTGGTAGTGCCGGTACCAACCCCTCAACCACCTTGTACATTAGGATCAGACGTAGACTAAGTGTCTCCAGGGTAACGGGTCAAAATGCCCCCGCTACCAAAACGCCCCCACTTTTTTGTTGTTGAAAAAACAGCATATGTAATAATTTTTTCTATTCAAAGGATGATATTAAAAAAATAGTGTCACTGTTATATAATAGAGAAGGCTTCCAATGCATTTTTCGGCACAAATGTAAACAAATCGGTTTATTTTTTCGTCTGCAGTTTTCGCTTGACTATGGACCTGCAATGTGAATCGTTTTCGCGAACTTTTAGTTCTGCGACTGGATTGGATAAAAGTTTTATATTTATTCGGAACACTCGGACTTCATCGTCTATTAACGAGAACTCTGAATTTTTTTAAAAAATTTGAAAATTTCAGAATTATATTTTTTTTTAAAGTTATAATTTCAAAATTTTCATAAAATTTTAAAATTTCAAAAATTTCAATAAAATTCAAAATGTTCATAAGACTTGTTTGTAGTCACCATGCAAATTTATATTGAAGTCTACTTTCTCAAAAGAATCATTATGAATGATGGGAAATAGCATAAAAATGTCCATGAGACAATATTCAGATTTATAATGCAAAATACTGGCAAAAGATGCGTGATTTTATTGATCTTTATCATTTTGAGGTGTTCATTCAATTATTCTAATTTATTCTATTTTAAATGTAATCAGTCGTGAAAACAAACTAAAGTACCTCAAGATTTCTCAACATGATTTTTATTTCTACATCACTTTTTATTTACATGTATACACATTTATTTTTATAAATATTGGTAACATTCTACATGCTGTTGCAGTTTGACTATTCATACTATTGGAACAAATTCGTGGATTTCAATAATTTTTTTTTACAAGAATTCATATTAATAAGCATGTTAATTGAAATAATTTAGATTGGTTTTTTTTATTGATGATTAGAAGATATGCAATTAAGTAGTACTGGTAATTATAATGTTTCTGGTTGTATGTATGCATGAACCATCATTAATAATAGTTTAATACTGATGTACAAATGTATATATATATGAATTAAGGAGATTTTGTCTTTCTGGCAGCCATCTTGTATGGTTTTAATAAGTTTTTGATTTAAAATTTCCTAATATTGGAACTTGAATATTTTGATTCAATCTCATTGATAAATGTTTATATTAATATTTTGAACAATGCAGGATGTTACATGTGAAGTACTGACAAATCCTATTTAATATTAATTGATATTGCCATCATAGCCATCTGGATTATAAAGTATTTATCATGTTAACATGCATGTAGATCAATACAATTTACAATTTAAATGGGGACGTCACATGATGATCGTGGTCGTGATTGTATGGTAGTTGGATTTACAACTACATTTGTATCTGTGCAATCAGTGCCTATTACATGTACCACTAAGGTTGTGAATCTGAATCCCACTCATCGCAAGGTGTACTTGATCTATTACATGTACCACTAAGGTTGTGAATCTGAATCCCACTCATCACAAGGTGTACTTGATCTATTACATGTACCACTAAGGTTGTGAATCTGAATCCCACTCATCGCAAGGTGTACTTGATCTATTACATGTACCACTAAGGTTGTGAATCTGAATCCCACTCATCGCAAGGTGTACTTGATCTATTACATGTACCACTAAGGTTGTGAATCTGAATCCCACTCATCGCAAGGTGTACTTGATCTATTACATGTACCACTAAGGTTGTGAATCTGAATCCCACTCATCGCAAGGTGTACTTGATCTATTACATGTACCACTAAGGTTGTGAATCTGAATCCCACTCATCGCAAGGTGTACTTGATCTATTACATGTACCACTAAGGTTGTGAATCTGAATCCCACTCATCGCAAGGTGTACTTGATCTATTACATGTACCACTAAGGTTGTGAATCTGAATCCCACTCATCGCAAGGTGTACTTGATCTATTACATGTACCACTAAGGTTGTGAATCTGAATCCCACTCATCGCAAGGTGTACTTGATCTATTACATGTACCACTAAGGTTGTGAATCTGAATCCCACTCATCGCAAGGTGTACTTGATCTATTACATGTACCACTAAGGTTGTGAATCTGAATCCCACTCATCGCAAGGTGTACTTGATCTATTACATGTACCACTAAGGTTGTGAATCTGAATCCCACTCATCGCAAGGTGTACTTGATCTATTGCATGTACCACTAAGGTTGTGAATCTGAATCCCACTCATCGCAAGGTGTACTTGATCTATTACATGTACCACTAAGGTTGTGAATCTGAATCCCACTCATCGCAAGGTGTACTTGATCTATTACATGTACCACTAAGGTTGTGAATCTGAATCCCACTCATCGCAAGGTGTACTTGATCTATTACATGTACCACTAAGGTTGTGAATCTGAATCCCACTCATCGCAAGGTGTACTTGATCTATTACATGTACCACTAAGGTTGTGAATCTGAATCCCACTCATCGCAAGGTGTACTTGATCTATTACATGTACCACTAAGGTTGTGAATCTGAATCCCGCTCATCGCAAGGTGTACTTGATCTATTACATGTACCACTAAGGTTGTGAATCTGAATCCCACTCATCGCAAGGTGTACTTGATCTATTACATGTACCACTAAGGTTGTGAATCTGAATCCCACTCATCGCAAGGTGTACTTGATCTATTACATGTACCACTAAGGTTGTGAATCTGAATCCCACTCATCGCAAGGTGTACTTGATCTATTACATGTACCACTAAGGTTGTGAATCTGAATCCCACTCATCGCAAGGTGTACTTGATCTATTACATGTACCACTAAGGTTGTGAATCTGAATCCCACTCATCGCAAGGTGTACTTGATCTATTACATGTACCACTAAGGTTGTGAATCTGAATCCCACTCATCGCAAGGTGTACTTGATCTATTACATGTACCACTAAGGTTGTGAATCTGAATCCCACTCATCGCAAGGTGTACTTGATCTATTACATGTACCACTAAGGTTGTGAATCTGAATCCCACTCATCGCAAGGTGTACTTGATCTATTGCATGTACCACTAAGGTTGTGAATCTGAATCCCACTCATCGCAAGGTGTACTTGATCTATTACATGTACCACTAAGGTTGTGAATCTGAATCCCACTCATCGCAAGGTGTACTTGATCTATTACATGTACCACTAAGGTTGTGAATCTGAATCCCACTCATCGCAAGGTGTACTTGATCTATTACATGTACCACTAAGGTTGTGAATCTGAATCCCACTCATCGCAAGGTGTACTTGATCTATTACATGTACCACTAAGGTTGTGAATCTGAATCCCACTCATCGCAAGGTGTACTTGATCTATTACATGTACCACTAAGGTTGTGAATCTGAATCCCACTCATCGCAAGGTGTACTTGATCTATTACATGTACCACTAAGGTTGTGAATCTGAATCCCACTCATCGCAAGGTGTACTTGATCTATTACATGTACCACTAAGGTTGTGAATCTGAATCCCACTCATCGCAAGGTGTACTTGATCTATTACATGTACCACTAAGGTTGTGAATCTGAATCCCACTCATCGCAAGGTGTACTTGATCTATTACATGTACCACTAAGGTTGTGAATCTGAATCCCACTCATCGCAAGGTGTACTTGATCTATTACATGTACCACTAAGGTTGTGAATCTGAATCCCACTCATCGCAAGGTGTACTTGATCTATTACATGTACCACTAAGGTTGTGAATCTGAATCCCACTCATCGCAAGGTGTACTTGATCTATTACATGTACCACTAAGGTTGTGAATCTGAATCCCACTCATCGCAAGGTGTACTTGATCTATTACATGTACCACTAAGGTTGTGAATCTGAATCCCACTCATCGCAAGGTGTACTTGATCTATTACATGTACCACTAAGGTTGTGAATCTGAATCCCGCTCATCGCAAGGTGTACTTGATCTATTACATGTACCACTAAGGTTGTGAATCTGAATCCCACTCATCGCAAGGTGTACTTGATCTATTACATGTACCACTAAGGTTGTGAATCTGAATCCCACTCATCGCAAGGTGTACTTGATCTATTACATGTACCACTAAGGTTGTGAATCTGAATCCCAAGGTGTACTTGATGCAACATTATATGATAAAGTTTGTCAGTGACAATGACATGCGACAGATCAGTGGTTTTCTCTGGGTACTCTGGTTTCCTCCACCGATAAAACTGTCCGCCAAGATATAACTGAGATACTGTTGAAAGTGGCGATAAACACCTACAATTTAAAATTATTTTTAAGGTCATATTGATTCCCAACCACAAGACACAAGTGTAAAAGGTTTCCAGATATATAGCCAGGAGGAGGTGGTGTTTCCACATTCAGTTTGTTATCTTTACAGTCCCCCAATAATAATCTTAGTAATCATGATATAAAATATGTAGCTGAAAATTTGATAGTTTTCTTTCAGATACATTGAAACCTGTATAATACAAACCCTGAATAAACAGAAATCCTGTATAAACCAAGCTTAAAATAAAGTCCACACCTGTTTAGACCTAATACCTGTCTATTCTGAATACAAAAGCTGGCTTAGTTTATATAGTTTCACTGTATTGACTAAATTGTTACATCTTTCCAGTTACATTCATGTAGACAACCTTAATTTGGGTTAAATTATTTTACACATTTTATCAACATATCTATGTCTTTTGATTTCAGATTTTGGTATTTAAGTATGGTTGCTTGTTATAGAAATATAACTAACAACAACTGTTCCTGGGTTCGTTCATCTCAGGATTTAGAAATAGATTACGACATATGGCTTGTTAATGGCGATCCTTCATCGAAACATCAGAATCCATTTGAACATCAGTTTTCGTTTGAAGACCACGACCTGGTGGAAAGTTATGCTGTATTTTTTCTGTTATATATAATAATTATTCCAGTATGGTTTTATGCCTATATTAAACAAAAACATGCAATTACTAAAATTTTGACCGCTAGTATTTGTTTAGAATTTATAGGAATATCTTTAAACTTACTTCATTGGATAATATTTTCTGTCAATGGTGTAGGATTTTATGTGATAAGTGTGATAGGAAACGCTATAGATATGATATCAGAATGTCTCTTCATGCTAACATTGTTACTTATTGCCAAAGGATGGACGATAACGAAGATGGAAATCACAGGAAAACCAATTGTCTTTTCAATATGGGGACTATATACAATTCTTAATTGTGTATTATTTTTTTGGAATTTGGTAAGTACATTTATATCATTTAAGTTATTTAAAAAAAAAGACTGCAGTGGTCGCAAGCGATCATATGGAAGTTGGATTTAAAAAAAATGTAAAACTTTATTCTTTGAAACAACACTGTGCTGAGGTAATTTGAAGCCATTTGTCACCAGTACTTCTAGTAACATATACATGTACTACATTTTTTGTATATATCCATGATAGTCTGTAATCTCAGATCACCATTATATTTAATTTTATGTGTCTATGGATATATTTAAAGTCACTAGAAACTATAACTATGAATTAAGCAAATATTTGAACTATCAGAATAAAACCTTAGCCTATCATAAATCACAACATTTTGTCATATATATTAAATATATTTCATGAAGGATTTACTTACTTTCTATAAATTGTTATATTTCACAATGAAATATACAAGTCGGGTGAAACACAATCAAGGGAACAGTAGTGTTGCACTTAGGGGTATAAAATAAAGGTCTCTGAATTGTTATCAAAGATTGTTTTCTTTTTTGTACTATCCGTAAAGTTTAAGAAGCTTAAACGTTATGTAGATTGGTGCATGGGAAATGTTATTTTGACCTGCAGACAAATTGTTCATTAAGAGCTGGTTACGGACACTACACAGGACTATAACATTAATTTAAATACTTTAAACTGTGTTATTTTTATTATTTTGTAACTAGTTCAACATTTTCTCATATTTGAACATATATCAAACATAAAAAATGAACAAAAAATCTTAAATACATACAATATTCATTCAATAGTTCTTGCAAATAATTTTGTCAGAAATTTGACCATTTGTCAACTCTTCTAAAACTATTAATTCTGATCTTCAAACCTCATAGTTGTGCTAAATAGAAACTGAACTTTTACTATATCCAATAGAAATTTAAAATTTTGTATCAGATTACATATGTGAATTAAATTTTTGAAATTAAAAACACTGTAAATTTGGTTATGGACACTACATACAAATCATTGAGAGAAAAATTTATTTTCATTTAAAAATATGCTTTGAACTGTATTTCCTTTAGCATTAAACCATGTCAATTTAATATAGGAGTATTCTATTTCTGTAAATAAGTGATTCTTGCAAAAATATTTAAAAAAAATTCTGATGAAAAGTAATGAAATTTCAGAAAACTGTTTATTTTCATATGAGTTTTAACTTAATATTTGAAAATAAACCTATTTCTATTTTGACAAACAAGTAAAACATAAGTAAATGTTCTTTTATGAATGCAGGGTAGTCAATGAATCAATACAAATCAGTTTAAACTCTGGTTACGAATACTACATAATTATCTGTTCGGCAGAAATAAACATATCTGTAGTCTTTTGACAACTTTTTTGAAATGTCATCTAGTTCCTCAGAATCGAAAACAAAATGAGACTGTTTGTCACTCATTGTTGGCTCGGCTACAGTAGCTACCAACTTATCATCAGTTTCCCAAGATATATCTTGTTTGTCTGGCCAGATGTATGTCTTCCTACTTTTTTTCATATATTTTAGTTGAAATTCTTGGTCATCAATATCAAGAATTTGTCCAATGCATACTGTGACTGACTTTCCTTTCTTTGTTGGAAATAAGACTGCTGCAAGCACACCTGGTTGGAAATGTTCTTTATTTGTATATACTGATTCTTTTTCAGGCTGAGTATTCTCACTATCTGTTTTCCTGGACCATTTCTATGTTTTCCTGTTGATTTGAGTCTGTATTTTCCAGATGATCTATTTCCATGTCTTCTTCTTCCGACTTCCATGCTATCATGTTCTATTTCCATGTTTTCTAACTGCTTTCTTGTTGTACTTTTCAATACTTTTAATGTTTGTGTTTCCCATTTGTGGCAGTAGTCAATATTTTGACACTGATCGATTTCCTCTAAACAATTCAAACAGTAGCATGACAGTTTTCTAGTTTCCAACTTATAGTCATATCCTGTACTTCTCACGACATGTAGTTTTCTTGTTCCTTTCAATGTGTTTACATTGGTTTCTGGTCAATCTCTCTTAATACCTTTAACTAATATAAACTGTCGTTTCGAGACAGTCTTTTCTTCTCCCTCAGTTTGAGATTTAATTGATGTTAACCTTTGTTCACAATGATCAAAAACATCTTGTGATGTGCCAATTATCTTCTTTGAGCTAATGACTGCCTGGTAGCAGGAATTTTTTACTATTGCTCCTAAGACCGTCACAAACGTTTTTAACATGACTGGTCTAAAAAAAAAATCTGCATACACTGGGTTTATTTCTAAGACTTATTTCTGCAAATGACTTTTTCCCTTTATATTGTGCAGCACACCCATCTGTCCACTGGTGTATTTCTTTTATCTGAATGTGGATATCCTTTGAAACAATATCTAATGTCTGTTTTTCAAATTTTAAAACAGCATCAGCATCATGCTTATTATCTTCACTTATTCCAACAATTGCATGTTTCACTAATGTTTCTTTGTTCTCTCCTTCTTCTTCTTTTATTTTATAATAAATCATCATGGGATGGATTGTTACTTGATTTCTATCAAAAAATCCAGACTGTACCTCACTTTGGAATAAACAGCCATAATTTTCACTGAAATCCATGACCATGGCTATTGATCCAGGTTTCAAATGATATATGCAATTAGTCATTTGCTTTTGCTGCCATCTAGCCCTGAAAATATGACCAGTGTACACTTCAATGTCTTGCTTCATTTCTGCTCAAATCCATCTGTAAAAGGTATGAACATTTATTTAAAACAATGCAACATTTTTAAACTAAAGGTTTTCCATTCATGTTAGTGCTTTCAATAGGTTTCTAATAGCTTTTTGTTGAATAAAAGATACAATTAAAGACTTTAAAATGCCATTAAAGACTTTAACTAATAATTTATTAATTTTTGTTGACATAAAAAACTTTTTGTCAAAAATTACAATATGCATCTGTACGTCTAAATTTCATGTAGTGTCCGTAACCTTTACTTAATTCTTTAATATCAACTCTTAATTAAAAAATGCTGATATAACACATGGAACTGGTATCCTATTTGATTACTTGATTTTTAAGATGTAAAAATATAACTGCAATAAGTAATGGATTCTTTTAAAATACTGTAATGTGTATATGAAACACATTGTTAAGATATAAAAACTACAATTTTTGGAAGAAATTAAGTTAAGATCAGTAATTTTGAGGAACTATATGGTCAATGATGTTTTCCAAATTGATTTATTACCTGCAAGATGTCACAGAAAGCTACATTTAACCCATTCTACAGTTGAAATATAAGTTTTGTATTTTATTCATTTGGTTACGAACTCTACACAATTGTTGGTAATGAAACAAAGAAAATTAACTTACCTTGGAAACTTGATGTGTTTATATTCAGGAAACATATACAGTTGCTAAAATAAACTAATAAATGATGAATTACATGATAGAATCTATACTATTCACAATGATGCTACAAAGGAGAAAGATGCTGTTGATAGAGATGAAGTAATCAGGGAATTTCCATATGATTGCATCATTAATCAAAATTTTAAAAGGCACAACTGATCTTACATTTCATAAAAATAATACTTTAAAACATGATGGTTCATTTTAAATTAAGTGATTAAAACTCAAAAACTTATGTTTTAAAGAAGGTTACGGACACTACACATATTTTGTAGTGTCCGTAACCATTTTATTTGTTTAAGAGCTAAGCTTTATGAATTATTTTATGTTAAAAGTATTTTTTTGTAATCTATGTACATCATGAATGAATAATAATATGATCAAAACTTTATAATGACATTTCTAGTTGCTAAATTTTACATGGTTACGGACTCTACATTTTCTGAGACAACATACTTTTTCCATTTAAAAAAATTGTGAAAAATAATTTTTGCAATTTAGACTTTGAAACACTTTTCCATACTAATGTGCTACATCAGAATAGTAATTCTGTTAAAAAAACTAGTTAAAAAAGAGTTGTATTATTAAGGTTTTGTGGCTCATAACAAGCAGAAGAAATCCAAGATGAAATTTACATTTAGCATACTACCACATTTACAGTTTTGTTAATAACTTCCTCAATTTTTATCCTATTTCAACAAACCAAACTTCAAAATAATCCTCAATCTTTTTTGAAACAGTTGCATATACACAATTTAAACATATTAAAAGATTGAAAAAGTTGTATTATCAGGAAAAGGGATAATATTCTAAGTGCAACAGCATAACATCGAAAAAGAGCCATTTTTTGTGTACGTTTTAAGTCATATCTCGGAGACCATTTGAGGTACAGTGTCGAAATTTTGGCTGAAACTCGAACAAACATTCACAATTGAAAGAATATGAGATTTACTCTTATAGAACAACAGCAAATGTAAAATAACATCACATAACAGTAAGTTTCTGCATATGCTCCCTATATTGTGTTTCACCCGAAAATATGTCATGATATCATATTAACACTGACTGTTACCAGTTTTGTACATTATAAGATGGGCCATATATTAACTACCAGTAGTAACATACCGTACATAGAGGCTATGCAAGTAAATTTCTACAAAATACACAAAAAATACACTAAATAGAATTTGATTTAATTGTATGTTGTGGCATTAATTAATCAGAGAAAATTATAGATATTTTGGCTTTTATAAAGAATTATTTGGATTTTGCAATCCAGTAATTATAATTCTATAGTTAAACAGAAGTTTACCAATGGTATATGGTGTACAATTACTTCTTTGTAAATTACTGGTTTACTGCTAAAGTTTAATAGAATTAGATTAAAGAAAATTAATGCAAAATTGATTATAATTAAATGTCTTTTATAGGTCAGTCAATATTAATTATCCTTAATACACACATCATGAGGCTTTTCACAGTTTAATTAAAATATTTAAATATTTGAAAGTAGATCACATACATTTTTTATATATGATAATTGCATGCATGGTGCATTTTACACTACATGTAGCTAAAGGATATTTATTGAGTTTTCTGATCTTACATACATGTACAAATGTATAGTAACCCCTTTTTATCTTGCACTGATTCTATTTGAGCAGTCAAATTGCATTGACTGGACAATTTTTTGTTATATATGGTCACTGACCAAGATATAGTACTCCTAGACCTAGTACCTGAATGGCTGATTTATGTTGAACAACGTTAAGACACTGTAACAGTATAAGCACGAACTTCATAGAGGACACCATCAACAACTATGAGAACTTCATAGAGGACACCATCAACAACTATGAGAACTTCATAGAGGACACCATCAAAAACTGAGAACTTCATAGAGGACACCATCAAAAACTATGAGAACTTCATAGAGGACACCATCAACAACTATGAGAACTTCATAGAGGACACCATCAACAACTATGAGAACTTCATAGAGGACACCATCAACAACTGAGAACTTCATAGAGGACACCATCAACAACTATGAGAACTTCATAGAGGACACCATCAAAAACTATGAGAACTTCATAGAGGACACCATCAAAAACTATGAGAACTTCATAGAGGACACCATCAAAAACTGAGAACTTCATAGAGGACACCATCAAAAACTATGAGAACTTCATAGAGGACACCATCAAAAACTATGAGAACTTCATAGAGGACACCATCAACAACTATGAGAACTTCATAGAGGACACCATCAAAAACTGAGAACTTCATAGAGGACACCATCAACAACTATGAGAACTTCATAGAGGACACCATCAACAACTATGAGAACTTCATAGAGGACACCATCAACAACTATGAGAACTTCATAGAGGACACCATCAAAAACTATGAGAACTTCATAGAGGACACCATCAACAACTATGAGAACTTCATAGAGGACACCATCAAAAACTATGAGAACTTCATAGAGGACACCATCAACAACTATGAGAACTTCATAGAGGACACCATCAAAAACTATGAGAACTTCATAGAGGACACCATCAAAAACTATGAGAACTTCATAGAGGACACCATCAAAAACTATGAGAACTTCATAGAGGACACCATCAACAACTATAAGAACTTCATAGAGGATACCATCAACAACTATGAGAACTTCATAGAGGACACCATCAACAACTATGAGAACTTCATAGAGGACACCATCAAAAACTATGAGAACTTCATAGAGGACACCATCAACAACTATGAGAACTTCATAGAGGACACCATCAAAAACTATGAGAACTTCATAGAGGACACCATCAACAACTATGAGAACTTCATAGAGGACACCATCAAAAACTATGAGAACTTCATAGAGGACACCATCAAAAACTATGAGAACTTCATAGAGGACACCATCAAAAACTATGAGAACTTCATAGAGGACACCATCAACAACTATAAGAACTTCATAGAGGATACCATCAACAACTATGAGAACTTCATAGAGGACACCATCAACAACTATGAGAACTTCATAGAGGACACCATCAAAAACTATGAGAACTTCATAGAGGACACCATCAACAACTATGAGAACTTCATAGAGGACACCATCAAAAACTATGAGAACTTCATAGAGGACACCATCAACAACTATGAGAACTTCATAGAGGACACCATCAAAAACTATGAGAACTTCATAGAGGACACCATCAAAAACTATGAGAACGACGCTTGTTTCTGCTCTTTATATAGACATTTTGACAGTTGTTTTGAGATTTTTAACATTGCAGGATAAACACAATACATTTTTTTTGTATATGTACATTGTCAGAAATTATCAAATTTGCACTCGCTGCGAAACAGGACAGAGAAGCTCAACAAAGGCTTGTTTTTCTACCTGTTTCTAAAGCTCGTACAAATAAATTATATATTTTCCGACAGCGTACATATACATTTGTACTGTATTTATTCTGTTAAGGATATCTTGTCTTATTAAAATGGTCAAGATATGATATCTCATGCAAAGTAATATTTGTTTGATGTATACAGTACTGTCTGAGACATAGTGTGACAAACCACTGTGATAAACGTATACATATTACTCTTTTTAGTGATACTTAGAGATCCAGATGAGTCCTGGACTCGCCATAATAGTGGGAGCAAAAATTTTTCAGAAATGTCTAAGTAACTTAATTGTATAACATGACTTTAAGTGACATGTTAAAATTTCAACAAATCTGTCTAACCCATGGAAGAATTGTTAAAGATGCTGTGCAACCAACATCCTTATGATATAAAAAATCAAATGTACTTTTAGATGCCCCAAGAGTGTAATTTTCAACATTGATCTATAGTCATGTTTGGGTTTACATAAGAATTGGTGGTTGAATGAGTGATTGTTGTTTGATATTTTTCATATTTATTATCATGGTAAAAAAAGGTTACTTTTTGATGATCTGATGATCTGTTTTATACTAGATCAACATGAAGATCTGTTTTATACTAGATCAACATGATGATCTGTTTTATACTAGATCAACATGATGATCTGTTTTATACTAGATCAACATGAAGATCTGTTTTATACTAGATCAACATGATGATCTGTTTTATACTAGATCAACATGATGATCTGTTTTATACTAGATCAACATGATGATCTGTTTTATACTAGATTGACATGATGATCTGTTTTATACTAGATCAACATGATGATCTGTTTTATACTAGATCAACATGATGATCTGTTTTATACTAGATCAACATGATGATCTGTTTTATACTAGATCAACATGAAGATCTGTTTTATACTAGATCAACATGATGATCTGTTTTATACTAGATCAACATGATGATCTGTTTTATACTAGATCAACATGATGATCTGTTTTATACTAGATCAACATGATGATCTGTTTTATACTAGATCAACATGATATCTGTTTTATACTAGATCAACACGATGATCTGTTTTATACTAGATTGACATGATGATCTGTTTTATACTAGATTGACATGATGATCTGTTTTATACTAGATCAACATGATGATCTGTTTTATACTAGATCAACATGATGATCTGTTTTATACTAGATCAACATGATGATCTGTTTTATACTAGATCAACATGATGATCTGTTTTATACTAGATCAACATGATGATCTGTTTTATACTAGATCAACATGATGATCTGTTTTATACTAGATCAACATGATGATCTGTTTTATACTAGATCGACATGATGATCTGTTTTATACTAGATCGACATGATGATCTGTTTTATACTAGATTGACATGATGATCTGTTTTATACTAGATCAACATGATGATCTGTTTTATACTAGATCAACATGATCATCTGTTTTATACTAGATCAACATGATGATCTGTTTTATACTAGATCAACATGATGATCTGTTTTATACTAGATCAACATGATGATCTGTTTTATACTAGATCAACATGATGATCTGTTTTATACTAGATCAACATGATGATCTGTTTTATACTAGATCAACATGATGATCTGTTTTATACTAGATCAACATGATGATCAGTTTTATACTAGATCAACATGATGATCTGTTTTATACTAGATCAACATGATGATCTGTTTTATACTAGATCAACATGATGATCTGTTTTATACTAGATCGACATGATGATCTGTTTTATACTAGATCAACATGATGATCTGTTTTATACTAGATCAACATGATGATCTGTTTTATACTAGATCAACATGATGATCTGTTTTATACTAGTTCAACATGATGATCTGTTTTATACTAGATCAACATGAAGATCTGTTTTATACTAGATCAACATGATGATCTGTTTTATACTAGATCAACATGATGATCTGTTTTATACTAGATCAACATGATGATCTGTTTTATACTAGATCAACAGGAAGATCTGTTTTATACTAGATCAACATGAAGATCTGTTTTATACTAGATCAACATGATGATCTGTTTTATACTAGATCAACATGATGATCTGTTTTATACTAGATCAACATGATGATCTGTTTTATACTAGATCAACATGATGATCTGTTTTATACTAGATCAACATGAAGATCTGTTTTATACTAGATCAACATGAAGATCTGTTTTATACTAGATCAACATGATGATCTGTTTTATACTACATCAACATGATGATCTGTTTTATACTAGATCAACATGATGATCTGTTTTATACTAGATCAACATGATGATCTGTTTTATACTAGATCAACACGATGATCTGTTTTATACTAGATCAACACGATGATCTGTTTTATACTAGATCAACACGATGATCTGTTTTATACTAGATCAACATGAAGATCTGTTTTATACTAGATTGACATGATGATCTGTTTTATACTAGATCGACATGATGATCTGTTTCATACTAGATCAACATGATGATCTGTTTTATACTAGATCAACATGATGATCTGTTTTATACTAGATCAACATGATGATCTGTTTTATACTAGATCAACATGATATCTGTTTTATACTAGATCAACATGATATCTGTTTTATACTAGATCAACATGATGATCTGTTTTATACTAGATCAACATGATGATCTGTTTTATACTAGATCAACATGATGATCTGTTTTATACTAGATCAACATGATGATCTGTTTTATACTAGATCAACATGATGATCTGTTTTATACTAGATCAACATGATCATCTGCTTTATACTAGATCAACATGATCATCTGTTTTATACTAGATCAACATGATGATCTGTTTTATACTAAATCAACACGATGATCTGTTTTATACTAGATCGACACGATGATCTGTTTTATACTAGATCAACACGATGATCTGTTTTATACTAGATCGACACGATGATCTGTTTTATACTAGATCGACACGATGATCTGTTTTATACTAGATCAACATGAAGATCTGTTTTATACTAGATTGACATGATGATCTGTTTTATACTAGATCGACATGATGATCTGTTTCATACTAGATCAACATGATGATCTGTTTTATACTAGATCAACATGATGATCTGTTTTATACTAGATCAACATGATGATCTGTTTTATACTAGATCAACATGATATCTGTTTTATACTAGATCAACATGATATCTGTTTTATACTAGATCAACATGATGATCTGTTTTATACTAGATCAACATGATGATCTGTTTTATACTAGATCAACATGATGATCTGTTTTATACTAGATCAACATGATGATCTGTTTTATACTAGATCAACATGATGATCTGTTTTATACTAGATCAACATGATCATCTGCTTTATACTAGATCAACATGATCATCTGTTTTATACTAGATCAACATGATGATCTGTTTTATACTAAATCAACACGATGATCTGTTTTATACTAGATCGACACGATGATCTGTTTTATACTAGATCAACACGATGATCTGTTTTATACTAGATCGACACGATGATCTGTTTTATACTAGATCAACATGATGATCAGTTTTATACTAGATCAACATGATGATCTGTTTTATACTAGATCAACATGATGATCTGTTTTATACTAGATCAACATGATGATCTGTTTTATACTAGATCGACATGATGATCTGTTTTATACTAGATCAACATGATGATCTGTTTTATACTAGATCAACATGATGATCTGTTTTATACTAGATCAACATGATGATCTGTTTTATACTAGTTCAACATGATGATCTGTTTTATACTAGATCAACATGAAGATCTGTTTTATACTAGATCAACATGATGATCTGTTTTATACTAGATCAACATGATGATCTGTTTTATACTAGATCAACATGATGATCTGTTTTATACTAGATCAACAGGAAGATCTGTTTTATACTAGATCAACATGAAGATCTGTTTTATACTAGATCAACATGATGATCTGTTTTATACTAGATCAACATGATGATCTGTTTTATACTAGATCAACATGATGATCTGTTTTATACTAGATCAACATGATGATCTGTTTTATACTAGATCAACATGAAGATCTGTTTTATACTAGATCAACATGAAGATCTGTTTTATACTAGATCAACATGATGATCTGTTTTATACTACATCAACATGATGATCTGTTTTATACTAGATCAACATGATGATCTGTTTTATACTAGATCAACATGATGATCTGTTTTATACTAGATCAACACGATGATCTGTTTTATACTAGATCAACACGATGATCTGTTTTATACTAGATCAACACGATGATCTGTTTTATACTAGATCAACATGAAGATCTGTTTTATACTAGATTGACATGATGATCTGTTTTATACTAGATCGACATGATGATCTGTTTCATACTAGATCAACATGATGATCTGTTTTATACTAGATCAACATGATGATCTGTTTTATACTAGATCAACATGATGATCTGTTTTATACTAGATCAACATGATATCTGTTTTATACTAGATCAACATGATATCTGTTTTATACTAGATCAACATGATGATCTGTTTT
This sequence comes from Bathymodiolus septemdierum, assembly GCA_963383655.1. Classification (NCBI taxonomy): domain Eukaryota; kingdom Metazoa; phylum Mollusca; class Bivalvia; order Mytilida; family Modiolidae; genus Bathymodiolus; species Bathymodiolus septemdierum. The sequence goes on from OY726519.1 coordinate 1,508,485, forward strand.
ATACTAGATCAACATGATGATCTGTTTTATACTAGATCAACATGATGATCTGTTTTATACTAGATCAACATGATGATCTGTTTTATACTAGATCAACATGATGATCTGTTTTATACTAGATCAACATGATCATCTGCTTTATACTAGATCAACATGATCATCTGTTTTATACTAGATCAACATGATGATCTGTTTTATACTAAATCAACACGATGATCTGTTTTATACTAGATCGACACGATGATCTGTTTTATACTAGATCAACACGATGATCTGTTTTATACTAGATCGACACGATGATCTGTTTTATACTAGATCGACACGATGATCTGTTTTATACTAGATCAACATGAAGATCTGTTTTATACTAGATTGACATGATGATCTGTTTTATACTAGATCGACATGATGATCTGTTTCATACTAGATCAACATGATGATCTGTTTTATACTAGATCAACATGATGATCTGTTTTATACTAGATCAACATGATGATCTGTTTTATACTAGATCAACATGATATCTGTTTTATACTAGATCAACATGATATCTGTTTTATACTAGATCAACATGATGATCTGTTTTATACTAGATCAACATGATGATCTGTTTTATACTAGATCAACATGATGATCTGTTTTATACTAGATCAACATGATGATCTGTTTTATACTAGATCAACATGATGATCTGTTTTATACTAGATCAACATGATCATCTGCTTTATACTAGATCAACATGATCATCTGTTTTATACTAGATCAACATGATGATCTGTTTTATACTAAATCAACACGATGATCTGTTTTATACTAGATCGACACGATGATCTGTTTTATACTAGATCAACACGATGATCTGTTTTATACTAGATCGACACGATGATCTGTTTTATACTAGATCGACACGATGATCTGTTTTTTACTAGATCAACATGATGATCTGTTTTATACTAGATCGACATGATCATCTGTTTTATACTAGATCAACATGATGATCTGTTTTATACTAGATCAACATGATCATCTGTTTTATACTAGATCAACATGATGATCTGTTTTATACTAGATCAACATGATATCTGTTTTATACTAGATCAACACAATGATCTGTTTTATACTAGATCAACATGAAGATCTGTTTTATACTAGATCAACACGATGATCTGTATTATACTAGATCAACATGATGATCTGTTTTATACTAAATCAACACGATGATCTGTTTTATACTAAATCAACACGATGATCTGTTTTATACTAGATCAACACGATGATCTGTTTTATACTAGATCAACATGATGATCTGTTTTATACTAGATCTACATGAAGATCTGTTTTATACTAGATCGACATGATGATCTGTTTTATACTAGATCAACATGATGATCAGTTTTATACTAGATCAACATGATGATCTGTTTTATTACTAGATCGACATGATGATCTGTTTTATACTAGATCAACATGATGATCTGTTTTATACTAGATCAACATGAAGATCTGTTTTATACTAGATCGACATGATGATCTGTTTTATACTAGATCAACATGAAGATCTGTTTTATACTAGATCAACATGATGATCTGTTTTATATACTAGATCAACATGAAGATCTGTTTTATACTAGATCGACATGATGATCTGTTTTATACTAGATCCACATGATGATCTGTTTTATACTAGATCCACATGATCTGTTTTATACTAGATCAACATGATGATCTGTTTTATACTAGATCAACATGATGATCTGTTTTATACTAGATCAACATGATGGTCTGTTTTATACTAGATCAACATGATGATCTGTTTTATACTAGATCAACATGATGGTCTGTTTTATACTAGATCAACATGATGATCTGTTTTATACTAGATCAACATGATGATCTGTTTTATACTAGATCAACATGATGATCTGTTTTATGCTAGATCGACATGATGATCTGTTTTATACTAGATCGACATGATGATCTGTTTTATACTAGATCGACATGATGATCTGTTTTATACTAGATCAACATGAAGATCTGTTTTATACTAGATCAACATGAAGATCTGTTTTATACTAGATTGACATGATGATCTGTTTTATACTAGATCCACATGATGATCTGTTTTATACTAGATCAACATGATGATCTGTTTTATACTAGATCAACATGATGATCTGTTTTATACTAGATCAACATGATGATCTGTTTTATACTAGATCAACATGATGATCTGTTTTATACTAGATCAACATGATGATCTGTTTTATACTAGATCAACATGATGATCTGTTTTATACTAGATCAACATGATGATCAGTTTTATACTAGATCAACATGATGGTCTGTTTTATACTAGATCAACATGATGATCTGTTTTATACTAGTTCAACTTTGATATCTGTCTTATACTAGATCAACATGATGATCTGTTTTATACTAGATCAACATGATGGTCTGTTTTATACTAGATCAACAGGATGATCTGTTTTATACTAGATCAACACAATGATCTGTTTTATACTAGATCAACAGGATGATCTGTTTTATACTAGATCAACACAATGATCTGTTTTATACTAGATCAACAGGATGATCTGTTTTATACTAGATCAACACGATGATCTGTTTTATACTGATCAACATGATGATCTGTTTTATACTAGTTCAACTTGATATCTGTTTTATACTAGATCAACATGATATCTGTTTTATACTAGATCAACATGATGATCTGTTTTATACTAGATCAACATGATATCTGTTTTATACTAGATCAACATGAAGATCTGTTTTATACTAGATCAACATGATATCTGTTTTATACTAGATCAACAGGATGATCTGTTTTATACTAGATCAACATTATGATCTGTTTTATACTAGATCAACATGATATCTGTTTTATACTAGATCAACATGATGATCTGTTTTATACTAGATCAACATGATGATCTGTTTTATACTAGATCAACATGATATCTGTTTTATACTAGATCAACATGATGATCTGTTTTATACTAGATCAACTTAAAGATCTGTTTTATACTAGATCAACATGATGATCTGTTTTATACTAGATCAACATGAAGATCTGTTTTATACTAGATCGACATGATGATCTGTTTTATACTAGATCCACATGATGATCTGTTTTATACTAGATCAACATGATGATCTGCTTTATACTAGATCAACATGATGATCTGTTTTATACTAGATCAACATGATATCTGTTTTATACTAGATCAACACGATGATCTGTTTTATACTAGATCAACATGATATCTGTTTTATACTAGATCAACACGATGATCTGTTTTATAATAGATCAACATGATGATCTGTTTTATACTAGATCAACACGATGATCTGTTTTATACTAGATCAACATGATGATCTGTTTTATACTAGATCAACATGATGATCTGTTTTATACTAGATCAACATGATGATCTGTTTTATAATAGATCAACATGATGATCTGTTTTATACTAGATCAACACGATGATCTGTTTTATACTAGATCAACATGATGATCTGTTTTATACTAGATCAACATGATGATCTGTTTTATACTAGATCAACATGATATCTGTTTTATACTAGATCAACATGATGATCTGTTTTATACTAGATCAACATGATATCTGTTTTATACTAGATCAACATGATATCTGTTTTATACTAGATCAACACGATGATCTGTTTTATAATAGATCAACAGGATGATCTGTTTTATACTAGATCAACACGATGATCTGTTTTATACTAGATCAACATGATGATCTGTTTTATACTAGATCAACATGATGATCTGTTTTATACTAGATCAACATGATGATCTGTTTTATAATAGATCAACATGATGATCTGTTTTATACTAGATCAACACGATGATCTGTTTTATACTAGATCAACATGATGATCTGTTTTATACTAGATCAACATGATGATCTGTTTTATACTAGATCAACATGATATCTGTTTTATACTAGATCAACATGATGATCTGTTTTATACTAGATCAACATGATATCTGTTTTATACTAGATCAACATGATGATCTGTTTTATACTAGATCAACATGATGATCTGTTTTATACTAGATCAACATGATGATCTGCTTTATACTAGATCAACATGATGATCTGTTTTATACTAGATCAACATGATATCTGTTTTATACTAGATCAACATGATGATCTGTTTTATACTAGATCAACATGATGATCTGTTTTATACTAGATCAACATGATGATCTGTTTTATACTAGATCAACATGATGATCTGTTTTATACTAGATCAACATGATATCTGTTTTATACTAGATCAACATGATGATCTGTTTTATACTAGATCAACATGATGATCTGTTTTATACTAGATCAACATGATGATCTGTTTTATACTAGATCAACATGATGATCTGTTTTATACTAGATCAACATGATATCTGTTTTATACTAGATCAACATGATGATCTGTTTTATACTAGATCAACATGATGATCTGTTTTATACTAGATCAACATGATGATCTGCTTTATACTAGATCAACATGATGATCTGTTTTATACTAGATCAACATGATATCTGTTTTATACTAGATCAACATGATGATCTGTTTTATACTAGATCAACATGATGATCTGTTTTATACTAGATCAACATGATGATCTGTTTTATACTAGATCAACATGATGATCTGTTTTATACTAGATCAACATGATATCTGTTTTATACTAGATCAACATGATGATCTGTTTTATACTAGATCAACATGATATCTGTTTTATACTAGATCAACATGATGATCTGTTTTATACTAGATCAACATGATATCTGTTTTATACTAGATCAACATGATGATCTGTTTTATACTAGATCAACATACAGAGGTTGATTTGTAACTCAATAAAACCACTGGTAGACCTGATGCTCCACTTACAGACAGTTTACATGATGTAATTAAGAATACATTCTGTACATTTAACTATGTTAACATTATATGTACCGTACATGTATCATGTGTCTATGCCAGTCTTCGAGCTATCCCACTTGCCCGAAGCCTGGGACAAGTAAAACTGGTTTCAGACAAGTGAAAATTATGAAAGAATTTGTTTGAATAAATATAATTATTTCTCCCCTTCGAACGAAGGGAGACATATTGTTTTAGTCTGATTTGTTCTTCCGCTTCCGCTTCTTCTGCTTCCACTTCTTCTAAGCGAAGCTTGTCCGGACCATATCTTTTTTGTCTTTCCAGATAGGGCAATTATATTTGGTATGTGGGTGCATGACCATAAGGTGGTGTGCCGTGTACCATAATGTCCTTTGTGGGACCTTGACCTTTGAGGTCAAGGTCAAATAATTGTTTTTTAAATAGTATTTTCTTGTCGGCCATAACATTTTTGTCTTTTGAGATGGGTCAATGATATTTGGTATGTGGGTGCATGATCATAAGGCGGTGTGTCGCATACTGTAATGACCTTTGTGGGACCTTGACCTTTGACCTCAAAGTCAAATAATTATTTTTTAAATAGTATCATTCAACTCATAATGTGTAACTTATTGTTGTACAGATGGCCTCATTAAGGGGAGACATAAGTTTTAGGTATCTAAAACAGTTCTTCCTAATTTTTTTTCTAAATTTGGCTTTCGGGCAAGTAGGTGAATAAAATTAAGGCAGAGACTATGTTCTTGGGTGTGGATGTATAGAGGATTATCATTATTATACATTTGTATCACAATTCTCATGGTTGCCTATTGTTAGTAGATATTAACAACAAATATTTTTTTGTGAAAGTGATGTTGTACATTTTGACAGGAGTCCTAGTTTTCATTAATAAATAATATATTTGTATTTTCATGGTGGGACATTATATTTACATAAATCATAAAGCTTTGAAAAGTGGTTACTGCTACCGTATGTACATGTATACTACAAGTATTCAGTAGCTTCTACCGTATGTACATGTATACTACAAGTATTCAGTAACTTCTACCTTATGTACATGTATACTACAAGTATTCAGTAGCTTCTACCTTATGTACACGTATACTACAAGTATTCAGTAACTTCTACCGTATGTACATGTATACTACAAGTATTCAGTAACTTCTACCGTATGTACATGTATACTACAAGTATTCAGTAACTTCTACCGTATGTACATGTATACTACAAGTATTCAGTAACTTCTACCTTATGTACATGTATACTACAAGTATTCAGTAACTTCTACCTTATTTACATGTATACTACAAGTATTCAGTAACTTCTACCTTATGTACATGTATACTACAAGTATTCAGTAACTTCTACCGTATGTACAAGTATACTACAAGTATTCAGTAACTTCTACCTTATGTACACGTATACTACAAGTATTCAGTAGCTTCTACCTTATGTACACGTATACTACAAGTATTCAGTAACTTCTACCTTATGTACATGTATACTACAAGTATTCAGTAACTTCTACCTTATGTACATGTATACTACAAGTATTCAGTAACTTCTACCTTATGTACATGTATACTACAAGTATTCAGTAACTTCTACCTTATGTACATGTATACTACAAGTATTCAGTAACTTCTACCTTATGTACATGTATACTACAAGTATTCAGTAACTTCTACCTTATGTACATGTATACTACAAGTATTCAGTAACTTCTACCTTATGTACATGTATACTACAAGTATTCAGTAACTTCTACCTTATGTACATGTATACTACAAGTATTCAGTAACTTCTACCTTATGTACATGTATACTACAAGTATTCAGTAACTTCTACCTTATGTACATGTATACTACAAGTATTCAGTAACTTCTACCTTATGTACATGTATACTACAAGTATTCAGTAACTTCTACCTTATGTACATGTATACTACAAGTATTCAGTAACTTCTACCTTATGTACATGTATACTACAAGTATTCAGTAACTTCTACCTTATGTACATGTATACTACAAGTATTCAGTAACTTCTACCTTATGTACACGTATACTACAAGTATTCAGTAGCTTCTACCTTATGTACATGTATACTACAAGTATTCAGTAACTTCTACCTTATGTACATGTATACTACAAGTATTCAGTAACTTCTACCTTATGTACATGTATACTACAAGTATTCAGTAACTTCTACCTTATGTACACGTATACTACAAGTATTCAGTAGCTTCTACCGTATGTACATGTATACTACAAGTATTCAGTAGCTTCTACCTTATGTACATGTATACTACAAGTATTCAGTAACTTCTACCTTATGTACATGTATACTACAAGTATTCAGTAACTTCTACCTTATGTACATGTATACTACAAGTATTCAGTAACTTCTACCTTATGTACACGTATACTACAAGTATTCAGTAACTTCTACCTGATGTACATGTATACTACAAGTATTCAGTAGCTTCTACCTTATGTACATGTATACTACAAGTATTCAGTAACTTCTACCTTATGTACATGTATACTACAAGTATTCAGTAACTTCTACCTTATGTACATGTATACTACAAGTATTCAGTAACTTCTACCTTATGTACATGTATACTACAAGTATTCAGTAACTTCTACCTTATGTACATGTATACTACAAGTATTCAGTAACTTCTACCTTATGTACACGTATACTACAAGTATTCAGTAACTTCTACCTGATGTACATGTATACTACAAGTATTCAGTAACTTCTACCTTATGTACATGTATACTACAAGTATTCAGTAACTTCTACCTTATGTACATGTATACTACAAGTATTCAGTAACTTCTACCTTATGTACATGTATACTACAAGTATTCAGTAACTTCTACCTTATGTACATGTATACTACAAGTATTCAGTAACTTCTACCTTATGTACATGTATACTACAAGTATTCAGTAACTTCTACCGTATGTACATGTATACTACAAGTATTCAGTAGCTTCTACCTTATGTACATGTATACTACAAGTATTCAGTAACTTCTACCTTATGTACACGTATACTACAAGTATTCAGTAACTTCTACCTTATGTACATGTATACTACAAGTATTCAGTAGCTTCTACCTTATGTACACGTATACTACAAGTATTCAGTAGCTTCTACCGTATGTACATGTATACTACAAGTATTCAGTAGCTTCTACCTTATGTACATGTATACTACAAGTATTCAGTAACTTCTACCTTATGTACATGTATACTACAAGTATTCAGTAACTTCTACCTTATGTACACGTATACTACAAGTATTCAGTAGCTTCTACCGTATGTACATGTATACTACAAGTATTCAGTAACTTCTACCTTATGTACATGTATACTACAAGTATTCAGTAACTTCTACCTTATGTACACGTATACTACAAGTATTCAGTAACTTCTACCTTATGTACATGTATACTACAAGTATTCAGTAACTTCTACCTTATGTACATGTATACTACAAGTATTCAGTAACTTCTACCTTATGTACATGTATACTACAAGTATTCAGTAACTTCTACCTTATGTACATGTATACTACAAGTATTCAGTAACTTCTACCTTATGTACATGTATACTACAAGTATTCAGTAACTTCTACCTTATGTACATGTATACTACAAGTATTCAGTAACTTCTACCTTATGTACATGTATACTACAAGTATTCAGTAGCTTCTACCTTATGTACACGTATACTACAAGTATTCAGTAACTTCTACCGTATGTACACGTATACTACAAGTATTCAGTAACTTCTACCGTATGTACATGTATACTACAAGTATTCAGTAACTTCTACCTTATGTACATGTATACTACAAGTATTCAGTAACTTCTACCGCATGTACATGTATACTACAAGTATTCAGTAACTTCTACCTTATGTACATGTATACTACAAGTATTCAGTAACTTCTACCTTATGTACACGTATACTACAAGTATTCAGTAACTTCTACCTTATGTACATGTATACTACAAGTATTCAGTAACTTCTACCTTATGTACATGTATACTACAAGTATTCAGTAACTTCTACCTTATGTACATGTATACTACAAGTATTCAGTAACTTCTACCTTATGTACATGTATACTACAAGTATTCAGTAACTTCTACCTTATGTACATGTATACTACAAGTATTCAGTAACTTCTACCGTATGTACATGTATACTACAAGTATTCAGTAGCTTCTACCTTATGTACACGTATACTACAAGTATTCAGTAACTTCTACCTTATGTACACGTATACTACAAGTATTCAGTAACTTCTACCTTATGTACATGTATACTACAAGTATTCAGTAACTTCTACCTTATGTACATGTATACTACAAGTATTCAGTAACTTCTACCTTATGTACATGTATACTACAAGTATTCAGTAACTTCTACCTTATGTACATGTATACTACAAGTATTCAGTAACTTCTACCTTATGTACATGTATACTACAAGTATTCAGTAACTTCTACCGTATGTACATGTATACTACAAGTATTCAGTAGCTTCTACCTTATGTACACGTATACTACAAGTATTCAGTAACTTCTACCTTATGTACACGTATACTACAAGTATTCAGTAACTTCTACCTTATGTACACGTATACTACAAGTATTCAGTAACTTCTACCTTATGTACACGTATACTACAAGTATTCAGTAACTTCTACCTTATGTACATGTATACTACAAGTATTCAGTAACTTCTACCTTATGTACATGTATACTACAAGTATTCAGTAACTTCTACCTTATGTACATGTATACTACAAGTATTCAGTAACTTCTACCTTATGTACATGTATACTACAAGTATTCAGTAACTTCTACCTTATGTACATGTATACTACAAGTATTCAGTAACTTCTACCGTATGTACATGTATACTACAAGTATTCAGTAGCTTCTACCGTATGTACATGTATACTACAAGTATTCAGTAGCTTCTACCTTATGTACATGTATACTACAAGTATTCAGTAACTTCTACCTTATGTACACGTATACTACAAGTATTCAGTAACTTCTACCTTATGTACATGTATACTACAAGTATTCAGTAACTTCTACCTTATGTACATGTATACTACAAGTATTCAGTAACTTCTACCTTATGTACATGTATACTACAAGTATTCAGTAACTTCTACCTTATGTACATGTATACTACAAGTATTCAGTAACTTCTACCTTATGTACATGTATACTACAAGTATTCAGTAACTTCTACCTTATGTACACGTATACTACAAGTATTCAGTAACTTCTACCTTATGTACATGTATACTACAAGTATTCAGTAACTTCTACCTTATGTACATGTATACTACAAGTATTCAGTAACTTCTACCGTATGTACATGTATACTACAAGTATTCAGTAGCTTCTACCTTATGTACATGTATACTACAAGTATTCAGTAGCTTCTACCTTATGTACACGTATACTACAAGTATTCAGTAACTTCTACCTTATGTACACGTATACTACAAGTATTCAGTAACTTCTACCTTATGTACATGTATACTACAAGTATTCAGTAACTTCTACCGTATGTACACGTATACTACAAGTATTCAGTAACTTCTACCGTATGTACATGTATACTACAAGTATTCAGTAGCTTCTACCTTATGTACATGTATACTACAAGTATTCATTAGCTTCTACCTTATGTACATGTATACTACAAGTATTCAGTAACTTCTACCTTATGTACATGTATACTACAAGTATTCAGTAACTTCTACCTTATGTACATGTATACTACAAGTATTCAGTAACTTCTACCTTATGTACATGTATACTACAAGTATTCAGTAACTTCTACCTTATGTACATGTATACTACAAGTATTCAGTAACTTCTACCTTATGTACACGTATACTACAAGTATTCAGTAGCTTCTACCTTATGTACACGTATACTACAAGTATTCAGTAACTTCTACCTTATGTACATGTATACTACAAGTATTCAGTAACTTCTACCTTATGTACATGTATACTACAAGTATTCAGTAACTTCTACCTTATGTACATGTATACTACAAGTATTCAGTAGCTTCTACCTTATGTACATGTATACTACAAGTATTCAGTAACTTCTACCTTATGTACATGTATACTACAAGTATTCAGTAACTTCTACCTTATGTACATGTATACTACAAGTATTCAGTAACTTCTACCTTATGTACATGTATACTACAAGTATTCAGTAACTTCTACCTTATGTACATGTATACTACAAGTATTCAGTAACTTCTACCTTATGTACATGTATACTACAAGTATTCAGTAACTTCTACCTTATGTACATGTATACTACAAGTATTCAGTAACTTCTACCTTATGTACATGTATACTACAAGTATTCAGTAACTTCTACCTTATGTACATGTATACTACAAGTATTCAGTAACTTCTACCTTATGTACATGTATACTACAAGTATTCAGTAACTTCTACCGTATGTACATGTATACTACAAGTATTCAGTAACTTCTACCTTATGTACACGTATACTACAAGTATTCAGTAACTTCTACCTTATGTACACGTATACTACAAGTATTCAGTAACTTCTACCTTATGTACACGTATACTACAAGTATTCAGTAACTTCTACCTTATGTACATGTATACTACAAGTATTCAGTAACTTCTACCTTATGTACATGTATACTACAAGTATTCAGTAACTTCTACCTTATGTACATGTATACTACAAGTATTCAGTAACTTCTACCTTATGTACATGTATACTACAAGTATTCAGTAACTTCTACCTTATGTACATGTATACTACAAGTATTCAGTAACTTCTACCTTATGTACATGTATACTACAAGTATTCAGTAACTTCTACCGTATGTACATGTATACTACAAGTATTCAGTAACTTCTACCTTATGTACATGTATACTACAAGTATTCAGTAACTTCTACCTTATGTACATGTATACTACAAGTATTCAGTAACTTCTACCTTATGTACATGTATACTACAAGTATTCAGTAACTTCTACCTTATGTACATGTATACTACAAGTATTCAGTAACTTCTACCTTATGTACATGTATACTACAAGTATTCAGTAACTTCTACCTTATGTACATGTATACTACAAGTATTCAGTAACTTCTACCTTATGTACATGTATACTACAAGTATTCAGTAACTTCTACCTTATGTACACGTATACTACAAGTATTCAGTAACTTCTACCTTATGTACACGTATACTACAAGTATTCAGTAACTTCTACCGTATGTACACGTATACTACAAGTATTCAGTAACTTCTACCGTATGTACATGTATACTACAAGTATTCAGTAACTTCTACCGTATGTACATGTATACTACAAGTATTCAGTAGCTTCTACCTTATGTACATGTATACTACAAGTATTCAGTAACTTCTACCTTATGTACACGTATACTACAAGTATTCAGTAACTTCTACCTTATGTACACGTATACTACAAGTATTCAGTAACTTCTACCTTATGTACATGTATACTACAAGTATTCAGTAACTTCTACCGTATGTACACGTATACTACAAGTATTCAGTAACTTCTACCGTATGTACATGTATACTACAAGTATTCAGTAGCTTCTACCTTATGTACATGTATACTACAAGTATTCATTAGCTTCTACCTTATGTACATGTATACTACAAGTATTCAGTAACTTCTACCTTATGTACATGTATACTACAAGTCTTCAGTAACTTCTACCTTATGTACATGTATACTACAAGTATTCAGTAACTTCTACCTTATGTACATGTATACTACAAGTATTCAGTAACTTCTACCTTATGTACATGTATACTACAAGTATTCAGTAACTTCTACCTTATGTACACATATACTACAAGTATTCAGTAACTTCTACCGTATGTACATGTATACTACAAGTATTCAGTAGCTTCTACCTGATGTACATGTATACTACAAGTATTCAGTAACTTCTACCTTATGTACATGTATACTACAAGTATTCAGTAACTTCTACCTTATGTACATGTATACTACAAGTATTCAGTAACTTCTACCTTATGTACATGTATACTACAAGTATTCAGTAACTTCTACCTTATGTACATGTATACTACAAGTATTCAGTAGCTTCTACCTTATGTACACGTATACTACAAGTATTCAGTAACTTCTACCTTATGTACATGTATACTACAAGTATTCAGTAACTTCTACCTTATGTACATGTATACTACAAGTATTCAGTAACTTCTACCTTATGTACATGTATACTACAAGTATTCAGTAGCTTCTACCTTATGTACATGTATACTACAAGTATTCAGTAACTTCTACCTTATGTACATGTATACTACAAGTATTCAGTAACTTCTACCTTATGTACATGTATACTACAAGTATTCAGTAACTTCTACCTTATGTACATGTATACTACAAGTATTCAGTAACTTCTACCTTATGTACATGTATACTACAAGTATTCAGTAACTTCTACCTTATGTACATGTATACTACAAGTATTCAGTAACTTCTACCTTATGTACATGTATACTACAAGTATTCAGTAACTTCTACCTTATGTACATGTATACTACAAGTATTCAGTAACTTCTACCGTATGTACATGTATACTACAAGTATTCAGTAGCTTCTACCTTATGTACATGTATACTACAAGTATTCAGTAGCTTCTACCTTATGTACATGTATACTACAAGTATTCAGTAACTTCTACCTTATGTACACGTATACTACAAGTATTCAGTAACTTCTACCGTATGTACACGTATACTACAAGTATTCAGTAACTTCTACCGTATGTACATGTATACTACAAGTATTCAGTAACTTCTACCGTATGTACATGTATACTACAAGTATTCAGTAGCTTCTACCTTATGTACATGTATACTACAAGTATTCAGTAGCTTCTACCTTATGTACATGTATACTACAAGTATTCAGTAACTTCTACCGTATGTACATGTATACTACAAGTATTCAGTAACTTCTACCTTATGTACATGTATACTACAAGTATTCAGTAACTTCTACCTTATGTACATGTATACTACAAGTATTCAGTAACTTCTACCTTATGTACATGTATACTACAAGTATTCAGTAACTTCTACCTTATGTACATGTATACTACAAGTATTCAGTAACTTCTACCTTATGTACACGTATACTACAAGTATTCAGTAACTTCTACCTTATGTACACGTATACTACAAGTATTCAGTAACTTCTACCTTATGTACATGTATACTACAAGTATTCAGTAACTTCTACCTTATGTACATGTATACTACAAGTATTCAGTAACTTCTACCTTATGTACATGTATACTACAAGTATTCAGTAACTTCTACCTTATGTACACGTATACTACAAGTATTCAGTAACTTCTACCTTATGTACATGTATACTACAAGTATTCAGTAACTTCTACCTTATGTACATGTATACTACAAGTATTCAGTAGCTTCTACCTTATGTACACGTATACTACAAGTATTCAGTAGCTTCTACCTTATGTACATGTATACTACAAGTATTCAGTAACTTCTACCTTATGTACATGTATACTACAAGTATTCAGTAACTTCTACCTTATGTACATGTATACTACAAGTATTCAGTAACTTCTACCTTATGTACATGTATACTACAAGTATTCAGTAACTTCTACCTTATGTACATGTATACTACAAGTATTCAGTAACTTCTACCTTATGTACATGTATACTACAAGTATTCAGTAACTTCTACCGTATGTACATGTATACTACAAGTATTCAGTAGCTTCTACCTTATGTACACGTATACTTCAAGTATTCAGTAACTTCTACCTTATGTACATGTATACTACAAGTATTCAGTAACTTCTACCTTATGTACATGTATACTACAAGTATTCAGTAACTTCTACCTTATGTACATGTATACTACAAGTATTCAGTAACTTCTACCTTATGTACATGTATACTACAAGTATTCAGTAACTTCTACCTTATGTACATGTATACTACAAGTATTCAGTAACTTCTACCTTATGTACATGTATACTACAAGTATTCAGTAACTTCTACCTTATGTACATGTATACTACAAGTATTCAGTAACTTCTACCTTATGTACATGTATACTACAAGTATTCAGTAACTTCTACCTTATGTACATGTATACTACAAGTATTCAGTAACTTCTACCTTATGTACATGTATACTACAAGTATTCAGTAACTTCTACCTTATGTACATGTATACTACAAGTATTCAGTAACTTCTACCTTATGTACATGTATACTACAAGTATTCAGTAACTTCTACCTTATGTACATGTATACTACAAGTATTCAGTAACTTCTACCTTATGTACATGTATACTACAAGTATTCAGTAACTTCTACCTTATGTACATGTATACTACAAGTATTCAGTAACTTCTACCTTATGTACATGTATACTACAAGTATTCAGTAACTTCTACCTTATGTACATGTATACTACAAGTATTCAGTAACTTCTACCTTATGTACATGTATACTACAAGTATTCAGTAACTTCTACCTTATGTACATGTATACTACAAGTATTCAGTAGCTTCTACCTTATGTACACGTATACTACAAGTATTCAGTAACTTCTACCTTATGTACACGTATACTACAAGTATTCAGTAACTTCTACCTTATGTACACGTATACTACAAGTATTCAGTAACTTCTACCTTATGTACACGTA